>JACEEZ010025579.1:0-5000 GCA_016584305.1 Chionoecetes opilio
TAATAAAAATAAAAAAATAAAAAAAAACTGATAATAATAATAATAATAATAATAATAATAATAATAATAATGATAATATAAATAATAAAAACAACATTCTTATGCCGGGTAACAAAGGTTAAGCAGCAAAAAAAAAAAATATATATATACACACATAAACACAAAAAAACACATACAATCATAAATCAATAAAACATCAGCCAATAAAATCCCCCGCAGACTGCCAAGCATCACAACACACAGGCAACACAATACTATATCATCCGCAACACATTAGTTCCTTAACGCCCAGATCTTTCCTTTGCTATATGAAATCGTCTGTTGTTAGCCATAAAATTACAAAAAAGTAACTTAATATACCAAATTAGGTAGTGGACAAGGATACTAATCAGGTCATATCTATAAAATCTTGCTTATATTCACAAAAATCGTCTTAAATGGTATACCCAAAGTACAATGGGAATTACGCTCTGGGTCTCAAGGGGTTAAAATATCATACAGGGAAGTTAGGAATGAGCAACATATATAACATTTCTTACGTAGGGTGATTAAGTAAAAATAGATCATTACATAAAGGAATAAAACGAAATATTTGATTTGTTAGAGCATAAAAAGTCCATTGCCTGTATTTGAACCTCATGACACCTGCTTGAAAGACCAGCTACAATTAAAAAGGAGGAAAAGGAGAAGGAAAATAAGGATGAACACTAGAAGACATAGAAGAAGAAGAGGAGAAAGAAGTAAGGGCGAAGAATAAAGAAGAAACAAAGGAGGAAAAGAAGAAGGAAAATAAGGATGAACACTAGAAGACACAGAAGAAGAAGAGGAGAAAGAAGTAAGAGAGAAGAATAAAGAAGAAACAAAGGAGGAAAAGAAGAAAAAGGTAACAGAAGAAGAAAAGAAGGAGGAAGAGAAATGATAAAGAAGCAATAGAAGTAGACCTGTACATACAAGGTAATGACAAGCGTCTCTCTGCTGTGTTAACGTTATGGCCAGAACGACTTTGGTGGTAATGAATGGCATGACAATACAGCCACGTGAGGCGGGAAGGTGTTGTGGGTAATGCCCGAGAAAAACCACACACACACACACACACACACACCACCACACACACACACACACACACACACCACAAACACCCCACACACACACACACACCACAACCCCACACAACACACACACACACACACCACACACACACCACCACAACACACAACACACCCCCAAAACCACCCAAAAAAAAACCCCCAAAAACACCCAAAAAAAAAAAAAAAAAAAAAAAAAAAAAAAGAAAAAAAAAACCCCCAAAAAAAAAAAAAAAGGAAAAAACCAAAAAATACACAAGAACCAGAAAGGGAATTGAGAAAGAAAAAGGGAAAAAGGGGAAGGGAGGAGGGGGGGGAAGGGGAGAGGGGAGAGAGAGAGAGAGGAGAGGGGAGAGAAGAGGAGAGAGAAAAGAATTTTTTAAGCAAAGCCGGAGGAAGAGCCCCCCCCCCCCCCCCCAAGGGGTTAAAAGCGGCTCCCCCCCCCCCCCCCTTTTTCCTAAAAACCTTTCCCCAAGATTTTTCCCGGGTGTGTTGAAAATTTTTCCCCCCTTTTTTCTTGTACTTTTGGTCAAAACCCCAAATTTTCCAGCTCTAATCTTGTTTAAGATGATGATGGTATTATTTTTTTCCCCTCATTTTGGTTTTATTATCATCATTTTTACCTTTTTGAGATGAAATGAATTTTAAGCGAGAGAGAAAGGAGAGAGGGGAGAGAGGAAGAAGAGAAGAAGAGAGAAAGAAGGGAGAGAAAAGAGGAAAAGAGAGGGAAGAAGAGAGAGAAGAGAAGGAAAGAGAGAAAGGGGAAGAGAGGGGAAAGAAAGAAAAGAGAAGAGAGAGAGAAGAGGAAGAGAAGAGGAGAGAGAGAGAGAGGGGGAGGGGAAAAGAAAAGGAGATAGGAGGAAAAATAGGGAAGAAAAGTTTTTTTAAAAAATTTTTAAGACCTTTTTCAAAAAAGTATAAGGGAAAATTTTAAAAATTTTTTTAAACAAAAAAAATAAGCAAAAATTTTTTTTTCATTAAAAAAATACTCTTTTTGTTATTTAAAAAAAACTTGTTTTCTAGCTTTTTAATTAAAAAAATTCTTTTATTTTTAATTTAAAAAAATCTTTTCTTTTCCCCTTTCTCTCTCCCTTTTTTTTCCCCCGGGGCCCCCTCCCCCCCCTTTTTTCTCTCTTTTCTCCTTTTCTCTCTCCCTCTCTTTTCTCTCTCTCTCTCCCTCTCCCCTCCCTCTCTCTCTCCCTAAATGTGTGTATGTGTGTGTGTATGTGTGTGTGGTGTATTTTGTGGGAGCGTGTGTTTGTTGGGGTTTTGGGGTTTGGGGGTGTGTGTTTTTTTTGTAGGGAGGGGACCTCGGGGGCTAAAACGGTTAACAGCCCCCTGATCGTGTCGTCCCTCTAATTGCTTGAAGCTGTTAGGGTGACGCAGCCGTCCTATAGGTCCTCTGCCACCCACACACACAACACACACACACACACACACACCCAAACCAACACACACACAAAGACAGGGACACAAGATGGAGAGGAGAGAGAGGAAGAGGAGAGAGAGAGAGAGAGGGGAAAAGAGAAAAAGAGAGAGGAGAGGGGAGAGAGGAGAGAGGAGAGGGAAGAGGAGAGAGAGAGAGAGAGAGAGAGAGAGAGTAGTGTCTTTAAGTATGAATAAGCTTAAGATCAAGTAAGGGACTGAACAGATAGGGAAGAACAAGCTATTTGAATGATAGTTATGATAATGACGATAATGATTGCATTAATGATAAGAGCAATAAAGATTATGATAAAGATAATATTGATGGAATGATAATGCCTACACTTGCCCGCTTTGTGTGTGTGTGTGTGTGTGTGTCGGTACTACCAAGAATTAACAATCACTATCATCACCACTACTATCTCTATCACTACTACTACTATAACCACTACTATTAATACTACTGCCACTCTACCCACTACTACTATCCACTTGCACCCTCACACCCACACCACCACCACCACTACCACTACTACCACTACTACCTACAATACCACCACCACCACTACCACTACTACCACCACTACCTACAATACCACCACCACCACCACCACCACCACTACCACTACTACCTACAATACCACCACCACCACCACTACTACTACTACCTACATTAACACCCCTACTGTCACTACCCTCACACCACCACCCACACCCACACCACACCCACACCACCACTACTACCTACATTACCACCACTACTGTCACTACTGCCACACCCACACCACCACCACTACCACTACTACCTACATTACCACCACTACTGTCACTACTGCCACACCCACACCACCACCACTACCATTACTACCTATATTACCACCACTACTGTCACTACTGCCACACCCACACCACCACCACTACCACCACTACCACCACCACTACTACTACCACCACTACTACCTACATTACCACCACTACTGTCACTACTGCCACTCTTACCAGGAACCTAACACTCCGGTATCATTTTCCAGCCTCCATCGCCTCCACGTGGATTCGTAATTGCTAGATACCTTCACACACACCACTCTCTCTCCTCTCTCTCTCTCCCCTATTTTCTCTCTTCTCCTCTCTTCTCTCTCTTTTCTCCCCTCTCTCTCTCTCTCTCTTGCCCCCTTCTCCACTGCACTCCATGTATCTCCGATTATAATATGGGTCCATTTTGGATGATGATGATGATGATGAGAGAGAGAACGAGAGAGAGAGAGGTCAGTAGAATGGCAAGAGAGGGATGAAGAGAGAGAGAGAGAGAGAGAGAGGAGAGAGAGTAGAGAGAGAGAGGGAGAGAGAGAGAGAGGAGAGAGAGAGAGAGAGAGAGAGAGAAGAGAAGAGAGAGAGAGAGAGAGAGAGAGAGAGAGAGATAAAGGAGAGAGAGAGGGGTGTCAGTGGGATGGCAAGAGAGGGATGAAGAGAGAGGGGAGACCATGGGAGAGGACACAGGAAGAGGAAGAGGAAGGGGAAAAGAGGAAGAGAAGGAGGGGGGAGGAATACAAAGAAATACAAAGGAAACACAAACAGCAACAGACCGATAGGTCCTTACAAGACTGTTGTTTTAACTACACTACACTAACTAGATAATAAAGAAAAAGGATGGGAAGTAGAAGGCTCCTCCCCACCCACCCATCCCTCCAGCCGAAGCTGGCCGGAAAAGAAGTGATACCAGGGAAAATAGAAAAACTGCATGGAATTTGTGAGGAAAGTGAAAGCTGTAATCTATGGCTAATACTACTAGTTTTTTGGGGGTAGGTTTAGTGCTTGATAGATAGGTCATGTTATGGTGTTTTTGTAATGGTGTGAACACAGTGTGGAGGTTCAAGGGGTGGTGCGGCAGCCTTTCCTGGGCGCTTTCTTTGGGGGCAGCAGTCAATCAGGCCCCAGCTCCGTTCAATCCACTGCGGATTGTGTACTTTTCCATGTAGGACGCTGTACACTTCAATGCCTCCTGCAGCAGTGACCCCTGGTACCTTAAATCCCGATGATGGTCACTAACCGTCAGGACCCTAACTGAACCACAGCCGTCACAGGTCGAGAGTAGTAGTGGTAACCGTTAACTCGGTCGGGGCTATCTGTGTGTGTTTATGAGGTCTAATGTAGTGTTGTTGTAGGCTCAGTGTGGAAGTTCAGGGTGGTGCGGCAGCCTTGCCTGGCGCTTTCTTGGGAGGCAGGGAGCATCAATAGCCCCAACTCCGTTTCAATCCACTGCGGTAGTGCACTTTCCAATTTGGACGCCGTGCACTTCAATGCCCCTGCAGCAGTGACCCCTGGTATATAAATCCCGATGGTGGTCACTAACTGACAGGGCCCTTACTGAAACCACAGCCCGCACAGGTCAAAAGTTGTAGTAGTAGTTGTAGAGGAGGAGGGGAGGAGGGGAGGAGGGGGAGGGAAAGGAGGAGGAAAGGGGGAGGGGGGTGGAGGAGGAGGGAGGAGGAG
>JACEEZ010025579.1:10000-15000 GCA_016584305.1 Chionoecetes opilio
CCCTTCCCACGGCGCTGCCCTCTGCAAGGTCGTCCCCACGTTCTATATTTCACTTGAGCCCATTAATTACCATCACAAATAATTAAGAAGGACGTAAATTACGCTTAATGAAAAATACTTTACTGCCTCAGACCCCCGTAATGAAAGAAAGGAGGGAGGAAGGGAAGCGGAGAGAGAGAGAGAGAGAGAGAGAGAGAGAGAGAGAGAGAGGAGAGAGAGAGAGAGGAGAGATGAGAGAGAGAGATGGAGGAGAGAGAGGAGAGAGATGGAACGAGAGAGAGAGGAGAGAGAGGAGAGAGGAGGATGAGGAAGGAGGGAGAGAGAAAGTAAAGGAGGAAGTACTAGTCTTTATTATTATTCTCTAGCTGTTCCATCCCATGATTCCAATAAACTTTACCCTTCCTAGCACATCTGTCTAAGCCGCTAGAATAGGGAGAAATGAAACAATGAGATATAGAAGAGTAGGACAAACAAATGAATACCAAGAATACAAATACAAAGGAACAGACAAAGGAATACAGAGAACAGAGTGAAACAGAGAAGGAATACAAAGGAATACACAGGCAGAACAGACAACAGCATCCCTACTGGGCCAAACGCGGCTGCCTGTGTGACTACTTTCTACAACTATAGTTTCTACGTGTTTGAGGCAAAATGCAAAATGTGCTGAGTGGAAGGAGAACAATCAGATAGAGTTTTCTACATATAGTTTTTAGCAAGTTTAGGTATATTTAATGTCCCTTTTTTATCATATTCTTGTTGTCAGTGCTGTGGTTTGTTATTTCCTTCGATCTTGACTATTGATAAAAAAAAAAAGGGAAGAGTAAGAGAAGAAAGAACATGCGGAAGACGCGAATGAGTAGAAAGGGGAAGTGACATGATGAAATTAGATAAAATAAAAAAAACTATGGAAAAAATAAACGGTTTGTAACGTGGCCCCCGAGATATATCTGGTGGTCTCGGTTTTTAAACGGATAAAGGAAAAAAGAAAGATTTTTTTTTTCTTCTCTCTCTCTTCTCTCTCTCTTCTCTCTCTCTCCTTTTCTCTTCTCCTCTCTCTTTTCTTCTCCCTCTCTTCTCCTCTCTCTCTCTCTCTCTCTATGGAGGAAAGAAAAGGAAGAATTGACAATACAAGAAAAAGTTGAAAGATATAATGAAAGATAAACATAAAATAAGGAGAAGAGGAATAAAAAAAAATAGAAGCAGGTGGTAAGTAAGAAAAGGGGGAATGGAAGAAATATAGGAAGCAGGGAAAAAAGAAAAAAGGTGCAAAAAGAAAAAGGTGCAAAAAGAAAAAGGTGCAAAAAGAAAAAGGTGCAACAAGAAAAAGGTGCACACAGAAAAAGGTGCAAAAAGAAAAAGGTTCAAAAAGAAAAAGGTGCAAAAAGAAAAAGGTGCAAAAAGAAAAAGGTGCAAAAAGAAAAAGATGCAAAAGAAAACTGTGCAAAAATAAAAAGGTGCAAAAATAAAAAGGTGCAAAAAGAAAAAGGTGCAAAAAGAAAAAGGTGCAACAAGAAAAAGGTGCACACAGAAAAAGGTGCACACAGAAAAAGGTGCAAAAAGAAAAAGGTGCACACAGAAAAAGGTGCAACAAGAAAAAGGGGCAAAAAGAAAAAGGGGCAAAAAGAAAAAGGTGCAACAAGAAAAGGAGCAACAAGAAAAAGGTGCAAAAAGAAAAAGGTGCAACAAGAAAAAGGTGCAACAAAAAAAAGGTGCAAAAAAAAGTGCAACAAGAAAAAGGTGCAAAAAGAAAAAGATGCAACAAGAAAAAGGTGCAAAAAGAAAAAGGTGCAAAAAGAAAAAGGTGCAAAAAGAAAAAGGTCCAAAAAGAATAAGGTGCACAAAGAAAAAGGTGCAAAAAGAAAAAGGTGAAAAAAAAAAGGTGCCAAAAGAAAAAGGTGCAAAAAGAATAAGGTGCAAAAAGAAAAAGGGGTTTCAAAAAAAAAAGGTTCAAAAAAAAAAAAGGTGCAAAAATAAAAAGGTGCAAAAAGAAAAAGGTGCAAAAAGAAAAAGGTGCAAAAAGAAAAAGGTGCAAAAAGAAAAAGGTGCAAAAAGAAAAAGGTGAAGAAGGAAAAGGTAAACGGAGGACTCGAGAAATTTGAGTAAGCGGGAATAATGCAGAGACAATAAAAGGGAAGAGAAGCAAGGGAGGAATGAAAAAAGAAGGTAAGGAGAAACAGAAAGAAGAGGAAAGGAGGGAATAAAAGAAAGGAGAAATGAAGGAAATGAATGAAGAACTAAGTAAGCATAGAGATAAATGAAAGAATGAGATATAGAAGAGTAGGACAAACAAATGAATACCAAGAATACAAATACAAAGGAACAGACAAAGGAATACAGAGAACAGAGTGAAACAGAGAAGGAATACAAAGGAATACACAGGCAGAACAGACAACAGCATCCCTACTGGGCCAAACGCGGCTGCCTGTGTAACTACTTTCTACCACTATAGTTTCTACGTGTTAGAGGCAAAATAATAGCAAAGTTGAAGGCTCCTCCCCACCTCCCACTACTAGTCGAAGCCAGCAGAAAAAAAGTGAGTAGAAACACCATGCAGTATTAAAAATCTGCCATGGAGTTTGATCGGAACGGTTGATGAAAAACATACTCTAAACTAAAGCTGAATCTGGAGGTAAAATAAGAAGCAAAAAAGGAGGACTAGGAGGAATAAATACAGAAGGAAAGGTGGAAAAGAGGAGGAGAAGGAGGGAAGGAGGAAAGGACGAAGCTAAAATAACAAACAGAGGAGGAATAGGAGGAATAGATAGAGAAGGCAAGGTGGAAAAAAAGGAAAGGAGTGGGCTAAAATAAAAAGCAAAGAAGGAGGAATAGGAGAAATAGAAAGAGAAGAAAATAGGAGGAGGAGGAGGGAAGGAGGAAAGGCGGGAAGGTCAAAACAATTTATGGCCCCTTGAGTGAAGTTCCGAGATATGAAGGAAGGGAGTTGAAGACACCAGACGAATTGCATCATTACCAAGCCAGCAGGAGGAGAAGGAGGAGGAGGAGGAGGAGGAGGAGGAGGAGGAGGAGGAGAGAGTCAAGCTGGGGGGAAATAACGAAAGAAAAATAGCTGTAAAAAAAAAGTGAAGGAAGATACGGTCGGGGGGTGAGAGAAGAGAGAGAGAGAGAGAGTAAGAGAGAGGGGAGAGAGAGATGAGATGAGAGAGAGGGAGAGAGAGAGGAGAGGAGAGGAGAGAGAGAGTGAGAGGAGAGGGAGAGAGAGAGGATGAGAGAGAGAGGGAGAGAGAGTAGACGAGAGGAGAGAAGAGAGGAGAGAGAGAGAGAGGAAGAGAGCAGAGACGAGAGAGAGAGGAGAGAGAGAGAGAGGGGAGGCAAGAGAGAGAGAGAAAGGAGAGGAGGAACGTAATGATGAGACGAATTAGAGAGAGAGAGACAGGAGAGAGAGAGAGAGAGAGAGAAAAGGGCGGCAGGAAGAATATAATGATACTAATTAATATTAAGACGAGGAAAAAATAGATAAGAGGAAGAAAAAAGGATCGATGATGATGATGATGATGAGAGCAAGAGAGAGAGAGAGAGAGAGACAGAGAGAAAGAGAGACAGACAGAGAGAGAGAGAGAGAGAGAGAGAGAGAGAGAGAGAGAGAGAGAGAGAGAGAGAGAGAGAGAGAGAGAGCGACTAGAGGGAGGAAGAGAGAGAGAGAGAAGAAAAAAAAAAAGCTCCCTCAGCCATTAGTAACATGATCCTTGCACCGCACCTCCAGGCCTTCTACTTTCTCTCCCTCCTATCTCTCCCTCCCTCCTATCTCTCCCTCCCTCCTATCTCTCCCTCCCTCCTATCTATCCCTCCCTCCTATCTATCCCTCCCTCCCTCCTATCTCTCCCTCATTCCTATCTTTCCCTCCTATCTCTCCCTCCTATTTCTCCCTACTTTCCTCCCTCCTATCTCTCCCTCCCTCCCTCCCTTCTATCTCTCCCTCCCTCCTGTCTATCCCTCCTTTCCCTCCCTCCCTCCTATCTCTCCCTCCCTCCTATCTCTCCCTCCCTCCCTCCCTCCTATCTCTCCCTCCCTCCTATCTCTCCCTCCCTCCTATCTCTCCTCCTCTTTCTCCCTCCCCTCTATCCCTCCCTCCTATCTCTCCCTCCTCTTTTTCTCCCTCCCCCTATCCCTCCCTCCTATCTCTCCCTCCTCTTTCTCCCTCCCTCCTTTCCCTCCCTCCCCTTTCCCTACCTCCTATCCCTCCCTCCTATCTCTCCCTCCTCTTTCTCCCTCCCTCCTTTCCCTCCCTCCCCCTTTCCCTACCTCCTATCCCTCCTCTCCCTCCTCCCTCCCTCCCTCCCTCCCTCCCTCCTCTCCCGTCAAGACAGAAAAAAGCGATAATTTCACGCCACATAACGGGCCTATGGGAAACAGGAGACATGTGAAATATACCACATAGCAATGATAGCCGTGGATCCCTAACTCTTCTCTTAGTGTTTTGTCTTAGTTAAGCAAGTAAATAAATAAGGAATATATCCCAAAAAATAATATACCGTTTCTGGAGTAATACGGAAAAAAATGGAAAGAGAAATGATGTATTGTTTTCCATATAATTTTCCTGCTCTTTGTCATAGTCAGGAATATGTAACTTTTTTTTTTTTTTTTTTTTTTTTTCTCACTTTTTATCGTTAGGGAAACACACACACACATACACACACACACACACACACACACACACACACACACACACAACACACACACACACACACACACAGACAGACAGACAGACAGACAGACAGACAGACAGACAGACAGATACACACACACACACACACAGACAGACAGACAGACAGACAGACAGACAGACAGACAGACAGACAGACAGACAGACACATAGACAGACAGACAGACAGACAGACAGACAGACACAGACAGACAGACAGACAGACAGACACAGACACACACACACACACACACACACACACACACACACACACACACACACACACGTAAACATACACACAACGTGAAAAATACATAACTTATTCATATACTATTTT
>JACEEZ010025579.1:32500-37149 GCA_016584305.1 Chionoecetes opilio
AACAAACTCCTCCTTTTTTATCCGGCAAGCCAGCAAACTCCTCCTTTTTTTATCCGCAAGCAGCAAAACTCCTCCTTTTTTATCCGGCAAGCCAGCAAACTCCTCCTTTTTTATCCGTCAAGCCAACAAACTCCTCCTTTTTTATCCGGCAAGCCAGCAAACTCCTCCTTTTTTATCCGTCAAGCCAGCAAACTCCTCCTTTTTTATCCGGCAAGCCAGCAAACTCCTCCTTTTTTATCCGGCAAGCCAGCAAAACTCCTCCTTTTTTATCCGGCAAGCCAGCAAACTCCTCCTTTTTTATCCGTCAAGCCAGCAAACTCCTCCTTTTTTATCCGTCAAGCCAACAAACTCCTCCTTTTTTATCCGTCAAGCCAACAAACTCCTCCTTTTTTATCCGTCAAGCCAACAAACTCCTCCTTTTTTATCCGGCAAGCCAGCAAACTCCTCCTTTTTTATCCGGCAAGCCAACAAACTCCTCCTTTTTTATCCGTCAAGCCAACAAACTCCTCCTTTTTTATCCGTCAAGCCAGCAAACTCCTCCTTTTTTATCCGGCAAGCCTGCAAACTCCTCCTTTTTTATCCGGCAAGCCAACAAACTCCTCCTTTTTTATCCGTCAAGCCAACAAACTCCTCCTTTTTTATCCGGCAAGCCAACAAACTCTTATTAATCTAGCAACCAAACAATCTCCGTTTGATCCAGTAAGCCAGCAAACTTTCCTCCTTTTTATCCAGCAAACGCCTCCATTCTCTCCAAGCATTTACACTTCAAAGTAAACGATACTAAATATCTTTGCGTGTATAACTTATCCACACGTGTCTACTTATGAATATCAACTGGATATTCTATGTATTATTAATCTTTTTTATAAACCGCTTTCTAGAGGAGTTAAGGAGATGGGAGTTGTGGATATGTGCCCAAACCTCAACCATCTCACTAGGCAACCCCAAAGAAAGAGAAGACAGAGGAAGTAATTCAGCAATACATCGAAACACTGAATAAGTGTTTCGTCAGTATGCAGTTCAGTATTATCCAGTCAAAATATTATACAAAGCTAGAAGAGCATAATACTGATGACAACACTTCAGATGGTTTAGTCGCCTGGTGCATATGGGCCTAAAAAAACATAAATATTTATACGAAATCAGCCGTAGAGAGAGAGAGAGAGAGAGAGAGAGAGAGGAGAGAGAGAGAGATAGAGGAGAGAGAGAGAGAGAGAGAGGAGAGAGAGAGAGAGGAAGAGAGAGAGAGAGAGAGGAGAGAGAGAGAGAGAGAGAGAGAGAGAGAGAGAGAGAGGAGAAAAAAAAGAGAAAAAAGAGAGAAAAAAAAGAGAGAGAGAGAGAGAGGAGAGAGAGAGAGAGTCGAGAGAGAGAGAGAGAGAGAGATCATGGCAACAACTGGACCATGTCACTGCTCTCTACACAATGCAGCTAATGACGGCGCTCTGGGTAGTGATGTACCAAGGCTCTCCACCTGACATGTTTGACGATGGGCCGGGATGGATGATGGAGAGGCTATTCCATCACCCCGGACCTGAGCGTGCCGTGAATTATAAACAGTATCACCTGACGATGGAGTACCTTCTATTGCTGGCGATTCACATGAGACGACACAACGACATTACAGTTCATGTGGATAGTTTCAATGTTTACTTCGTTGATTACTTTAGAGCTTTTTATTCCTGATAAAATTATGTAAAAGGACGAACTTTGATTTTCTATTTTTGCGGTAAAATATCAGTTATTTTTCACGTAGCAGTAAAAAGAGATACAAAGAGCATCTTGAAATTATTATTGAGGTGTCGATGTAAAATACGAGTAAATTAGGATAAACTAGGAAATGTCAGGGTGAAATGATGGTAAAATAAGGTAAAATAGGGTTAAGTAAGGCTAAAATAGGGTGAAATAAGGGTAGAGTAAGTTATAATAGGGTAGAATAGGTCAAAATTAGGGTCTTCAAATTATTGAAAGACGCTAAGGGACATGAAGGCAGTGAGACTACCGCCGGGTGTCCCTCTGCTACCCTGACCCCCTCTGTGAGTAACCATCCAGGAGGAGAGGAGAGGAGAGGAGAGGACCTACGAAGCGATCCTAAGCGGAAAGAGGTCACAAGAAGAAGAAGAAGGTCACCGTCCCTCCATACTGGCTCGATATTTCTTCTCTACGCTGACACACCCACTAAAGAAAAGACATTTTACTCGGTGGGAAGAGCTTCTTTGCTCTTGTTTACTTCCTGCATCATAATTATGGAGCTTTAAAAAAATGTTGTGTCCATAAACCTTTTAAATCTCGTTATCATGAGCTCGCGAGATACTTTGGCGCTTTTTCAACTGGCGAGATATTTTGGAGGTCCTGTCTTGACCACAACTCTTGCATTGCCAACAGTTGACGTAACTCGCACCTGAGTCACTGATAACTTAACGCAATTATCCTTACACGACAGTCTGTAATGTCACTTGATGTTAGGAGGTGAAACGTGATCAGCCATTACCTAAAACTTCAAATTTTAGATTCAAATAATCAATGTTAAGCAGAAGTTAAGCAGGTTTAAAAAAATGTTGTGTCCAATAAACCTTTTAGATCTCGTTATCATCAGCTCGCGAAGTGATCACTGGCGAGATATTTTGGAGTTCATATCTTGAGCACAACTCTTAAGTGTCTTCCAATTCAAGGAATGTCAAGTCTCCCTCCATTACATTGATTTACATTGCTACCTATATTGACGTCGAACATTCATATCATGGTTCAACTGACACCCTAATTGACCTCATTGATCCGGACACAAGGGCTTCACCACCTCCCGGCGCCATAACACTAAAGACACAACACAACATGAAGGACACTAACGGTGGGAATCTTTGGTGCAGTGGAGTTCATACCCAGTTTATTTTTCCTTTCTTCCTTATAGAGCGATGAGGGACATTTACTGTAGAAGAACGAGCGTTTCCGTTTTCCTTGGTGTACGTACAAGAAGGCCTTACCCACCCCTGTAAGGCAAGACTGGACGGGCGCCTCTGTTTGTTTACTCGGCGAGGCATTAAAGATTTACGGCGCTGAGCAAAGGCAGGCGAACCGTGCCTTCCAAATGGCCTGACATACGAGGCTAGGAATTTTCCTCCTCCTCCTCTTCGTACTTAAGTCCTCGAGCAACATGCATAAGTTCCTATCATGGGAGTCGTGGAGTTGCAAATCGCCCTCTGCATGTTGCACGAGGCGATGCGAGGGGTAGGTTGTTGCGGTTACCACGTCTATGTGTGTGTGTGTGTGTGTGTGTGTGTGTGGTGTGTGTGTGTGTGTGTGTGTGTGTGTGTGTGTGTGTGTGGTGTGTGTGTGTGTGTGTGTGTGTGTGGTGTGTGTGTGTGTGTGTGTGTGTGTGTGTGTGTGTGTGTGTGTGTGTGTGTGTGTGTATAAGCAGACTGAAAGGTTACATACATACGAAAAAATAGAGCTAGACTAACAGATATATTGATAACTAAGGAGACGGACAGATAGATAAATTGACATACACTGATAGACCGCTAAATAGAGAAGAAAAAAATGAAACACACACACACACACACACACAACACACACACACACACACCCACACACACACACACACACACACACACACACACACTAAAACTAAAATCAAATAACCTCTCCCAATGCTCTATTCCTCAAAAGTTAGAAAATAAGATGACAGAACTAAAACGAAGGGGAAAAGCTTACTCTTCTAAAATCCATGAGATGACACAGTTACTTCTTGCATTGGAAAGATGGATAGCAAACACGTAAGGTTTCAAGAATGTCCGTGCAATGGCGGCAGCGATGTGTGGGGTCCTGCAAGTATATAGCAAGCTCAAAGGAGTGCATGATTACAATGAAGGTAGCGTTCGAGGTTTGCTTAGTTAACCCCTTGAGGCCCAAAACGTAATTTCCATTGCAATGTGGGTACCATTAGACGATTTTAATGAATACAAGCAATGTTTTATAGCTATGCCCTGTTTAGTATCCTTGCCCACTAACTCATTTGGTTTATTTAGGTCCTTTTCGTAATTTTAGGCTAACAACAGACGATTTTATATAGTAAAGGAAAGATCTGGGAGTGAAGGGGTTAATTAATGACAGTGTGTCGATGGTTCAGGCTACAGGGAGGGTAGGAGAGGAAGGGGAGGAGAGGGACAAGAACCACACTTTATACAGGGCGGAGTTGTTGTTGTTGTTTTTGTTTTGGTTTTTTTAGTCTGGAGTGGAAAAAGAGGAAAAAAATAATACGAATGATTTTACCTTAATATTATAATATTTGGTTATTAGTTAATGTAATTTTTTTTCTTCTTCGCTCCTTTTCTTTTGTTTCTTCCTTTTGTTTCCCCATCCTTTATTCTCTATTTTCCTCTTTCTTCTCGCTCTCTCTCTTCTCTGTCTCTTTAAATTAATAACATTTAATACTATACACATACTTTAATATACTTAAAGAGTGAATAGATGGTTAGAAAAAAGAATAGAAGATACACAGATAGATAAATGGATAGATAAATAGATAGAAAGATAAACGGACATATTCAAATCAAACTTTTTTTCAACATCATAAGGGTTTTTCGCATCTCCTTTTTACTTTCTATATATTCTTCTATTTTCTCGTCACTATTCATTATTTTCCTATTTTTGCT
>JACEEZ010025579.1:44168-46668 GCA_016584305.1 Chionoecetes opilio
GAAAAGTGTGTTGTTTTTTTTTCCGGGGACAGAAATAAACATGCAATGAAAGAAAAATTTTAAATGAATAACAGGAGTTGAATAAAAAAGGTGAGAGGGAAATTTTTTTATGCACTATTTCGCTTTGGTATCATTATCTTATTCTTGCTATAGTATACTGAAATTTTATTAATTCATGACACGCAGTAATGTCTCGTGAAGATGATGTATGTTCAGTCTTCCTAAATATCATCTTATTCATCTGGTAGTTGGATAATACCATCACGGGGGCAGCATTTGGGGAACTACAACACTTTCAGTCTTCCTAAATATCTTTCTATTCATTGGTAGTTTGATAATACCATCAATGGGGCCAGCACTGGGGAACTACAACACGTCCCTCGAATCGGGAAGGGTTGGATTCGCTCCGCACGACGCGCGCGGTGTTGAAAACCTCGATTTTCAACTCCGCCAGCCTCACCGCCAGCCTCATGAGCCCTAGTCTGGACGGGCCTTTAATCTTAATGGAAACCAGGGTAGAAAAGCCTGACTCACATCGGTATGTAGTTGCAAAAGGTACTATCATAATTAGCAATGTTATTTTGGAAAGAACTGGATCAACTCCAAACTGAATCACTTCGAAGATCAATAAACTCACTTATTGCACTTTTTTTTTTGCACTTTTTTTTTTTTTGCACTCGCTTTTTTTTCTTGGTCGCCCTGTCTCCCCATTACCTCACAGAAAAGACCAAATTACCCCTCTTAGGGTCATTTACCCCAGTTTAGTAACCCCTGGTATAGACTTACAAATAGATATGCAAATATACACAAGTAGAAATTTTATAGTTTACTGATCAGAACAAAATACAAAGAACTCTTTGTGTGAGATTACGATTTTCAACAACGATTTGGTTTCAACACAATACATAGTGAATCAGCACTGGGAACAAACCGCACACACACGCACACACACACACACACAACACACCACACACACACACAAAACACACACACACACACACACACACCCAACACACAACAGGGCACACACCCACACCCAACATACCCCCCCACACACACACACACCCGCACACCCACACACGCACACACACAGTCACCCACACACACACACATACACCCACACACCCACCCACACACACACCAAAACCCCACACCCTCACCCCCACACACATAAACCCACCCGCACACCCACACACACACACACACACACACACCCCACCCACCACACACACACACACACACACACACCCCACAAAACACACACACACACACACACACACACACAGCCACACACACAACACACACACACACACACACACACACACACACATACAACCCCCAACACACACAGCCACACACACACACACACACACAGCCACACACATACATACACCCCCCCAACACACACACACACACACACCAGCCACCACACACATACACCCCCCCAAAAACAACACACACACACACACCCGCCACACAACATACAACCCCCCAACACACACACACACACACACACACATGCACCCCCCCCCACACCCCACACACACAACCACACAATTATGCAAAAAGGCTCCCCTGTGGCCCTTCACCTCTCTCCCACCACACAGTCAAAGCTTCACTTTTTGATGCGCGGCCTCTCCAAGATGAACCTGTGGCGTATTTAAACCCTTTTGCGGGCCCTTTTGACTTATTCCTCAAAATGGCCCTTTAAAGGGTAACGAAGACCCCCCTCTGCCCTCGCAACCTGGTAGAAAGAAAACGAGGACCCCAGCCGACCCTTGAGATTAATAAGCAACTACTCCATTTCCAGTTCTCTCTCTCTCTCTCTCTTTCTCTCTCTCTCTCTTTCTCTCTCTCTCTTTTCCATTGAAAACAACAAAAATCAAAGAAAAGCATCAAGGCAAACCATACATTACACCACCTATTAAAAAGTTGATCAAACAACGGAATAAACTACAAAAGCTATATGCAAAATGGCCTTTAAAATATAAAAATACTTTTAAATCTTTTAGAAAAAATTGACGGGCAACAATAAAAAACAGCAAAAAGAAAATTATTATAAAACTAGATTTACAGATCATGCTGGGGATCCTAAAAAAATATGGGACATAATCAACAACCTACTGGGTAAAACTAAAACTAGGATATCACCTTCTTTTCTTGTCAATGGCGATACAATCACTGATAATCAAAATGTTGCTAGGTATTTAATAATCATTTAACAGTATAGGTAGCACACTTGCTAATAACATTCAAGATACACAAGAGCCATTTAACTTTATATCTTCCAAAACCCACTCCTTTTTCTTTTTATTTAAAGACCTAAAACACCAGCTGAAATCAAATCAGTAATTGCAAATATGAAAGTTACATCTCCTGGCCATGATGAAATAAATATGAAAAAATAAAAAGAATGCTCTGAAATAATTTCACCATTTAGTATTCATTATAAATAAATCATTTCAAGGGGGGTACCTTTCCAGATCGAATGAAAATTGCT
>JACEEZ010025579.1:59168-64168 GCA_016584305.1 Chionoecetes opilio
CCCCCTACTCCCTACCTCCCTTTATTACCCCTTTATCCCCCCTACCTCCCTACCTCCCTTTATCCCCCCCTTTCTCCCCCCCACTACCTCCCCACCTCCCTTTATCCCCCCCTTCCTCCCTTCACTACCTCCCCACTCCCTTTATCCCCCCCTTTCTCCCCTCACTACCTCCCCACCTCCCTTTATCCCCCCCTTTCTCCCCTCACTACCTCCCACCTCCCTTTATCCCCCCCTACTTCCTCCCCTCACTACCTCCCTACCTCCCTTTATCCCCCCCTTTCTCCCCTCACTACCTCCTACCTCCCTTTATCCCCCCTTTCTCCCCTCACTACCTCCCTACCCCCTTTACCCCCCCCTTCCTCCCCTCACTACCTCCCTACCTCCCTTTATCCCCCCCTTCCTCCCTCACTACCTCCCTACCTCCCTTTATACCCCCTACTTCCTCCCCTCACTACCTCCCTACCTCCCTTTATCCCCCCCTTCCTGCCCTCACTACCTCCCTACCTCCCTTTATCCCCCCTTCCTCCCCTCACTACCCCTACCTCCCTTTATCCCCCCCTTCCTCCCCTCACTACCTCCCTACCTCCCTTTATCCCCCCTTCCTCCCCTCACTACCCCCCTACTTCCCTTTATCACCCCTTTATCCCCCCCTACCTCCCTACCTCCCTTTATCCCCCTTTATCCCCCCCTTCCTCCCCTCACTACCTCCCCACCTCCCTTATCCCCCCTTCCTCCCCTCACTACCTCCCCACCTCCCTTTATCCCCCCCTTCCTCCCCTCCCTACCTCCCTTTATCCCCCTTATCCCCCTTCCTCCCCTCACTACTCCCCTACCTCCCTTTATCCCCCTCCTCCCCTCACTACCTCCCTACCTCCCTTTATCCCCCCCTTTATCCCCCCCTTCCTCCCTACCTCCCTTTATACCCCCTTCCTCCCCTCACTACCTCCCTACCTCCCTTTATCCCCCCCTTTATACCCCCCTTCCTCCCCTCACTACCTCCCTACCTCCCTTGATCCCCCTTCCTCCCCCCTTCCTTCCCCTACTCCCCTAGATTCCCTCCATAGCATGCTTAGTAGTACTTTGATGTAGAGAAAGAAGTAAAATAGTAAATAAAAGTGTGTATGAGAGAGAGAGAGAGAGAGAGAGAGAGAGAGAGAGAGAGAGAGAGAGAGAGAGAGGAGAGAGAGAGAGAGACGAGAGGAGAGAGAGAGAGAGTGAGAGAGAGAGGAGAGAGAGAGAGAGAGAGAGAAAATGAGATTGAGTGAGGTTAGAGTGTGTATGTATGTGTGTGTGGGGGGGGGGGTTAAGAAGTAATTTATATTTGTTTATCCATTCATCCTCCCTTTCTTCATTCCTTCTATCTTTGCTCCAGCCTTGCCTATAGCTGCCTTGCATGTGACGTCACAGCCCTTGTTGTGGCTGCGACAGACGCGGGAGATGCGAGCTGGAGGACTAACAAACTCCACTTGCCGCCCGTGTTTGCCAGCTTATGGTAATTTTCCCCTACCAAATATATGTTCATCAGTATAAAAGATATACTGTTATCTTCGGAAATGCTTGTTCTATAATATTATCAAATAAAAACCGTAAAACACACTAAAGAAATGCCATTATGAGACTCAAGAAATATGCATGAACTTAATACTCACCTAAACTCTTCGCTATTTAATATTTTACGAGAAAACTTTTCACATGGAGAATATCAATAGAAGCGGAATTTCATTAGCTTTCCATTGATATATTTCGTTTTCTGATAAATGAATTAGCAGCATGCATAAATTAGCGTTAACTAAATAAATAACACCATCAATCGGGAAAAATTACCCGATTTCATGATGTTATTTATTTAGTTAACGCTAATTTATGCATGGTTCTAATTCATTTTTCAGAAAACGTAATATATCAATGGAAAGCTAATGAAATTCCGCTTCTATTGATATTCTCCATATAAAAAGTTTTTCGCAAAATATTAAATGGCGAAGAGTAGGTATGTCAGGAGTCTCGCTGAGGATGTCGAGGGTCATTTGAACGCTAATGACCTCCGACCCGCCTACCGAGCCCTGAAGAAGCTCCGTTCCAAGTCTCCTTCTCGGGCGAGTGCTATTCGAACAGCAGATGGGCGCCTCGTGTCGGACATGGATGGGCAGATGGCTCGTTGGGCTGAGTACTTTGGGCAGTTGTTCACGGTGGACCCTCCAACTGAGCAGCTTCACACCACTGGGTTACAGGCAGTGGATGCCGATCCTCCCATTGACGAAACCGCACCCTCTCTTGACGAGGTCAGAGAGGCTGTAGCAAAGTTAAAGGGTGGAAAGGCAGCTGGTGTTTGTAATATCAGTGCGGAGCTCCTCAAAGCTGGGGGTGAGGCCATGATCCGCGGTTGCATGCTGTCCTGACTGCCGTGTGGCAATCAGGTACCATTCCTCCTGACTGGAAAAGGGGGCTGGTCGTCCCTATCTGGAAAGGGAGAGAGGACCGTCAGGACTGCAACAATTACTGCGGTATTACACTGCTCAGCGTACCAGGCAAGGTGCTTGCCCATCTATTGCTGACACGAATTCGCAGTCATCTGGTGAAGCATCAGAGACCTCAGCAGTCTGGGTTCACGCCTGGTAAGTCAACAACGGACCGTATCCTAGCGCTTCGTGTCCTGGTGGAACGCCGACGTGAGTTTCGACAGGGGATGCTTGCAGCCTATGTTGATCTCAAGAAGGCGTTTGACTCAGTGCATCGTGAGTCACTCTGGGATCTTCTGCGACTTCGAGGGATTCTGCAAGGACTATTGGTTTGATAACTGGTCTGTATTCTGGGACTGAGAGTGCTGTGAAGTGTGGGGCAGGTGTATCCAGCTTCTTTCCTGTGAATACAGGAGTGAGGCAAGGGTGCGTCCTTGCCCCATCACTTTTCAACGCTTGTATGGACTGGGTATTGGACAAGGTTGTAGATCAAAGTGATTGTGGAGCATCCGTCGGCAACACCAAGATCACTGATCTTGTTTTTGCCGATGATGCAGTAATCTTTGCTGAGTCGCTGGAGGTCCTGGTGATGGCTCTCGAGGCGCTGCACGAGGAGGCAAAGCCTTTGGGACTTGAGGTCTCCTGGCTCAAGACCAAGGTCCAGGTATTTGGAGACTTACTAGATGAAGCAGTACAGTCTGTTCATGCGTGTGGCGAGGACATTGAGATCTTGGAAAGTTTTACATACCTGGTAGCACAGTCCATAATGACGGCGGGTCACGTCAAGAAGTCTTACGGCGGATTGGCATAGCCCACGGTGTTATGGACTCGCTCAGCGGGAGTATTTGGCGTTGTCGGTACCTGTGCAGGAGGACAAAGATCCGGATCTTCAAGTCGCTTGTGATCCCTGTCTTACTCTATGGTTGTGAGACATGGACACTAAATAGTGACTTGAAGAGACGAATCAATGTCTTTGGTAATAAGTGTCTTCGCAGAATCATGGGGTATCGCTGGGATGATTACGTGTCAAATCAGCGATTGCACCGTGAGACTGAATCGAGGCCTATTACCTGCATAGTACGTCAGCGCCAACTTCGGCTATATGGGCATGTGGCACGCTACCCTGAAACCGATCCTTCCCATCGGGTTGTATCTGTAAGAGACAATCCGGCGTAGAGGAGGCCAAGGGGGCGCCCACAAGGCTCGTGGCTGGGGCAAGTTGATGTTTCTTGTCGAGAGCTGCTTGGTATGGGAAACTCGCCTGCATGGAAACTCGCGCGTGGTGACCCCCGGGAGTGGCGTCGTAGGGTGGGCGAGGCGACGCGCCCCCCGGCGTATGCCCCCAATGATTGATTGATTGATTGAAGAGTTTAAGTTCATGCATATTTCTTGAGTCTCATAATGGCATTTATTTAATGTGTTTTACGGTTTTTTATCGAGCGTGAACGATAAAGTATATATCGACACATATATATATAAGTATATATAGCAGTAAGGTCCCTTGTGTTATGTTTAGCATAACACAATGCCCGCTTAGTTGCCAGTCCCTATAAAGAAGACAGTAAAAGAATAAGGAAAAGAGGGTGGGCCAATTTAGTTCGGGAGGTGTCTTTTCACTCCTCTCTTGAAAAAATTTAAGTCGTAGGAAGGTGGAAAAATAGAAATAGGAAGAGAGTTCCAGAGTTTACCAGTGAAAGGGATGAAAGAGTAAAGATACTGATTAACTCTTGCATTAGGAATATGGACTATTCTATTATTTGCTGAATCATTTTAAGGTGATTTTTTCACTGGAACTGTCTTCCTCTGAGTACTGCAACGTATAGAAGCACGTTTGGCATAAACTGTATTGAATTGCTTAAATGTAGATTCTGATAGCAGCCAACTAAACACAGAACATCTTTGTACTTACTAAGCCTGTTGAAAGCTGGCCATAGAGGAAAGAAAGCTGTCGATAGATAGATACACGTAAGAAATCAAATTCAAATAAATGTGTGCGTTGCATTTTATACTGAAAGTTTGGTAAGAAAAATATTTGTTAGCAGTTTTTGGAATATCAGACGGCGGCCGCTATTCACCAATCAGTGAAACGCTAAAAGACAGGATTGCACAAGTTGCTATCTTGAAACTGTAAACTAAACTTGCTACTTGTCAAGACGCAGGACCTCAGTGTAGGATCTCTGCCAATGAACCCGGCCTGTAAAATTATAATGTATATATGTTTCTTGTATTATATATATTTAAGTCCAATAAACAATCAATCAATCAATCAATCAGTGTACGTGGGTGGACGCGTAAGGCTCATGGACTCCACAGCCCACTTTGCCTCAACCAACACAAGCCTCATCACCGGGGAGTAAAAAAAGCCTCGATTGCCTGTATGTGTGTGTGGGCAGGGAGGTCAAGAGGGAGGTACCGTTAACCCATCACTTACACCCATAGTCTCAGCCCAACCCTGCCAGACCAGCGCAGGGTCATATGTCTGCTCGGCCTCTCCCCTGCTCGTTGCCGCCGCCAGACAGTCATGGTCGAGATGTGACACTGATG
>JACEEZ010025579.1:71668-74168 GCA_016584305.1 Chionoecetes opilio
CACCAACACCCCCCACTCCCCCCTCTCCCCCCTCCACCAACACCCTCCATCCCCTCCCTCTCCCCTCTCACACACAGCCACGATCAGCACCTCGACAAAGCCTATGAGAGCGTGCGTGAGGGAAGGAGTGAGGGGAAAGGTGCCGTGAGGGTAAATGGGTTCCTTAATGACACCTGTTCACTATGCTGCTGATCTTAATTTAAATAGGGCAGGGCGGGGCGGGACGGGGCGGGACGGGGCGGGACGGGGCGGGACGGGGCAAGGCTAGGCTAAGAGCAGTGGATAGTAGTAAATAATAGTCAATAATAATAAATAAATGTAATAGAAAAAATATAGTAGGAACGTTTTCATTTCGTTGTTGTTATTGTAAGGTTACTTGTGTCTGTGTGTGTGTGTGCATGTTTGTGTTTGTGTGTGTGTGTGTTTCTATCTCCTCCTATCCCCCCCCCCCTATGCCATGGTCGCTGCGGAGACATGCAAGAACTCAAAGAAGGAGAGAAGGCATACATAATATGGCAGGTGATGGCTAAATGGCTAACGTATGTGATTGTGTTTAACCCCTTCACGCCCAGATCTTTCCTTTGCTATAAAAAATCGTCTGTTGTTAGCCATAAAATCACGAAAAGTAACTTAATATACAAAATCAGCTAGTCGACAGGGATACTAAACAGGTCATTATCTATCAAACATTACTTATATGCACTCAAAATCGTCTAATGGTATTCCCAAATTACAATGGAAATTACGTTCTGGGTCTCAAGGGGTTAAGGTTCCGACCCCGCTGATGGCCTCCCAGTTTCTCTCCCATAAACCGACATAAACACAACATTGTCTCTAGCTAAAAATTGAACTCGGTAACAACAACACACTTTGACGCACTTTAAGAAATACTGCATAACAAAGAGGCTACACGTCTAGGCATGGTTACTTAGGTGCCTTGAACTGTGATCATTACTGAAGCGACGTATGTGGGTATCTATAATAATATAAGCGAAAGTGTGTCTGTCTGTCTGTGTGTGTGTGTGTGTGGTATAGGTTCCGCCCCCCGTGGCGCAAACACCTCATATGGCACATTTTTGGAATCAGGTTGACCAGGGGAAGGTCATAAGCCCATTTATGAGATGATCCGATCACTTTTTTTTCTCTTTTTTTTTTTAGCAGCCTATTAGCGAGAATTGTGAAAACAAAAGTGGGTTGCGAGAATTGAGGAAGCCTTGATGTAGGGTGATGGGTAATGGGTGAGTGAATGGGTGGGGTAATGGGTGTGGGGTGATGGGTGAGTGAATGGGTGGGGGGTGATGGGTTGGGGGTGATGGGTGATGGGTGAGGGAATAGGTGGGGGGTGATGGGTAATGGGTGAGTGAATGGGTGTGTGGTGATGGGTAATGGCTGAGTGAATGGGTGGGGGGTGATGGTAATGGGTGAGTGAATGGGTGGGGGGTGATGGGTAATGGGTGAGTGAATGGTGGGGGGTGATGGGTAATGGGTGAGTGAATGGGTGGGGGGAATACATACATTTCTACATCCATGATTTCAGGAAAGTTAGAAGGGGCTATCTGGAGAGTCCATGTTTGGTGGGCCGAAGGCCCACCAAACACAGGTGGTGGGCCGAAGGCCCACCAATAGCCCTCCGCAGGAGCTAGCCAAAAAGTCCGCCCGGAGGGCGGCTTTGCGGCTAGTAATATAATATAACATAGTAGTACATAAGCGAGCAAAATAAGAGAGAGAGAGAGAGAGAGAGAGAGAGAGAGAGAGGAGAGAGAGAGAGAGAGAGAGAGAGGAGAGAGAGAGAGAGAGAGAGAGAGAGAGAGAGAGAGAGAGACGCAACAAAAGTGAGTTATACTCGAAGACAGAGAGAGAGAGAGAGAGAGAGAGAGAGAGAGAGAGAGAGAGAGAGAGAGAGAGAGAGGAGAGAGAGAGAGAGAGAGCAGAGAGAGAGAGAGAGAGCGAGAGAGAGAGAGAGAACGAGAGAGACTCAACAAAGTGGGTTATACTCGGAGAGATAGAGAGAGAGAGAGAGAGAGAGAGAGAGAGAGAGAGAGAGAGAGAGAGGAGAGAGAGAGAGGAGAGAGAGAGAGAGAGAGAGAGAGAGAGAGAGAGAGAGAGAGAGAGAGAGAGAGAGAAAGAGAAAGAAAAGAGAAAAGAGAGAGAGAGAGAGAGAGAGAGAGAGAGAGAGAGAGAGAAGAGAGAGAGAGAGAGAGAGAGAGAGAGAGAGAGAAGAGAGAGAGAGAGATGAGAGAGAGAGAGAGAGAGAGAGAAAAAGAGATACGCAACAAAGTGGTTTATACTCGGAGAGAGAGAGAGAGAGAGAGAGAGAGAGAGAGAGAGAGAGAGAGAGAGAGAGAGAGAGAGAGAGAGAGAGAGAGAGAGAGAGAGAAAAAAAAAAGATAGAGTAAAAGGAAAAAATAGTATGTGGATTGTGCGAGAATAAAAGACAGAGAAGACAGGAGGATGAGGAGGAGGAGGAGGAGGAGGAGGAGGAGGAGGAGGAGGAGGAGAA
>JACEEZ010025579.1:86668-89168 GCA_016584305.1 Chionoecetes opilio
GGTTATAATGGTAGCCTGTGTGCTTGAGATATTTGTAATGCAGCAACAGTGTCATCAGTAATGATCGGCAGGCGTGGCAGTGAGCGCCTGGTACCGCGGCGGCCTAATAGAGACGAGGGAGTGGCGTGGCTCACGAAGGTATTTTCTTTTTCTATCTTGAATTTACGATCTCCAGTACACTCTTAGAAAAGAAGGGTAGGAAAAGGGTAGAAAAAGGGTATTTGTAGTGATGAAATACTGCTACCCTTTTTCTACCCTTACAAATATACCCTTTCGGATCGACGCAAATATACCCTTTTGCAACCCTCTCGTCTAAAAAGGGTAGATAAAGGGTAGATAAAGGGTATAATCGGCAGCATCTACCCTCCAGCCTGGACATAGGGTTTAAAAAGGGTAGTGATGGTGCGATGTAACAATTCTACCCTTAATATACCCCTTATTTCTGAGAGTGTAGGAGTCCACGAAAACTTCAAAGTGATACGAGAACAAATCTTTTTCAATTCTTACCGTCATAATAATAGTAATAATAATATCTATAAATATAGTGATAATAATAATGACAATAATCTTACTATAGTGCTTCGAATGTCCGTCTGTCTGTCCGTCCGTCTGTCCGTCTGTCTGCTTTGCCATTTACTATACAAAATTTGAACAAAAGAGTGAAAGTACCATGTATAATGTATCATGAAAAGGATCATGAAAAGTATCATGAAAAGTATCATGAAAAAAGAACAGGAGAAAAAGTAACGCCAGGATAGGTTAGGTTAGATAAGTTTTAGTTTGGTTTAAGACAGATTGGGTTAGATTAGGTTAGGTTATTCTGTTACCTTAAAAACGATACTATGTTTCATTATTACTTTCTTTCCTATATTTGTTTCTCACGGGCAGGACACGCCTTTCTCACGCCTTTCTCTCACCAATGGCAAGCCTTTGTTATGAAATACTTGCCTATGTTTCATGCTAGTCTTGCCTGCTACTCCTCCATCGCTGGACTGACTCCCTTGACTCACCGACAACAATAGTCCAGCCACACCATGTCACCATGTATTGGGCGACACTACACACACTATGCAAAATAACCACTCCGCTATCTCAAGTTATATTTCTGGTCTTGCATCTACTAAGGTACCAGTTAGTCAATCGGGTAGTCAGTCAGTCAGACAGACAGCCATCCACAAAACCAAACAGCCAGTTAGACAAAGTAAGCAATCAGTCAACCAACAAGGTACATCCAGTCAATTACAGGTAACCAGCCTGTCAACCAGTCAGCTAGCCAGTTATCCATATAATATTAATCATCAGTCAGTCACTTAGACAGCTAGCGAATCAGTTAGCTAGACAATCAGCCATCCATCTAACTTGTCAGCCCGCAATTAAACCCCCAGCAGAAAAGCTCGTCTGTCAGTTTGCCAGTCAACCAGTCAGCCAGCCAGCTCGCCAGCCCATTTGCCAGTCAATTAGTTTACCAGACAACCCACTAGCCCGTTTGCCAGTTTAACAGTCAACTAGCCAGCTAGGCAGCCACCCTATATGTTAGTTAATCAATCTACCAATCACCCATCCATCCATGCAGCTAAGCAGTTTGCCCACCTTCCAGTCTATCAGCCCAGCATGTCAATTAAGTGTAATTAATATGCCATGTCAATTAAGTCAGCCATCCCGCCAACCACCCAGCAAATCAGCCAACCATCCAGTTACCTCAAAAAATCAGGCAGTTATTCATCTACCCTGACAAATTCATACGGGTGATCATCTATCCTCATTCCTCATCCATACACAATTTCTCTCTTCGATTAGTCAACCATTAAGCCTGTCTGCAATCAATCAAGAAACTGCTCATCCAACAAGTTCGCTAGTTTACCCATCACCATAAATAATACCATCCACACTTCTAGTCAGCCAACCACACAACTAAACAGTAAGATAATAGCAAGCAAGCCAGGCAAGCAAACAATAACAGCAAGCCAGCCAGCAAGCCAACCACATAACCACAATGTAAGCCACCGAACCAGGCCAAGCAGCCAGCCAAGAAGGAGACCAGGAACCCCGGCAGGAATTCAGGATTGGTATCATTCAGTAGCTTTATGAAGTGTCCGGTAGGGGGGACGGTCATTGTGGCGGAGCGTCGCTGAATATTGAAAACCCACTGAATCTTCGAGGGGGCGGAGGGAGGGAAGGCCAGAAGGAGGGAGGGAGGGAGGGGGGAAGGAGACGGGAGGGAGGGGGGAAGGAGACGGGAGGGAGGGAGGAGACAGGAGGGGAGGGAACTATAGGAGATGAAGGAACTGAGGGAGGGAAGAGAATGATATGGGGCATAAGGAAAGAGCGGGAAAAGAAGGGAGGGTAGGTAAGAAGGAGGAGATATGGAGTGAGTATGACCAGAATATAGGATAGGGAAATGTATTGGAAGTGGTGTGTGAGAGAGAGAGAGAGAGAGAGAGAGAGAGAGAGAGAGAGAGAGAGAGAGAGAGAGAGAGAGAGAGAGAGAGAGAGAGAGAGA
>JACEEZ010025579.1:99168-124168 GCA_016584305.1 Chionoecetes opilio
GTGTGTGTGTGTGTGTGTGCGTGTGCGTATACGTGTATGTGTGTGTGTGTGTGTGTGTGTGTGTGTGTGTGTGTGTGTGTGTGTGTGTGTGTGTGTGTGTGTGTGTGTGTGTGTGTGTGTGTGTGTGTGTGTGTGTGTGTGTATGTGTGTGTGTGCTGTCTATGCACTCATATTTTTATTTCTTTGTTTGTATATTTATTGGTGTGCAGTTTATGGAGGCGAGCATGCGGGTTGGGTGCACCAGTTGTGGGTCGAGGTAAGCCAGGCCATGGGTGCGAGAGGCAGGTGAGATGACACGTGGTGGTCGGCCATTCACCTGATGAGGGCCCCTATACACTATATCACCTTTTTTTTTATGAATAAAAACTGATATAACGTAAGTAAGTCTATGTTGGTTTCCATGTGTGTTGTTGTTTCATGTCAGCGTCATCTAGGTTTACGATGAACAGTTGGACACTTTGCATAGGGCCAAGGTCCACTAGCCTGAGCCGATTGATTGATTGATTTAATGCCAAGAAATAGGGAAATGTGCACTATGACCATGACCATCAGAGGTCATGTGGCACTATGGGAAAGCATAAAAAGGGGAGGGGTTATAGAGATTTAGTGAAACGGTGAGGGAAGGGGGAAGGAACGGAATGTTACAGCAGGTTGGTTAGATCAGATGAAGGATGTGGATTTGTTGGAGGAAGAAGGTTAAATTATTCAGGGAGAAGGAGGGGGATTCCGGGTGAATGTTCGCAAGACAGGGAGGTCGGGAAAGGGAGGACAAATGAGGAAAAGAGCCTGAGCCGAGCTGCATAGGCTGACCAGAGAAGATCGAGGTAGGGAGTCCCGAACAGGAGCAATTTTATTTTCAACAGATTTTTCGGTAAATTGATACAATGGTAAAATGCATAAAAATGAATTTAATGATATACTTTTCGTTTCAAATTGTTCTCAGGAAACATGCGAAAAAAAATTACAAGGAGTTTTCTTATACCAAAATTTTGTTTCCTTTCACAAATTTCAAAAACCTATTCTATACCAAAATTTTGCTTCCCTTCACAAATTTCAAAAATCTACACTAAATGCAATGTGTTTTATTAATTTTCTGTTTAACTTTAAATGAGGTAATATATTAATATACATGACAAAGATTGTCAATACTACATCCTTTAAGCTGTAAATGTATGTGCTATACTAGCGCTTAATCCTTGTGCATGTTCTAAATGATAAACATGTAATACCTGCGCCCGCATGTAAGAGGTGCACGAGAGGCGCATATCCGTGTATCATCTTTCCCGCAAACCAGCACAGTGCAGGTCTTGTCCGCGAGACCCACCGAGTGCGTACTGAAGACGCTGCAGGAGGATTGAGACACGCCTGGAATTTATCAGCTTAATATCATGTGTATTAGTACATTGCCTCATTTAAGTAGAACGGAAAATGATTAAAAACACATTGCATTTAGATAGTGAATAGTTTTTGAAATTTGTGAAAGGAAGCAGGAAAGGTTGAGAAACATTACTAGCCATGTTTTTTCGCATGTTTTCTAAGAACAATTTGAATCAGAAAGTACATAATTAGCTTTATTTTATGCATTTTACCATAGTATTAATTCACCAAAAAATCTGGTCTTAGGCACGCAATTGTATATTATGTAAACCTATGAATTTACTGTTCATATAATTATCCCTGTTTAGCATTTCCCACTTAATATATGATATGCATTTGCAGTACATTATAGAAGCTTCTTATAGTAAGAAGAGCCTCCTTTCTGTGTTTGTTAGCTTCTGGTATATTATGAAAACCAACTAAATAAAGATTATTTTCTTATAATGTGGAAAACGGAATACAATCAAAGTGTGTGTACGAGGGGGGAGAGAGGAGAGAGAGAGAGAGAGAGAGAGAGAGAGAGAGAGAGAGAGAGAGAGAGAGGAGAGAGAGAGAGAGAGAGAGGAGAGAGAGAGAGAGAGAGAGAGAGAGAGAGAGAGGAGAGAGAGAGAGAGAGAGAGAGAGAGAGAGAGAGAAGAGAGAGAGAGAGAGAAGAGAAGAGAGAAGAGAGAGAAGAGAGAGAGAGAGAGAGAGAGAGAGAGAGAGAGAAGAGAAAAAAAAAAAAAAAGAGAAAGAGACAGATAGAGAGAGACAAACAGAGAAAGAGAGAGACAGAGAGATAGAGACAAACAGGGAAAGAAACAGAGAGAGAGAGAGAGAGAGAGAGAGAGAGAGAGAGAGAGAGAGAGAGAGAGAGGAGACTGAAGAGAGAGAAGAGACAAAGAGAGATGAGAGACGAGAGAGGGGGGGGGGACAAGAAAAGGCCACACAACTTCAAAATAGAGGGAAGACACACAAAATATGGCTTGCTGCTGTCACATACCTTCTGAGAGATGGAGCGACGGTAGGCTTACGACGAGAGAAGAGAGAAGAGAGGAGAGGAGATTATGAGAGAAGAGGGGAGAGAGGAGAGGAGAGCAGAGCAGAGGAGAGGAGAGAGACGGTTAGGAGAAAGGAGAAGATAGAAAAGATGAGGCGAGAAAATTAAGTAGAGTAGCTAGAGCAGATTTGAAAAGAGGCCGAGGAAGAAAGGACATCAATAGAGAATGGAGAAGAGATGTTAAAGAATAGAATAGAGGAGAAAGCAGAAGGTGAGAAGACGCGAGTAGAGGAGGCCAAAGGAGAAAGGAGAGGAGACCAGAAGAGAGGAGGCCAAAGGAGAAAGGAGAGGAGACCAAAAGAGAGGAGGCCAGAGGAGAAAGGAGAGGAGACCAAAAGAGAGGAGGCCAAAGGAGAAAGGAGAGGAGACCAAAAGGGAGGAGGCCAAAGGAGAGGAGAGGAGACCAAAAGAGAGGAGGCCAAAGGAGAAAGGAGAGGAGACCAAAAGAGAGGAGGCCAAAGGAGAAGAGGTCAAAAGAGAGGAGGCCAAAGGAGAAGAGGCCAAAGGAGAAAGGAGAAGAGGCCAAAGGAGAAAGGAGAGGAGGCCAAAGGAGAGAGGAGAGGAGGCCAAAGAAGAGAGGAGAGGAGACGAGAGGAGACAAGAGAAGGAGACGAGAGGAGACGAGAGAAGGAGACGAGAGGAGACGAGAGAAGGAGACGAGAGAAGGAGACGAGAGGAGGAGACGAGAGAAGGAGACGAGAGGAGACGAGAGAAGGAGACGAGAGAAGGAGACGAGAGAAGGAGACGAGAGGAGGAGACGAGAGAAGGAGACGAGAGGAGACGAGAGAAGGAGACGAGAGAAGGAGACGAGAGGAGACGAGAGAAGGAGACGAGAGAAGGAGACGAGAGGAGGAGACGAGAGAAGGAGACGAGAGGAGACGAGAGAAGGAGACGAGAGGAGATGAGAGAAGGAGACGAGAGAAGGAGACGAGAGAAGGAGACGAGAGGAGACGAGAGAAGGAGATGAGAGAAGGAGACGAGAGAAGGAGACGAGAGAAGGAGACGAGAGGAGACAAGAGAAGGAGACGAGAGGAGACAAGAGGAGACGAGAGAAGGAGACGAGAGACGAGAGAAGGAGACGAGAGACGAGAGGAGACGAGAGAAGGAGACGAGAGGAGACGAGAGAAGGAGACGAGGGAAGGAGACGAGAGGAGAGGAGAGAGAGGAGGAGACGAGAGACGAGAGAAGGAGACGAGAGAAGGAGACGAGAGACGAGAGAAGGAGACGAGAGACGAGAGAAGGAGACGAGAGGAGACGAGAGAAGGAGACGAGAGAAGGAGACGAGATGAGACGAGAGAAGGAGACGAGAGGAGACGAGAGAAGGAGACGAGAGGAGACGAGAGAAGGAGACGAAAGGAGACGAGAGGAGACGAGAGAAGGAGACGAGAGGAGACGAGAGAAGGAGACGAGAGGAGACGAGAGAAGGAGACGAGAGGAGACGAGAGAAGGAGACGAGCGAAGGAGGAGGAAGGAAGACGAGAGAAGGAGGAAGGAAGACGAAGAGAATGGTTAAGAGAAGAGGAGAAAGAAGAGGAGGCGAGGAAATAGAAAATGTCAAAAGAAAACAATGAGTGATAAAAAAACATGGAGATAAAATTAAAGAGAAATATTAAAAAAAAAAGCAAAAAGAGAAAACTGAGAAAATGACGTCAAGACAGACAGCAAAAAAACTGATTCGTAGCACACAAGTCTAACACAATAATAAAGATAAGTCGCATAGAAAAATTAGGTGATGTCCAGTTACCAAGAGGCTAATGAATTAAAATATGGATTCAGTTAATGAGCGGATTTTTTTTAAGGAAAGTAAGTCTTAAAAAATAATACACGGAGAAGGAAAAAAAGACAACGGCCAATTCAGGTAAAGACAAAAACTAGATAACCACTCCTAGAGAAAATAAATACCCTATCACTGTTATACAAACCGCTAAATAATATATATATATATAAACCAAAGAAATAAAAATATTGTATCATGAAAATGTAATAATAATGTACGTATGTATATATTCTCTCTCTCTCTCTCTCTCTCTCTCTCTCTCTCTCTCTCTCTCTCTCTCTCTCTCTCTCTCTCTCTCTCTCTCTCTCTCTCTCTCTCTCTCTCTCTCTATCTCTTCCACACCTGTGAGTTTACCTACATCACATACACAGCTGTGTGTGCGTGTGCGTGTGCGTGTGCGTGTGCATGTGTGTGTGTGTGTGTGTGTGTGTGTGTCACTACAAATAACACGTGATTTGCAAAAGCAGTATAACGGTTGAACTGACAGGCAGCCAGACAGGCAGACAGACAGACAGAGACAGACAGGCAGACAGACAGACAGAGACAGACAGGCAGACAGACAGACAGAGACAGACAGGCAGACAGACAGACAGAGACAGACAGGCAGACAGACAGACAGAGACAGACAGGCAGACAGACAGACAGAGACAGACAGGCAGACAGACAGACAGAGACAGGCACACAGGACAAGCAGACCAACGGACTAACTAACACAAGCAGACAGAGGGACAGACTTGATGTGGTGTTTGGTGTGACATTTTTATGTACTCGAAGGAAACTGAAGCAGGAGGAAGGGAAGGAATTAGCGAAGGGGATGTCTGCGTGGAGGAAAGGGATGTGTGCCTTCTACAAAGAGGAGGAGGAGGAGGAAGAGGAAGAGGAAGAGGAAGAGGAAGAGGAAGAGGAAGAGGAAGAGGAAGAGGAAGAGGAAGAGGAAGAGGAGGAGGAGGAGGAGGAAGAGGAGGAGGAAGAGGAGGAGGAAGAGGAGGGGAAAGAGGAGGAGGAAGAGGAGGAGGAAGAGGAGGAGGAAGAGGAAGAGGAGGGCAAATCCGTCCGTCAGAAGAAAACTACAAAACCAGAGTGGCTATTGAAGGTACTACATAAAATTGATCAATATGACAAAGTTACAATTTGACCATTGTTATGTTCATCACGTTGTTGCTATTACTATAATTATCATTAATATTATTATTGTTATTATTATTGCTATTATCAATATAATTATTATCATTTCTGTTATTATAAAAATTATTATTATTATTATTATTACTATTATCATTACCCTTGTTATTATTATCATTAATCATCAACATGAATACTACGATTCTCAATATAAATCTTATGATGAGGAAAACTTGAAACCGCAAATTTGCAGTAGTATAGTAGTAGTAGTAGTAGTAGTAGTAGTAGTAGTAGTAGTTAGTAGTAGTAGTGGCAGTGGCAGTGGCAGTGGTAGTAGTAGTAATAGTAGTAGTAGTATAATAGTAGTATATAGTAGTGGTGGTGGTAGTCGTAAAAGTGGTATAGTAGTAACAGGGGCAATAATAATGATTTGTGATGAACAGTATGTAAGCAGTAACAAAAACAACAATGGCGAAGATGATTAAGATGAAGACGGCAACAACATTAACAACAGCCAGAGTACCAACATAGATAGTAATAGTAATAATAGCAACAACAACAATTATAATAATAACAATAATAGTAATAATAGTAATAATAATAACAACCACCGCTACAAACATACGTGTACAACATGCAGTTACAGTGAACACATGTGAAAACCCCACCCAGCTTGACTTCCTGAATCTCCAAGCTCCTCTCAACCCCACTAAGCTTGACTCCCTGAACCTCCAAGCTCTTAACGCCACGCCAACCTCAATCCACCCAGCTTGACTCCCTGAATCTCCAAGCTCCTCTCAACCCCACCAAGCTTGACTCCCTGAACCTCCAAGCTCTTAACGCCACGCCAACCTCAACCCACCCAGCTTGACTCCCTGAACCTCCAAGCTCTTAACGCCACGCCAACCTCAACCCACCCAGCTTGACTCCCTGAACCTCCAAGCTCCTCTCAACCCCCGCCAGCCTCAAGCCTTCACCCTAACCCCTCCTTCCACACACTCAGCTTCTGTCCTCTGTCTCAGCAGCTCAATGGCCGCGCAGTCGACCAAGCCGTCCCAGTTTTTCCAGGAAATTGCCCTTCTTTACCCTCCCTCATCCCATCCCAGCCTGACATACACATGTTTTTTATGCCATGTTTAATTTTTGAGCCTCCGGGCATCCCATTGTCCCTGCCACACCCCCCTCCCTCTCTCCCTCCTGTCTCCCTCCCATACACCCCACCCTGTCCCCTCCTTCTCTCCCTCCTGTCCCCCTCATGTCTCCCTTCCACGCACGTCCTCCCAGCCTCCCATCCCGCCACCCCTCCCCTCCCTTCCTACTCCCCTCCCCCTATGCACTCCTCTTCTCTCCCTCTCCAAACTGTCTAATCTAAACAGAATTAATGGCGGATTTTTTTGTGTCCAACTCGCCGCTCTCGCCCCCAAACCCAGCGGGGCGGGGCGGGTGCCGCGCCGCGCACGTGGCTGGCCCGGGGGGATGTCGCGGCCCCCCGATGCCTGGCTGCGGCTTGAGACACTGACCGGTGGACGCAAGGCATTGTATATCTCTTTACGTGTAGGCTTTTAGAATAATTTCACATACAACGTTTAACTTTAAGCCTTATTGTAATATTTGTTTAAATACAAAAAAATATAAATATACGAGGCATTACATATGGAACAATATATAGCTTGATAGTGTTCTCTCTCTCTCTCTCTCTCTCTCTCTCTCTCTCTCTCTCTCTCTCTCTCTCTCTCTCTCTCTCTCTCTCTCTCTCTCTCTCTCTCTCTCTCTCTCTCTCTCTCTCAAACAGACACAAACTCAAACAAAAACACAAACACAAACTCACTAGTACAAACACACACGTGCACACACACACACACACAAATCCATCACTTCATCCATCACTAGTCATACAGCGTTGTTAGACTTACTGTTTCACAAAATTCCTTGTACAAATTCGCCATAGTTACATTTTTCCAAACTCCCAACACCAAAAGTGTCGAAGGTTTATACTAGAGATGAGGTAAAAATAAATCATAGGACTCTTGACATGGTTCTCTAAAATCGCCAAGTAAATATACAAAAACTCGTTACAAATAATACAAAAATACAATACAAAAAATACAAAACTCGCTAAAAACTTGCAAGGAATTGACTTTATAGCCTGATAGTTTGATACCTTTATGACTTGTGATAAGATACTTTGATCCTATCTAGACACTTTGCAAGTACCAACTACAAGGTTATTGACTATACAAAGCGCCACCACGCCAGGACGAACTTGGTGGACTCTAATATGACTTGTGAATTCTGCAGACATACTATACATTAACAAGGTTTTCTTTAAATATATTCAAAAGAGATAACATGACCCAATTTCAGAACGACACCAGCTTTACATTGTTACTGGAAGAAAAACAATAATGAACCTCAAATGAGTAGTTAATTCTGCATTAACATACAAAAGACCAGTATATTATTTTACCTACCTCATCAAGGAATTATTCCCTATTTTTCTTATCACCAAAACAACAAATATGGCAAGAAACGAGAGAAATCTTTGAAGTCCATGACATTTTCTCTACTTCTCTTCCTCTTCTTCCTCCACCTTTACAACTACTACCATTACCACTACTACTACTACTACTACTACTACTACTACTACTACTACTACTACCACAACAACAACTACAACAACTACTACTACTACTACTACTACTACTACTACTACCACCACAGCCAGGCGCACCCTTCAGCACGCAGCCCAAGTCGTGGCCGCGCGCACCCGTTGGGAGGCGGCGGCACACGCTCCCGGAGGCCTCTCGGGGCTTTCAAGTGCAAATTTTGTCAAAAAACGGGAAAAAATCACAGAGGTGAAATTCAATCCGATGACCAGAAAGAGGGAGAGAATAAGAGGCCGCCATGACGACTGTGTGACTCACCCTCCTCTCCCCTTCCCTCCCTTCCAAATCCCCTCCCCCTCCCCTCCCTTCACTACCTCCTCCGCCAGATACCCAGGAATAATTGACGTGAGGAACGGATTCAGAAGATAAAAATGAAACAGTATTTTTTTTTCTCTCTCTCCCTTTATCATGAACAACCGTGACTTGTGACGTGTGCGTGTGTGTGTGTGATTCATCCACGGCCTGATCACGCGCTGGACACTTGATCTCTCCAGCTGTTACCTTCCCAGAAAGATCTGAGCTCATAGAGACCGATCTTTGGGTAATGCTGGGACCTCACACACCACACACACCCCTTCTCTTGGCTCAATGGGGACAGTTATTGCCTGCATTTGTCACTGAAAAAAACATTGAGCGAGAATTGAACACAGGACCGCGGAGTGGCACTGCACGCTTTTTGAACCACTGACCAATGCAGGCAGTGTGTGTCCGTCTGTGTGTGTGTGTGTGTGTCTGTTTATGTGTGTGTGTCTGTGTCTGTGTCTGTGTGTGTGTGTGTGTGTGTGTGTGTGTGTGTGTGTGTGTGTGTGTGTGTGTGTGTGTGTGTTGTCCGTGTCTGTATGTGTCTGTTTGTGTGTGTGCCTGTGTGTGTGTGTGTCTGTTTATGTGTGTGCCTGTGTGTGTGTGTCCGTGTCTGTTTCTGTATGTGGCTGTTTATGTGTGTGCCTGTGTGTGTCTGTTTCTGTGTGTGGGTGTGGGTCTGTTTCTGTGTATGTGTGTCTGTTTCTGTGTGTCTGTTTATATGTGTGTGTGTCTGTGTGTCTGTGTCTGTGCGTGTGCGTGCGTGTGTGTGTGTGTGTGAATGCTATGAAGGCGTAAGGGGATCGCTGCTATACTGAACACCCACACACACACACGAAACAGACCGGTAGCTTCCTTCTTCCATTTCCTCTCTCCCATACCTTTCCTTCTTCCTTCCCTCACCCTCTCCTCCTCCTCTCCTCCTCCTCCTCCTCCTCCTCCTCCTCCTCCTCCTCCTCCTCCTCCTCCTTCCCGTCCATTTCTATGATCGTATCAGAATGGATCAGTTTTACATATTTTCCAAGCAAAGTGAGGACGATTTGGAAATAAATTACATTGACTACATGATTGTCTCGCCCAATCTAATATTGAGCGAGGACACTGGTCAAGATGCCGGAGGGAGAAGAGGAAGGGGCGGAGTGGCTGGGGGAGGAGAGGAGCCAAGGGAGGAGGAGGACCAGGGGAGGAGGGTAGTGGTGGTGGTGGCGAAGAAAGAAATAGAATGAAGAGGAAGGTGACGATGATGAAGCTAAAAGAGAAGAGAACAAGGACAAATCGTAACTATTATAGAGAGATAGATAGATATAGATAGATAGATTCGACGAGAAGGATAAAACATAATATGAAGTGTAAGCGGCTAAAAAAAAACACGAAAATCAGTCAAGGGAAATAATCAAACATGAAATGGACACACACACACACACACACACACACACACACTCACACACACACACACTCCGTAGTGTAGTGGTAGTGGTTAGCACGCTCGGTTCACAACCGAGAAGTCCCGGGTTCGATCCCCGGGCGGAGCGGAAACATATGGGCTGTTTCCTTACAACCCCAGCCCCTGTCCACCCAGCAGTAAATGGGTACCGGGTGTCAGCCGGGGGTTTGTGACCCCCCTCCCGGGGTGGTGGCTTCGGCCTACACTAACCACTAAGGATGAATGATGATAAAAATGTTGATATGGAGACGGGGTCAAACGAGCGTTGCTCTGGCCCTGTAAAATACAACTAGATGAATAAAACTAGATGAATACACACACACACACACACACACACACACACACACACACACACACACACACGAGTAGACTTTAAACATACAGGAAGACTGAGTCATAACAATTTTCTGTGCGTTCGCCTTTTGCATTTAAAATACCGATAACAATAATTCGGCCAGTTGTCTCTTCGACCATTTATAATACCGATAACAATAATTCGGCCAGTTGTCTCTTCGACCATTCATAATACCGATAACTATAATTCGGCCATGTCGTTCACTTTAATATTTACATGTTAATATAATTTACTGACTCAATTCTGTCAGTCAGTCTGTCTGTCCGTCAGTCTGTCAGTCTGTCCGTACAGCTTAGCCTCCGCCATTTCTGTACCAATTTTAATCAAACTTTTAAGAATGATTAAACTGTATTCAGCCAGGATTATTGAACTTCTTAAACATTTATTCAATTAATTATAAATTTATGTGAAGGTGGCAGCATGTCATTTGGCAAATAAAATTACCCCATATCTATTAAATTCAATGTATCATCATACAATAGAGGTAAGTAAAGACGTGTCGATAGCGAGTGAACAGATACTAACAAAGGAGCAACAGAGAGAGAGAGAGAGAGAGAGAGAGAGAGAGAGAGAGAGAGAGAGAGAGAGAGAGAGAGAGACTTTATTACGTGTACAACGCCATTCAGATTCTTACTGAGCATCATCCAGTGTGATTCATATTTACAGTAATACGGAAAACTTCTGCTACGATAGTAAATGTATTTGTTCGAGCCTTCGTTAAAGTTTCCTACCATAGAAATATAATTCAGTCAAATTTATATTTTATTCAGGCAAGGGATTTTTAGTGCGCCGTATATTTTCATGGTGACACGAGTAGTGATCAGAATGTTATAACCCTTCAATTCAACTCAAAGGTATCCAAAGAAAACAGAGAAAAGCCTGGCCACGAGCATTTACGAAGTAGTATCCCATACAAAAAAGAAAAGAAAATGAACCCATACCGCTTTAAAGAAAATGCATTCTAGGCTCAATTTGAAGAGTAACTAGTATAAAACGGCCTGGACCACTGGAACACCTACATTTACTATAATCTCATCTGTAAATCACTTTCTTAATGTTTAGAGTTTCACCTTGACGCTTACGAGTTCCTATCACGCCATAAGTTTCTCTGGGTTTAACATGAGTAAAGTTTCATGAGTAAAGTTTCTCTGGGTTTAACATAAAGAAGAATTTTGTTGATTAAAATAGTTTCATGCCACTGCTGCTTGTTGGGTCAAGATTTAACACAAGCGATAAATTCTTCATGTACTGCTATTGAGACATTAGAGCTGCCCTTTGAATATTGTGTCATAAGTTACATGCATTGTATGTGAGTGATAACTTCTGTAACACTGCTAGATTACAAGTGAGATTGTGAAGGAATGCAATGGATTAGCGAGAGGTCCAACGCCAATGGAGGGACACTTCTTACAGTCAGTTATGGGTCATCAATGATATCAATAAAAGTTTTACCACATCGGCAAACAGCGCAAATACTCATTACAAACTAAACTTGCTCTAACGCCACAAACATACGGGCAGGAACTATAAGAGAAGGCCACAATGGAAATTCAAGCTCGTATACTAAAACGCATATATATTTCCAAACGCTCATGAATGCGACAAAATACAAGTCGAAGATCAGTTAGGTTTCTCTCGTAACATCAAAGTATAAAAAGCACACGTGTATATACATAGGGTTAAGGGCAACTTATCAGCACATAAAAGGATCTACTTACCTTTTTCTTGGTGGGTGTCCTCGTAGCAGCTGTGATGGCTGTGTTGATGGTGGCGTGGGTGTCATGGCGGCGCTGGCTGGAGGGTTACATGGGTTACATTAAGGCACCGCGGGGGTTTCAGCCACCGTACCCTACCTTAACCCCTTGAGGCCCAGAACGTAATTTCCATTGTAATTTGAGTACCATTAGAAGTTTTTTAGTGAATATAAGCAATTTTTTTATAGATATGACCTGTTTAGTATCCTTGTCGACTAAGTAATTTGGTATATTCAGTTAGTTTTAGTAATTTCATGGCTCACAACAGACGATTTTATATAGCAAAGGAAAGATCTGGGCGTGAAGGGGTTAAACCTCTCGACACTCACAACGAGATTTTCATTGTAATTTGGGTCCCATTAGAAGATTTCAATTAGCAAGCAATATTTTATAGATTATGACCTGTTTAGTATCCTTGTCCACTAATTAATTTGGTATATTAAGTTCCTTTTCGTAATTTTATGGCTAAAGTCAGACGATTTTATATAGCAAAGGAAAGATCTGGGCGTGAAGGGGTTAAAAAGCACGGCTCGATGACTTACTTCCTGCAGCACCCATGTCACCCTCCTAACTCAGCGTCTGCCACCGTCTGCCGTCTGTTGAGAAAATAAAACAATTCAATGCATGTTGACTAGAAATACACGATGGCCAATAAATTATAGCAATGTTTTCATTTTAAGAGTAGAGCTACTGAAGGATGGTATAATCTTTTGGTATATAAACACATTCTCATTCACAAAACTTAGGGACAGGACAGTACAGGTCAGCCTTATAGTAGTTAGGATAATGTTGTGTAGTAAGCCAGGAGTGGTAGGGGGGGGAGGGAGGTGTAGAGATGGCGTGGCAGTTACCAGGTTTATTGTGGCAGCCGCTCCTCGACTAACGCCAGAATGTTCACCAGTCACCAAGACAGCGATAACAGACGCGAACAAGCACAAAGATTCAAGGCTTCGTATCATTACCAGAACTCAACGAGCAAACGGTTAATCTAACAATTACATATACTACATACTCCTTCCCTATCAAGTCTTTAGGCACTATATATATAAATATATATATATATATAATATATATATATATATATATATATATATATATATATATATATGTATATATATAATAATATAAGCGAAAGTGTGTCTGTCTGTCTGTCTGTCTGTCTCTGTGTGTGTGTGTGTGTGTGTGGTATAGGTTCCGCCCCCCGTGGCGCAATCACCTCATATGGCACATTTTTGGAACCAGGTCGACCAGGGGAAGGTTTTAAGCCCACTTATGAGATGATCCGATCACTTTTTGTTTCTTTTTTTTAGCAGCCTATTAGCGAGAATTGTGAGAAAAAATTGTGGGTTGCGAGAATTGAGGAAACCTTGATGTAGGGTGATGGGTAATGGGTGAGTGAATGGGTGGGGTGATGGGTAACGGGTGTGGGGTGATGGGTGAGTGAATGGGTAGGGGGTGATGGGTTGGGGGTGATGGGTGATGGGTGAGGGAATAGGTGGGGGGTGATGGGTAATGGGTGAGTGAATGGGTGTGTGGTGATGGGTAATGGGTGAGTGAATGAGTGGGGGGTGATGGGTAATGGGTGAGTGAATGGGTGGGGGGTGATGGGTAATGGGTGAGTGAATGGGTGGCGGGAATACATACATTTCTACATCCATGTTTTCAGGAAAGTTAGAAGGGGCTATCTGGAGAGTCCGTGTTTGGTGGGCCGAAGGCCCACCAAACACAGGTGGTGGGCCGAAGTCCCACCAATAGCCCTCCGCAGGAGCTAGCCAAAAAGTCCGCCCGGAGTGCGGCTTTGCGGCTAGTATTATATATATATATATATATATATATATATATATATATATATATATATATATATATATATATATATATTGTGTGTGTGTGTGTGTGGTAAAACGGCATAATCACTGCTCCAAGCTTATCTGAATGACATTACAGCAGCATATAGTACACTTACTGTACTTTATATCTGCAAAGGTTTTAGTGTGCGGTCAGGCCTGTTCAAAGCCCACTGCCTCTCCTATACTGTACTGTTAAGCCGGCCACACACACACCGGCGCGGCCTGTCCGGCCGACGAAAAGGGGCGTGGCTAGAGGCGGCCGGTGTGTGTGTGGGGGTGTTTTTCATCCGGCGGGGCCTGTCGCAGCGGCCGGATGAAAATCAGTCGGCGCTTGAAAATTCCGTCCGGCGCGGCCTGCCGCCTGTGTGTGTGTGGGTGCTTTCCGGCGCGGCCCGCCCCTCGCTCGGCCAGATAATGTCTAATTGTACCAGTAATAATTGTATTTATGATAATATAGGTATTATATATGACGTATTATATATAGTATGATAGTTATGATTGATATGGCTGCACATGCAGCCATCACCAACAAGTCATTTTCGGACAGCGGATTCATGTCGTCACCACGGTGGTCCGACGTGTACTGTATATTTTCATGAGGCGGCCGGTGTGTGTGTGGGTCTCGTCCGGCGAACGATGCCTCGCCACTTTTTGTCGGCCGGACAGGCCGCACCGGTGTGTGTGTGGCCGGCTTTAGGGATGCCGTGACAAGGTGTTGGTCACGTCAGAATACGCGAGGATGACGCCAAAATAAGTAATGATTGACAGCGAGCGAAGCTCGCTGTCAATCATTACTTATATTACTTTATTATTACTTATTGACAGCGAGCGAAGCTCGCTGTCAATCATTACTTATATTACTTTATTATTACTTATTGACAGCGAGCTTCGCTCGCTGTCAATCATTACTTATATTACTTTATTATTACTTATTGACAGCGAGCGAAGCTCGCTGTCGCTTACCATAAGACCCGTGGAACCAAGTTTCCGCCAAAAAGTGTATAACTACTCCTAAATATTGTCGGATAGAGCTGAAATTTGACATGCAAGTAGTGCTGTCAAAATCAATGGGGGTCGTCGGAAGAAACTTTTTGCGTAAAACAAGCCCTTAATGAGTAATAAGCGTAAACTACTCCTAATTATTGTCGGATTGAACTGAAATTCGACATGCAAGTAGTGCTGTCAAAATCAACGGGGGTCTGTATAACAAACATTTTGCATAGAACAAGCCCTTAATGAGTAATTCACGTAATGAGTTAATTGGCTGGAACGTGACTCGCTGTTACGTTCCAGCCGCAAAAACTGAGCCAAAAGCAAAGGGGCCAGAGGCTGGACGTCTATACTTGATATAGTTGATCAAATATGCCCATCGAAAGACATTTAATCCTTCCATAGACCCACAATTACGTGAAATTTTATACAGAGGGTTGTAACATACATAACATACTGACTCTTTGCTCCAATGTACAACAGTCTATACATAGAAAGTCATTGAAACTGGCAAGCGTTAGCGGAGAAGTGTGCAAGGCAGCTGACTGAGGGACATGCAATGACACAGCCTCAAAGACAGTGACACAAACGTCCATCAAGAAGTCAATGAACGCAAAAGGAAGCAAAGGTTTACATGACACCCATCCACTCTTAATACGATTACATGCAACGCAAACCAGGCGTAAACACTGATCCACATCTGTCCTGTTTACTGACTGCCCGCTGCTCATGATGAGGATGAGGATTATAAGTATTATAAGTTTTTCTGCCAACGCAAGATCATTTAGAATATTCACGTAAAAAAATTGAAAAGAGGATACTGCTGCTCAGAGATTCAGGGTATTCACATTCTTCATCACACACACACACACACACACACACACACACACACACACGCACGCACGCACACACACACATACACGCACACACACACACACACACGCACACACACACAAATACACACACGCACGCACGCACGCACACACACACACACACAAGTGGGATCTGGCTGTGTTTCAGGCAGGCTCGGCGCAAAGATCTTGGAACCCTTAGGAGTAGTACAGATAGGATCTAGCTCGGATATAGGAACCCTCCTTGCAATAAAGGTGTTTGCCGAGGAGTTACCTTTGCAAATTGACACTAAACAACAGGGCGCGCTAACTCCAACCTCCCCTCCCGAGGATGCACTAACTCCAACCTCCAACTTATGTTACATTGGAACTAGTGCCTAATGCGAGGTTACTTCAGAGCTCGCGAACCTTGGTTTGGTGTACGAGTGCATAGAACGTGAAAAATGCCGCTTGCATATCTAGTTTTCTCGAGCGTGGCCTGGGTCATAGGGGTGATGCTGGCCGGGGTCCTGCTTTGGCTGATCACCACCTTAATGGACTGTCACTGTGGCCCCAGACGGGAACCTGATCGCCTGAGATGGGCCATCCTTGGCGTCATGGGGTCCATCCTGGCGGTGGTGGTAGGCTGGGTGGCTCTCGTAGCCTACCTCGACTTCACCCTCGTGGACGACGGAGTCCTGTGGACCGTCCGTCAGTGGGTGAAGGGCGACGGCCTCTGGTGGCTGGGACCGTTCAAGCCACCCAGTGTAGATAACATCTACACGGCTTGCACGCCACCCAGGGGTGGCTGGTGGGCCTGGCTGCCAGTGGTAGGGCGTTGCATAGCCCACCACCAAAGGGTGAGGTACGAACTGTGCCGCCTTAACACCCTGCGGGAGATGGAGGAGACATACACTGAGTTCTCCCAGGAGTGTCTTCTGTGGTGGGGCATCGGCAGCCTCATCCTGGCTGTGGTGTGTGCGTGGTGGTACATCTTCATGTCCTTCGGAGGAGACGAGGCCGCCACCCAACACCCAAAGCCCTCCCCCTCCCCTCCACCACAGCACTTTACGACAAAGCCCAGGACAATAGCCTCCCCCATCACAAGCCACGGCCACCATTTCATACCGTTAGTGGTCAAGACGGGACAACAACTTCCTGCCCAGGCAAAGAAGAAGGGCAAATTCTTAAATAGAAGATTTAAGAAATTCTTCACAAAAAATTATATTGGACGAAATATTCTGGGTTTCATGAAGGATTTGAAGGATGCTTTCTATGATGATATCAAGAAAAACATCATTAGAATCAACAAAACCCGCAAGTTAAAAACAAAAATATAAATCTAAAGAAATCTAAATCGCAATCTAAAGAAAACCGCGGCTAGATTTGCGCCACATTAACCCCCCTCAGCCGCAGCCGCTCAACCCCACAAACTGCAATCAACCCAAAAAGCAGCCCGCTACCACTCCCCTGAAATACAAATCCCCATCCACCCCCATGTTGCAACCCCCACCACTCCCCTAAAACAGATATCCCCCATCCACCCACAAGCTGCAACCCCCACCATTCCCCTAAAACAACAATCCCCCATCCACCCACAAGCTGCAACCCCCACCACTCCCCTAAAACAACAATCCCCCATCCACCTACAAGCTGCAACCCTCACCACTCCACTAAAACAGCAATCCCCATCAACCCCCATGTTGCAACCCCCACCACTCCCCTAAAACAGTAATCCCCCATCCACCCCCATGCTACAAACACCCACCACTCCCCTACAACATCAATCCCCATACTCCCAATCCCCATGTTGCAACCCCCCCCCTACTCCCCAAAAACAGCAATCCCCATCCATCCCCATGTTGCAACCCACCACCTCTCCCCTAAAACAGTAATCCCCATCCACCCCCATGTTGCAATCCCCCCACTCCCCTAAAACAGTAATCCCCATCCACCCCCATGTTGCAACCCCCACCACTCCCTAAAACAGCAATCCCCATCAACTCCCATGCTGCAACCCCCACCATCCCCTAAAACAGAACAGCAATCCCCATCACCCCCATGATGCAGCCCCCCACCTCTCCCATAAGACAGTAATCCCCATCCACCCCCATGTTGCAAGCCCCCCACTCCCCTAAAACAGCAATCCCCATCCACCCCCATGCTGCAACCCCCCACCACTCCCCTAAAACAGTAATCCCCATCCACCCCCATGTTGCAAGCCCCCCACTCCCCTAAAACAGCAATCCCCATCCACCCCCATGCTGCAACCCCCACCATCCCCCTAAAACAGAACAGCAATCCCCATCCACCCCCATGATAAAACCCCCACCACTCCCCTAAAACAGTAATCCCCGTCCACCCCCATGTTGCAAGCCCCCCACTCCCCTAAAACAGCAATCCCCATCCACCCCCATGCTGCAACCCCCCACCATCCCCTAAAACAGAACAGCAATCCCCATCCACCCCATGATTAAACCCCCACCCTCTCCCATAAAACAGTAATCCCCATCCACCCCATGTTGCAACCCCACCACTCCCCTAAAACAGTAATCCCCATCCACCCCCATGTTGCAAGCCCCCCACTCCCCTAAAACAGCAATCACCATCCACCCCCATGCTGCAACCCCCACCTACCCCCTAAAACAGCAATCCTCATCTACCCCCATGCTATCAACCCCCACCATCCCCTAAAACAGCAATCCCCATCCACCCCCATGTTGCAACCCCCACCTACCCCCTAAAACAGCAATCCCCATCCACCCCATGTTGCAACCCCCACCACTCCCCTAAAACAGCAATCCCCCATCCACCCCCATGTTGCAACCCCCACCACTCCCCTAAAACAGCAATCCCCATCCACCCGCATGTTGCAACCCCCACCTACCCCCTAAAACAGCAATCCCCCATCCACCCCCATGTTGCAACCCCCACCATCCCCCTAAAACAGCAATCCCCATCCACCCCCATGTTGCAACCCCCCCCATCCCCCTAAAACAGCAATCCCCATCCACCCCCATGCTACAACCCCGACCATCCCCTAAAACAGCAATCCCCATCCACCCCCATGTTGCAACCCCCCACTCCCCCTAAAACAGCAATCCTCCATCCACCCCAAGTTGCAACCCCCACCCACTCCCCTAAAACAGCAATCCCCATCCACCCCCATGCTACAACCCCCCACCACTCCCCTGAAAAGCAATCCCCCATCCACCCACAAGCTGCAACCCCCCACCATCCCCTAAAACAGCAATTCCCAATCCACCCCCATGTTGCAACCCCCCACCACCCCCTGAAACAGCAATCCCCATCCACCCCATACTACAACCCCCACCTACCCCTAAAACAGCAATCCCCATCCACCCCCAATGCTACAACCCCCACCTACCCCCTAAAACAGCAATCCCCATCACCCCCATGCTCAAACCCCCACCTACCCCTAAAACAGCAATCCCCATCCACCCCCATGCTGCAACCCACCACCACTCCCCTAAAACAGCAATGCCCATCCACCCCATGCTGCAACCCACCACCACTCCCCTAAAACAGCAATCCCCATCCACCCACATGCTGCAACCCCCCACACCCCCTAAAACAGCAATCCCCCATCCACCCACAAGCTGCAACCCACCACCACTCCCCTAAACAGCAATTCCCCATCCACCCCCATCTGCATCTCTCCCAACACCCTCTTTACAAAACCCCCATCCACCACAACTGCAACCTACACCACCCCTAAACAGAACCCCATCTCCCCCTAATTGACCTCCACTACACCCATTTATACAGGAACCATCTGCTAAAAATTGAAGCCCCATCCACCCCTAAATCACAGTCCCCCAACCATACCATTTAAACAGCAATTCCATCCATCCACCCCTAAGCTGACAGCCTCCCACCCTTTAAAAGCAATCTCCCCATCCATCCCCACAAGCTGCACTCCACACCATTTTACAAAGCAATTCCATCCACCCATTATAATTTTCCTATCATTATTACTACATGTTACATTAATAGATGTACTATAATATTCAAGAATACTACATACTGGTACTAAAACAATACTACTCAACCATACACTCACTCACACGGTCGTAGCTGCTGCTGCATTTTCACATCATTACTGACATTATTATGATGATAGAAAATAGTTAGATCATAGAACATTAGAATGTTCACCAGTCACCCACACAGCTATATAAGACCCAAACAGGCAAAAAGATTCGAGACTTCGTATCATTACCAGATCTCAACGAGCAAACTGTTAATATTACAATTACATACAGTATACTACAGATAGGTAAGCATTAATTAGATAAGGTTGCAATCAGTCACCAACCCTCTCCTCTTATTAACCCCTTGAGGCCTAGAACGTAATTTCCATTGTAATTTGGGTACCATTAGACGAATTTTTAGTTAATATAAGCAATATTATATAGATATGACCTGTTTAGTATCCTTGTCCACTAGCTAATTTGGTATATGAAATTACTTTTCGATATTTGATGGCTCGACAACAGACAATTTTATATAGCCAAGAAAAGATCTGGGCGTGAAGGGGTTAAAGTAGAAACACATTTGGCCACCATGCAATAAGAGTGTCCACGGGCATCCTCACGGGGCCCGCATGCATGTAGATATGGGCCCATGATTCGGTAGTACCAGTAATGATATAAAAAATAATTCAAGAGTAATCTTAGGAAACCTCAAACCATGGCACTTGCAATATGTTATGGTGATAGCAAAAAAAGTACCCAGAAATCTCCACGATCCAAATCATCCACAAGACCATTGTTCCCTAGAGGTTGAGGTACTAAAGCGTAGGCTGTGAGGACCAAGGTCAGGAAGGCTGGTGGGTTGACCTGTCTTTCTTGACCTTGGTTAGGATCTCCTGTGTTGACGTAACTTTAAGGCACCATAAAGACAGGTACAAAAGACAGGTGCAATGCCGCAGGAATACTCTAGGCTTAACTTATTATGAAAGAAACCTATGAAGAGAAACAACCTATACACAAAACCACTCCCAAAGATTGGTAGATTGTGCAAAATACAACCTTGGTCTGTGATGAACAACTAAAAAAAATGAAATTATTAATTTCATAGGATTACGTTCTAAAATAATCATCAAGCACAGCAGAATTAGATGTGATGACATGCTGGAAAAGGCAAAAGAAGCCAAATGACGTTGTTACAGAAAGGACAAAAATTGCCGTATCGCCTAGGGCTACTTGTGCACAAAAACCAAACAAACAAATCAGTTCATCAATTAATCATATTTCAAATATTTTCATAAGATTATATATAATTCTTTTTATAGTTTTCTTGCATTTCTAAAATATATATAAACTTTAATATTTATCTTAAAACATTTGTTCTATATTCTTAAAAATATATCTGATAAAAGTTTTAAAATATTTTTCAAATATTACTTCAAATATATTTTATACATTTATTTAAAAAGAACATATTTCTTAGATTGAAAAGAAATATCTAATATCTTAAATAAAACCTATATTTCATTCTTCAGAAAAGTGTATATTCTTTTGAAATTTCGTGGTATGAATTTCCCATTTTTCTAAAAAAATACGTTATTACATTTTGAGAAATATTTAAAAATATATCTATAATGTTATCAATTTTCATTAGAACTTTCTGTATATTCAGGGTGTGTAAACTGTAAGTAGTACTAATTATATGTGTGAACGAACTACTCTGGGTTTTGTGCCATCCCACACGTTTGGAAAGATTACGTAAGAAAATAAATATTATGTCGTTATTATCAACAGGTGGATGAGGCGACCTAGAGAGTGAGTAAAGCAGCAGAAAGAGTGACAAGCCGTGCACACCTCAGCTGGCTAACACGAGGGTCGCCGGTGACAGTGTACATGGAGACCCACCTAGCCCACCTCACCCACCTAACCCACCACAAAACACGCCAGTACAGTATAGCTACATAGAGACCCACCTAACCCACCTAACCCACCCCACAACACGCCAGTACAGTATACATAGAGACCCACCTAACCCACCTAACCCACCCCACAACACGCCAGTACAGTATACATAGAGACCCACCTAACCCATCTAACCCACCATACAACACGCCAGTACAGTATACATAGAGACCCACCTAACCCACCTCACCCACCCCACAACACGCCAGTACAGTATACATAGAGACCCACCTAACCCACCTAACCCACCCCACAACACGCCAGTACAGTATACATAGAGACCCACCTAACCCACCACACAACACGCCAGTACAGTATACATAGAGACCCACCTAACCCACCTACCCACCTAACCCACCCCACAACCCGCCAGTACAGTATACATAGAAACCCACCTAACCCACCTCACCCATCTAACCCACCATACAACACGCCAGTACAGTATACATAGAGACCCACCTAACCCACCTAACCCACCCCACAACACGCCAGTACAGAATACATAGAGACCTACCTACCCACCTCCCCCACCCCACAGCACGCCAGTACAGCTTTGGTACAGTATACATAGAGATCCACCTACCCACCTACCCACCTAACCCACCCCACAACCCGTCGCCGCCCCATGACAACCGCACAAAGAGGGTGGCTGGGCCGAGCGTGGCGCCCCCCCTCCCCCCCAGAACCCGTCCCAATGGGGGTTTTCCAGAGAGTATCCGTGATCAGGAGGTCACGGGAAGGCGAGGCAGGCCAGGAAAGCTACAGCAATACTAAGTTTTGTACATCAATCCCTTACAGATACACTCTCAGAAATAAGGGGTATATTAAGGGTAGAATTGAAACATCGCACCATCACTACCCTTTTTAAACCCTATGTCCAGGCTGGAGGGTAGATGCTGCCGATTATACCCTTCATCTACCCTTTATCTACCCTTTTTAGACGAGAGGGTTGGAAAAGGGTATATTTGCGTCGATCCGAAAGGGTAGATTTGTAAGGGTAGAAAAAGGGTAGCAGTATTTCATCACTACAAATACCCTTTTTCTACCCTTTTCCTACCCTTTTTTTTCTAAGAGTGTAGTGACATGTACGGAAGGGAAGCTGGACAATCGTTATCTGCCTCATGATTGATACAGTAATAAGGGAGATAGAGTTAACCCCTTGAGGCCCAAAACGTTATTTCCATTGTAATTTGGTATACTATTAGACGATTTTAATAAATATAAGCAATATTTTATAGATTATGATGTTTCGTATTCTTGTCCACTAGGTAATTTGGTGTATTAAGTTATTTTTCGTGATTGTATGGCTAACAACAGACGATTTTATATAGCAAAGGAAAGATCTGGGCGTGGGATTAAGGGCAAATCACTACGCTGTTCTTGGTCACGGCTTTTTCTTCATGACTTTTCAGTGGGTGTTGAGCAGCGACCTCAGCGACCTCATGCCTGACCCGCACACAAAGGTGATGGATTAAACATGCATCCGGTTGTGCAGGTGTTGTGCAGCGTAATGTGTGAAACCGGAGATTATGATTTTTAGGTACGAGAACAGGGTGTATATAAGGTATTATTATGCATGAACGTTATCAGTGTTTGATACGAAAATTGTGTCATATCTCTCTCTCTCTCTCTCTCTCTCTCTCTCTCTCTCTCTCTCTCTCTCTCTCTCTCTCTCTCTCTCTCTCTCTCTCTCTCTCTCCTCTCTCTCTCTCTCTCTCACCTACATCTCCTCATCTCTCCCTCCTCTCCTCCTCACACTCCCTCTTCAGCTTCCTTCTCTGCTGACTCTCGTCTCGCCTCTCTTCTTCCTTGCTCTAAAGCTGCTCTTCTCTCTCGCTCCTCTGTCCTACTGACTCTCTCTCTCCTCTACATCCTCTCTCCTCTCTCGTCTCAGGGCCTCTCTACCTCTCTCGTCTCTGCGATGCTGACTGCATTCTCTCGATTCGATCCTCTGCAACTTCTTCTCTGCTCATCTCTTATCCGTGCTCTCGTCTCTACTATCTCTGCCAGTCTTCTCTCTCTCTCTCGTCTCTCTCTCTCCCTCTTCTCTCTCTTCTCTCTCTCTCTCTGTCCACACACACCCACACATCCCATCAACACACACACACACACACAGACCATCAGACTTCATTACGTGCTGGACTCGTGATCGCTAGCTATTACCTTGCCGGAAAGAGCTGAAAGCTTATAGCGACCGATCACTTGGTAAGACTGAGACCTCACTCACCCTACATCCCATTCCCTTGTTCAAGGGGGACACTTAGCCGAGTGGTTAGCGTCTTGGAGTGATGAACTAGATGTTCCGAGTTCGAATCCTACCGTGGGCAACTCTTTTGACCATCTTTAACGCGGTGGATAAGGGCCTGATAGTTGTGGGCACAAGGTCCCGAGTTCAAGTCCCGCTAGGCGCACCTGTTTCTTCCATCGTCGAGTGGATGAAGATACCCACATGCTGCCCATCAACCTCACTTTCGAATGCGACTACAAGCGCGGCGCAGGGCACCAGGGGCAACATGAGCCTCAAATCAGATCATCACAAGTGTCACTATAAAAATCCAGCCTGCGCACCACGAACAAGAGCCAACCATCACAGCCCTCCAGAATATGCAGGGCCAAACTCCAGAATGTGCTTCCAGGAGTTTTATAATGACGCGCCTGTCATGATTAGAGAGGCTCATGCCACCACCTGGTGTCCCCCATTATTGAGGGTAGGGTCGATGGGCAGCAACCATAGAGGCAAACTTAAGTGACTAACTCGGGACCTTCACTTCACCACTATGCTAGGCGCTAATCACTCGGCCATCGCTTAACTCTTTGATGTGCAGTATATATCGTCTCATCAATTAAGTTAATATGATATAAGTGGTTGACTTAACCGGCCAACAAATTGCTGCGCGATACATATTGACAGCTTAACCATAACTGTAAAAATGTAGTTATAAAGAAATCCATCCTCCCAAGAAGTCGTGCCTCCATTGCGCCAGGCCGGGTAATGCGTCAGTGGCGTGATGTGGCAAGTCTTACCGTGAAAGAGTCGCTGTCGATAAACCCGTCTACCGCAGGGGTCGTGCCTCTTGTAGCCACCCCTCCGCTACCCCAAGGACGACCCTACATGTGTGTGTGTGTGTGTGTGTGTGTGTGTGGTTGTGTGTGTGTGTGTGTGTGTGTGTGTGTGTGCAATTCACCCACGGCCTTGCCTTAGTGACTTTTACGCGATCGCCAGTTTTACCCTACCGGAAAGAGCTTGGAGTTCGAAGTGGCCGATCTTTGGGTAATGCTGGGACCTCACACACCACACACACACCCCATCCTCTTCCTCAAGGGGGACAGTAACCACCGGCATTTGTCAGTAAAAAAAATCCACGCGGGCTAGCGGGGATCAAACGCGTGACCAATATATATACACGCTATTAAACCACTAGACCACATAGGCGGTGTGTGTGTGTGTGTGTGTGTGTGTGTGTATGTGTGTGTGTGTGTGCGAGCATGCATGAGTGCGTTCGTTCGTGCGGTTTTTTTTTTCTTCTTCTTTTTTTACGTTGAAG
>JACEEZ010025579.1:129168-131668 GCA_016584305.1 Chionoecetes opilio
AGGAAGAACTAACAACGACAGACCTATTGGTGCTTAAGTGGGTGGTGAAGAAGGAGGAGGAGGAGGAGGAGGAGGAGGAGGAGGAGGAGGAGGAGGAGGAGGAGGAGGAGGAGGAGAGGAGGAGGAGGAGAGGAGGAGGAGAGGAGGAGGAAACACAAAGGAAGAACTAACAACGACAGACCTATTGGTGCTTAAGTGGGTGGTGAAGAAGGAGGAGGAGAGAGGAGGAGGAGGAGGAGGAGGAGGAGAGAGGAGGAGGAGGAGGAGGAGGAGGAGGAGGAGGAGGAGGAGGAGGATAAACAAGAAGAAAAAGAAGAAGAAAAAGAAGAAAAAGATGCATGAAGAAGGCCACGAAAAATATGAGAATCACGTTGGTCCATGACGAAAGAAAAGAGAGAAGAAAAGGGTTAGAGGTGACACACACACACACACACACACACACACACACACACACATGCCCGTTGGCTTACCAAGGATGGTTTATGGAACTGTCGCCGATAGCAACTCTCGCCGAAACACCAACCCAGAACTCTCGCCGACATTGGAACACTCGCCGACGTGTAAATTTTCGGAGACAGTTCAACTAGTAATATATGAAAAGGAATCTAACCTAACCTAACCTATCCTAACCACATAACCTAGCCTAACTATTCAGGCTATTGTTGGTATTTAATCCCTGAATGCAGAAACACGGGTAATGGGAACACTCGCCGACATGAAAAATAGGGACACTCGTCGACGTCGGCGAGAATTCCTATCGGCGACAGTTCCAGGTACCCCAAGGATGTGTACACTGACAGGATAGGTTCTGTTCAGTGTGAGATGATGCGCGTGATTCTTTTGCTCGTTTCTTCCACATTATGATGTATTGAAGAAGGCTGATAAGATGATGAATTAATCCCCAGTGTTTCGATTACATTTGACCAGCGCTAGTTACTGATGATACATTAATCATCTATGGCAGCTAAGTTATTAACCCCTTGAGGCCCAGAATGTAATTTCCATTGTAATTTGGGTACCATTAGACGATTTTTTAGGGCATATAAGCAATGTTTTATAGCTATGACCTGTTTAGTATCCTTGTCCACTTGCTAATTTGGTATATTATGTTAGTTTTCTTAATTTTATGGCTAACAACATACATTTTTTTTATAGCTAAGGAACGATCTGGGCGTGAAGGGGTCACATGCTGAGGTACACAAGGGGGCACATATCTGACAATTAAGACTTCTTTTTTTTTCACATCATATATGGGACTGACTAAGCGCAAAAGAAAAGTAACAAAAAGTACGCGAGCTATATAGCAGCCCCTATAAAGGAGAAAGTATGAGAATTAAAAAAAAATAGAGGACCAAAAACGCCCTTAGATGTTTGTGTAGGTTGACATTATATTCTCCTTTATACTTATACCTTCTTGTGTACGTATGTTAATATATCGTTATCTCATTATTAATCCCCTCTCTATGCGCCATGCCCTTCCTCCGCACTTCACTCACCTCGCGACTTCGTGGAAACGTGACACATTTGTCCTGACCTGACCTGTCCTCCTGCTCTTCACTTTCTCCTGCCTGTGTCCCCTGCCTCACCTTAACCGAGACCACCGAGAAACAAGGCCTGGTGGATCGCCCGTGACGTCACACCATAAGGATACCACCCGCTCCGCTTCCCGTACAAGTTTACCTACCTAATATAATGTTTATCAGTATAAAAGATATACTGTTATCTTCGGAAATGTTTGTTCTATAATATTATCAAATCAAAAACCGTAAAACACACAAAGAAAATGCCATTATGAGACTTTCAAGAAATATGCATTAACTTAAACTCTTCGCCATTTAATATTTTGCTCGCAAACATTTTACATGGAGAATATCAATAGAAGCGGAGTTTAATTAGCTTTCCATTGATATATTTCATTTAGTGATAAATGAATTAGCGGCATGCATAAATTAGCGTTAACTAAATATAAAATATCATGAAATCGGGTAATTTCCTACCTAATATATGTTTATCAGTATAAAATATATACTGTTATCTTCGGAAATGTTTTTTCTATAATATTATCAAATAAAAAACCGTAAAACACACTGAAGAAATGCCATTATGAGACTTTCAAGAAATATGCATGAACTTAAACTTTTCGCCATTTAATATTTTGTGAAAAAACTTTTTACATGGAGAATATCAATAGAAGCGGAATTTAATTAGCTTTCCATTGATATATTTCCTTTTCTGATAAATGAATTAGAACTATGCATAAATTAGCGTTAACTAAATAAATAACATCATGAAATCGGGTAATTTACTCGATTTCATGATGTTATTTATTTAGTTAACGCTAATTTATGCATGGTTCTAATTCATTTATCAGAAAAGGAAGTATATCAATGGAGAGCTAATTAAATTCCGCTTCTATTGATATTCTCCATGTAAAAAGTTTTTTCACAAAATATTAAATGGCGAAAAGTTTAAGTTCATGCATATTTCTTGAAAGTCTCAT
>JACEEZ010025579.1:136668-139168 GCA_016584305.1 Chionoecetes opilio
CAAAGATTGATTGGAAGACTGGCACAACGGGTGATTGGAAGACTGAGACAAAGGTTGATTGGAAGACTGACACAAAGACTGATTGGAAGACTGGCACAACGGGTGATTGGAAGACTGAGACAAAGGTTGATTGGAAGACTGACACAAAGACTGATTGGAAGACTGGCACAACGGGTGATTAGAAGACTGACACAAAGACTGATTGGAAGACTGGCACAACGGGTGATTGGAAGACTGAGACAAAGGTTGATTGGAAGACTGACACAAAGTCTGATTGGAAGACTGAGACAAAGGTTGATTGGAAGACTGACACAAAGACTGATTGGAAGACTGGCACAACGGGTGATTGGAAGATGAGTTGACAGGACGGTCGCTCTGAGATGGACAACGGGTTACATCTTTAACCTTTTCACGCCCAGATATTTCCTTTGTTATATAAAATCATCTGTTGTTAGCAATAAAATAATAAAAAGTATCTTAACTATACAAAATTAACTAGTGGACAAGGATACTAAACAGGTCAAAATCATATCTATAAAATATTGGTTCTATTCACTAAAAATCGTCTGATGGTGGTCAAATTACAATGAAAATAACGTTCTGGGTTTCAAGGGGTTAAATTGTCTTTTTCATGTAACTCGTGTGTCTCTCTCTCTCTCTCTCTCTCTCTCTCTCTCTCTCTCTCTCTCTCCTCTCTCTCTCTCTCGTCTCTCTCTCTCTCTCTCTCTCTTCTCTCTCTCTCTCTCTCCTCTCTCTCTCTCTCTCTCTCTTCTCTCTCTCTCTCTCTACTCTCTCTCTCTCTCTCTCTCTCTCTCTCTCTCTCTCTCTCTCTCTCTCTCTCTCTCTCCCCCCCCCTCGAGGAGGTGTATATGGGAGAGATACAGTTAATGTCAGTTGTTTTTTAACCAGATAACACTGAGAGGTTAAATAAAAACTAACCAATTATTTAGTAACTACATCTTTTCCTTAATTACTTTTGGGGGGACTAGAAATTTAAGGGAAATAAAGAAGGAAGAGTAAGAAGGGAGGAAAGGAACATGGGTTATCAGTGAATAAAATAAATAAAAGAAGACGTGAAGAGGAAGAAAAATCAACAATAACAAAACGTGTGTGAGTTAAAGAGTGTGTGAAGGGTTTTTTTTCTTCTTCATTTTCCTTAATCAAAATTCACTTTATTTTCCTATTAACGAAATAATAATACGTGTGTGGGATTTAAGTATAAGTGTTCATAAAATCAACAAGTTAAGTTACTGTATGTATGAAGGAAATGGTTGATCACTTAAGGTTCTTCTGAGTAAGATAACGCAATAATACTTTAAAAAAAATTTAAAGGAAGGGAGATATCGAATAACCTGATGCGGAAATCCCACCAAATAATTCAATACTTCACGACACTTTCACAAAATTATGTATTACACACCACGAGACCAGCCCTGAGCCTCAAAGTATCTATCAGACACCACAAAACTTGCCCTGAGCCTCAAAGTATCTATCAGACACCACAAAACTTGCCCTGAGCCTCAAATTATCTATCAGACACCACAAAACTTCCCCTAGCTTCAAATTATCTATCAGACACCACAAAACTTGCCCTAGCTTCAAAGTATCTATCAGACACCACAAGACCTGTCCTGAGCCTCAAATTATCTATCAGACACCACAAAACTTGCCCTGAGCCTCAAATTATATCTATCAGACACCACAAAACTTGCCCTGAGCTTCAAATTATCTATCGAAGACCTGTTCTGAGCCTCAAATTATCTATAGAAGACCTGCCCTGAGCTTCAAATTATCTATCAGACACCACGAGACCTGCCCTGAGCCTCAAATTATCTATCAGACACCACGAGACCTGCCCTGAGCCTCAAATTATCTATCAGACACCACGAGACCTGCCCTGAGCCTCAAATTATCTATCAGACACCACGAGACCTGCCCTGAGCCTCAAATTATCTATCGAAGACCTGCTCTGAGCCTCAAATTATCTATCAGACACCACGAGACCTGCCCTGAGCCTCAAATAATCTATCGAAGACCTGCCCTGAGCCTCAAATTATCTATCAAACACCACGAGACCTGCCCTGAGTCTCAAATTATCTATCAAAGACCTTCCCTGAGCCTCAAATTATCTATCGAAGACCTGCACTGAGCCTCAAATTATCTATCGAAGACCTGCACTGAGCCTCAAATTATCTATCGAAGACCTGCCCTGAGCCTCAAATTATCTATCGAAGACCTGCCCTGAGCCTCAAAATATCTATCGAAGACCTGCACTGAGCCTCAAATTATCTATCGAAGACCTGCCCTGAGCCTCAAATTATCTATCGAAGACTTGCCCTGAGCCTCAAATTATCTATCGAAGACCTGTCCTGAGCCTCGAATTATCTATCAAAGACCTTCCCTGAGCCTCAAATTATCTATCGAAGACCTGCACTGAGCCTCAAATTATCTATCGAAGACCTGCACTGAGCCTCAAATTATCTATCGAAGACCTGCCCTG
>JACEEZ010025579.1:146668-184168 GCA_016584305.1 Chionoecetes opilio
ACACGCAAAAATGACATACCCAAGTTAATCCCCCACACGATGTACGCATAGATGATAACGACATTATTTCTAACAATGCACTTACCCCTATACCATTGCTCCCTCCCCCCCTCCGTACCCTGCCACCAGCCACCCGGATCTATTAAGCCTTTGTCCGGGTCCGGTAAAAATGTTAGTGTTCATCTTTTAACCACGACAAGACGAGTAGGAAGCTGTATCCTGCTGGAGCCTGATCAGTAAGCAAAGGAAGGACCGGAGATTCCCCGCCTCACCTAGCATGCCTGAGGAAGTGGTTGCGGTGACAGGAGGAGGGAAGGTCCAACAACCAATAATAAATAGTAAATAAATATCCGTTATATTGTGAAATCCCTTATTGTTTCCAAATTATTTTCTGGTCTCTTGCTGTTTTTTTTCTTCTCATACTGATTATTTTTATTGAACTATCATCAGTTGGTTATGGATGGTTCTCTCTCTCTCTCTCTCTCTCTCTCTCTCTCTCTCTCTCTCTCTCTCTCTCTCTCTCTCTCTCTCTCTCTCTCTCTCTCTCTCTCTCTCTCTCTCTCTCTCTCTCTCTCTCTCTCTCTCTCTCTCTCTCTCTCTCTCTCTCTCTCTCTCTCTCTCGAATTTGCATATATTTCAAGTATTTCCCATGTTATTAATTTATGAAAGTATAACTAAAGATCAGAAAAAATATTTACTACTGTCACGCTCTACAGGTAGACAAAAAAATCGGCCGATTTTTCAAACATGGACTTAGGCTAACCTAAGACTAACCATGGCCTTAGGCAGACATTTCAGTTTTTTAAGGGGGGTTTAGTCTCAGATTGGTCGAAGACTAACAAAAATAACATTGGAATTGTTAGACAGCCACGACCCTGTCCCCGATCCAAGTCTAATGATATTATATAACCCCCGGAAAAATGTTTAAGAAACTGAAATGTCTGTCTAAGGCCATGGTTAGTCTTAGGTTAGCCTAAGTCCATGTTTGAAAAATCGGCCGATTAATATGTACTACATTGTCTGTGTTTTTTTACACTTTTTAATGTAACTAGCGATTAGGGAGTTAGCGCGCTCGACGGAACAGCCGGCTTGATATACAGAGACGATACATTCAGGGCATACTTCTGTAAACTGAATAATGCTGTGTATTGTTAGTACTTATATATTCAACCATTAATTCTTAGAGAGAGAGAGAGAGAGAGAGAGAGAGAGAGAGAGAGAGAGAGAGAGAGAGAGAGAGAGAGAGAGAGAGAGAGAGAGAGATTCCTGACACCGGCTGTTCCGTCCAGCGCACTATCTTTCTAACTGCTGCATTAAGTGTCAAAAGCACAATATAAATGCCGTATTTATGTATCGCTGCATAACGTGACAGTACAAATATTGTTTTCTGACCTTTGGTTATACTTTCATTAATGAATAACATGGGAAATACTGAAAATATATGCAAATTCCACTTGCTATATTTTAGATCAACCCGTCGTTGTTGACTTCGACGGGAAACATGTGTGATTTATTAATATATATCGCAATAATGTTTAGGTATGCTATTGTTAAGTAGCTGGATTATAATATATTTTGTTCTCACTTCTCACCTGCTGTAGTGTGTGTTCCAAGTGTACTCGGCATTGGGGGAAGGTAAGACACAACACAACGACACACACAAGCGACACATACACTGCACACACCCGCCGTCAACAAGCGTCTGCCGCACTCTGCACAATGGTCGTCGCCTGACCTCCACACTAAATAAATCATGGCAATAAATAAAATATACACATTGCAAACTACACCGTCATGATCTCCATATATAGGCAAAAGAATTCTCTGAAATTTTTGGATCATACATATCTGTCCAAGTATCATTAGACATGCCTTTTTTACTTACTTTTATAAGACTTTAGATACAGGACACGAGTAGGCTGCGGCAAATGGGACGTTTCTGCAAGCTCAATATTAACACCTTATTATGTATTATATCAATTTGTTGCGGAAGAGACAAATAGTTCAACACCTTTTTATAGATATAATTTTACGTTACTACATTAGTATATTGCTATGTAGAGAGAGTTCATTAATATCTGTATTCGTAGGTGAGGCGGAATTTGTAAGCTGCACATACGTAACTTCATAATGATAATATAAGGCGTCGCAAGTCTTTACCTCAAAATTGAGTACTCTGATGTTATTATTTTTTTTTTAGTCTTGCCAATCATGTAACTCACAATATAACAATAACGAAAAGAGTCATGGTCTGCGGTACGTCTGTTATTTCAGTATGTCTTACATTTTAGGAGAATGAGATAGCGTTGGTCAAGGATAGAGATTTTTCCTGAAGAAATCTTAAACGTCTGGCTGTAAAATGCTATGAAGGATGAAATTTTGGCGACAAGATTATATTTTATTATTCTCTTCTTCTACTTACACAGCCCTTATTTCTACGACTCATAAAGTGGTGTTAAACTATTGATCTTGCATGTATATTTTTTCCTCTTTCACATCTTTATAAAATTTTAAATGCTAACGTGAACGAAGAAAGAAGAAAAATTAGAGGATTTAACCAAGTAATCCGTCAAATAAGATAATACTCATACCGTAGATAGCACTATAGTCGCCACGGTGCACTAATGTCGCCAGGCGCCATATATTACGAATTTTAGCATCACTACAAACTTGTATGTGTCACTGAAGACAGGTACTTAACATAAACTACTGCGCATGCCTCTTCCGTGGCACATACAAGTCTGTAATGATGCTTTAGTGGTGAAATTCGTAATATATGGCACCTGGCGACATTAGTGCACCGTGGCGACTATAGTGTTAGCTACGGTACCGAATATACATAACAGCAGTGGAACATGTAGAAGGAAGTTAATGCGTGATGGACCAGCAAAAAAAAGTGACCTTATGACCCCAAGGACCAGCAAGTTAAGGTGCCGTGTCAAAGGTCGTCACACTTCACCTCCTCAACAGCTAAGGTCACCTTCAAACTACTCGGGGGGGGGGGGGAGGAGGGGAACACAGAAACTGACCACCGCGGCTCGACAACGCTAGGCAGGTAGGCGGACGGGCGGACGGGCGGGTAGGTGGGAGGGCAGGTTGAGTGGGTGGGAGGGCGGGTTGTGTGGGTGGGCAAGCGTATGTTCAAGGTCAACCCGCTAGGACCTACCACCTTCTCCCCTCCTTCCCTCATCCCTGTGTCTCTTATGCGCGACAATTTTGCCGTCGCCAGTTACAATCATTTTTTTTTCTTTCCATTTTTACTAAAGTTGAATACGAAAAAGCCTTGAGGAAGAAAAAGAAAACACGAGGAAAGATGCATGGGGAAAAGAAGCAAGATAAAGAAGAGGGAAGGAAGGGTGCGTGAAGGGGCAATGTGGTCAGGAAAAGGCGAATAAGGTCATGGGAGATATTTTTTTTGCTGGATAGAGAGGAGAGAGAGAGAGAGAGAGAGGAGAGAGAGAGAGAGAGAGAGAGAGAGAGAGAGAGAGAGAGAGAGGAGAGAGAGAGAGAGAGAGAGAGAGAGAGAAGGGCGAAAGATGATGTAATAGATTAGAGAATTACTGAAATAAAAGAGGATAAGAGAGAGAGAGAGAGAGAGAAGAGGAGAGAGAGAGAGAGAGAGAGAGGAGAGAGAGAGAGAGAGAGAGAGAGAGGAGAGAGAGAGAGAGAGAGAGAGAGAGAGAGAGAGAGAAGGGCGAAAGATGATGTAATAGATTAGAGAATTACTGAAATAAAAGAGGATAAGAGAGAGAGAGAGAGAGAGAGAGAGAGAGAGAGAGAGAGAGAGAGAGAGAGAGAGAGAGAGAGAGAGAGAGAGAGAGAGAGAGAGAGAGAGAGAGAGAGAGAGTGAAGGCGACGGATGATGGAAAATAATAGAGAATGACTGAAATAAAAGAGGATAAGAGAGAGAGAGAGAGAGAGAGAGAGAGAGAGAGAGAGAGAGAGAGACTGAAGGGCGAAAGATGATGGAAAAGAATAGAGAATGACTATGAAATAAAAGAGGATAAGAGACTTAAGAGAGAAAAAAAGGTGTTTATCCTCTGTCCTCAAGTAATATAATTTGACTCGTGATAATCATCCTGCAAACCTGTCATGATTATCACATAGACAAGCATTATCATTATCATTCATCATTATTATCATTATTATTACTATTATTTTCATAAACAACATTATTAACCCCTTGAGACCCATAACGTAATTTCCATTGTAATTTGGCCACCATTAGACGATTTTTAGTGAATATAAGCAATATTTTGTAGATATGACCTGTTTAGTATCCTTGTCGACTAACTAATTTGGTATATTCAGTTACTTTTCGTAATTTTATAACTCGACAACATATGATTTTTTATAGCAAAGGACAGACCTGGGCGTGAAGGGGTTAACATTAAGTGAGAAATTTTGTGCTAGAAGTAGTGGTGATTAGTAACAAAAGTAGAAGCAGCAATAAGAATAACACAACAAAAGAATCAACAATAACAACATCTATAGTGCGAGTAGAGTGATAGCAGGGAGACTCAACAAAATTAATCACACGTGAAACAGAGGAACGCGTCACGGAGGGCTCTTAGCTGGCACCGTACCCATGATCCCTCCCTTCCCCCTTCCCTTCCTCCCTCGTCCCTCGTCCCTCCCCCTTCCCTCTTCCCACCACTTCCTACCTGCCTACCACTATCTCCATTATTCCATGTAGTTGTCTCGTTAATTCAATGTCTGTTTTTGTAGGCTTTGTTGCTTTTCTCTCTATGGAATATACTTTTTAGAGGCATATTTTTTTTTTCCCGCTTTTATATATTTTATGATTCTATACATCATTTTTTTCTTACTTCTTCTTACTTTCTTCTTTTTCTTTTCTTACTTTCTTACTTCTACATTCTTTCTACTTCAACTCACGAATCAGAAAATCCTCCTCTTTCTCCTACTCTCTCTTTCTCTCTTTTCGTCCCATTTCAAATCTATCAACACACAGAGAGAGAGAGAGAGAGAGAGAGAGAGAGAGAGAGAGAGAGAGAGAGAGAGAGAGAGAGAGAGAGAGAGAGAGAGAGAGAGAGAGAGAGAGAGAGAGAGAGAGAGAGAGAGAGAGAGAGAGAGAGAGAGAGAGAGAGAGAGAGAGAGAGAGAGAGAGAGAGAGAGAGGAGAGAGAGAGAGAGGAGAGAGAGAGAGAGAGAGGTGCAGGCTGACCAGGGGGAAGGCGTGAGTGGATGACAGAGGGAGGGAGGAAGGAGGGAAGGAACCTGGAGAGTATATATATTGAGGCTTTGGGGATCTTGTCTCGTAGTTGCTTGGTGAGTCTGAAAGGATCAGCATCACGCAAAGAGGAATTTTCGTTTTTTTATTGAGTCATCCATCAGTGAGTTGCTTCCTGTTTTTACCATTCTATTCGGTGTGTTGACGAAGTTTGACACAGGCATTGTTGCTGTGGCCTTCCTTCCCTTACTAGGTATCTACTATGAGTGAGAGACGTACTCATAGGTAGATAGTTCTTACATGGCTCGTGCCGCAATGACCTGGGCGCTCGTGAGTATGCGCCGCACTCACGGTAAACAAACAGAGATAGTGTTTTGTCATCCTTTAGTGGAGTTGGATTGTATGGTTCTTGGTAACCTAAGTCTATGATTTAACCCCCCCGCGTGTGGGGGAAACCTGGTGTCGTATTTCACTCAGGGTCTTGATCATGTAGTGGACTCGTGATCGACACTTTTACTCTCCCAGAAAGAGTTTAAGAATTCATAGAGACCGATTTATGGTTTAGGCTAGAGTCTCACACACACCCTCCCCTGCCCATACGAAACAAAGTAATGGGGAGTTTTCAAAGCTAAGCCGCCAGATGTCCCTCGCGCATCTCACATCCTCAGCACTTTCAGGCTGAATGATCTATCATTTACCGTAAATTCCCTGTACTTCTTTGGGACATATCAGAATTACCCTTCAATACAACAACTGAAACAGTTCTTAATAAAAAATGTAGTTTATCATTTTATTTGTCTGCACTTGGTGAAAATATTGGCAAAACAATTGAATATTTGAAAACTCAATCTTTAAAAATCGTCTTTTCATAAAAAAACACAAGTTGAAGCAGAATGAGGCTTCAGGAAATATCTACTTGTATGTAAGCATTCACTGAGTACCTGTTTTGGGTGTATATGTCTCTCTTGCGACGAACATTTAACCAAGAAGTAATTTAAGTGCTTGGCACCTCAACGAACAGTCCGGGATGGAAGACAGTTGAGAGCGTTTGTTTACTATTTCCGTCTCGAAAGACGAAAGTCTCCTTTATGTGGGAAACGGTATGTGGGAGCGGATGCCACGAATATTCCAGTAGAGGATAGAGAGTGTGATGAGATAAGCGGGTGATAATAGTTAGGATGACAGTTTCTGGTATTGAGGAGTTAGGAGTATCAGATATATGAGCTGTGAGGTAAGGAGCGGGGGCGCTGTGCTGAGTTCCTACCCGTGTGGTGTCTACAGGAAAGTGGATGATAACAGATCCTGCCGGCGGGATGGTTTCTGTGGAGATGCTGAACGCCACACTCTGTTTTGGTTAAATGTTTGTCGCAAGACAGACAGACACACCCAAAACAGGTACTCAGTGAATGCTTACATACAAGTAGATATTTCCTGAAGCCTCATTCTGCTTCAACTTGTGTTTTTTTATGAAAAGACGATTTTTAAAGATTGAGTTTTCAAATATTCAATTGTTTTGCCAATATTTTCACCAAGTGCAGACAAATAAAATGATAAACTAAATTTTTTATTAAGAACTGTTTCAGTTGTTGTATTGAAGGGTAATTCTGATGTCCCAAAGAAGTACAGAGAATTTACGGTAAATGATAGATCATTCAGCCTGAAAGTGCTGAGGATGTGAGAGCCTGAGAGACAGGCTTGAGCGTGAGCTTATTAGAAAACTCCCCATTGACCGCTCGTCACTGAAACACCTTAGCAACCTTGAGTAGGACGTGAACCTCAGCAGCCGAGGACGTTACCACTGAATTATGTGGACTGTGTGTGTGTGTGTGTGTGTGTGTGTGTGTGTGTGTGTGTGTGTGTGTGTGTGTGTGTGTGTGTGTGTGTGTGTTTTACGTAACTGTTTTACAGGCTTGATACTCGTGATGTTCTAGCTACTAATATAACTTTGCCATGAGCCTCTTCTCTTAAGTGCAAACATATGTTTGCTTGTCGAGAAATAACGTTACATTTATCAACGTATTTTTACCAAATTTGCACAGAGGTCCACACGCATACCAGAACAACGCGTGAACTCAGGAACCCGGCCGGGTCCGGGCTTCCTCTGGGTCACTCGGGGTAATTTGTATATATTTGGCACCCGGGCATCGGGTACACCTGGAATTCATGTACATGGGCACAATACGGTGACGGAGTCCAATGCTCTACCTGAAAATGGATATTTTAGTACCAATGTATTTGTTTTCCTCCTGCTGTCAACAATTTTAAATTGTTGACTCTTATTACGTTGTTCGTAGGTGCAGCAACAGTAACTCCCAGCTACATTGTTTTACTCCCATCACAAAACCATGCTTTCATATGCATGAGCATTGATTGTCCTCCCGTGTGAAAAATCGATATAAATTGAGCGGCAAATATATCCGTGGCTCAGCTTTTATCTACCTAATATTTTTAGTTCTCTGTGGAAGAATCCCCGTGATGAAAGTCCCCTTTAGAATCTTAGATAGACTATCAACACGACGTTTGCCACAATATGATAGTATAATTTAGTCATCAGTGTGTGGGGAAGAGGGGGACGCGCGTAAGAACAAGCCCATGAACTGTGGGTTCTGGGGACCAAGGCTATATAAAGGGAATATAATAGCAATATATTTTCCTTGGCCTTGCTGAGGACCACGAACACGGCTTGACAGCGGTTAGCAGAATATTTTTATCCAACAGTGCGTTTGACGCTGGTGGTGGTGGTGTGGGCGACGGCAGCGAGTGTGGGGCAATGCGCCAAGCTGGATCACCTTGGAGGAGCGGGATGCGACTGTGAGGAGGATGACACCGCGCCGGTGGGCAGCTACTTCGTGGCGCCGCTCCCCTCCGGCGGAACCCACACCTCCTTTGCAGGGTGAGTGCACGGTGTGCGCCAATACAAGCGCGTGTCCGGCTGTTGCAGGTCCCATGTGGTTTGCAATGAATACTGTTCTCTACATAAGTTATATACAAACTCATACAAGTTAAATTCATCCTATCAAACATAAACAAAAACATAGAACAGTTTCGACAATGATGACTCAATAAATCCAATATCAATAGCAGATAATATGCTGCAACAGAGGCGTTGCCTGACTAAATTTGAGAAACAAAAACATCTATTGTAGTTCATCACAGTTTTTAATCATTTTAGAGAACTGAAGGTGTGGATATATAGGGCTATATGAAATTAAACTCTCCTCTGGCAGCTTTGGTTCGCCATCCAAGGCTGAGGATGTGAAGGGAGCGTCCTTCCTCACCAGTCCATCTGGAGGCACAGCGGCGGCTGCCGGCAGCGGTGGTCGCGGTTCCAGTATTACAACATCGGGCCATCACGTAGCGGGAAGCCACGGCAGCAGTGCAAGTAGTGGGAGTTCTACGGGAAGTTCTTCTTTCTCTGCTTTCGCCGGGTGAGTATTGTGTGGGAAATTTGAGATATAAGCTCTGGCCAGGGATTCAAAGAGAAGTTGCTTTAGGTATGTTGCTGCTAACAACATACCTCTTTTCTGCACCCGAGTGTTAACTGGTATTCAAGATCATGCTTGGCAGTGGCGTTAAGTGGTTGCTTTTTCAAAGAAAGGTTACTCTCATTTATTCTTTACCGTAGCTCGTAAATTATCACCTACATATATATCCAACCACTGTAACTTATTTGTCACATCATAATATGCACTGGACGTGAGTCTGCCATATGTACTGGCCGTCTGTCTGCCTTGCCGGATTTACGCGTGGTGCTGTCTGGCATCGCCACCGATTCCAATCTTAACACCATCTTAGAGGCAGGTGCTAACTGGGCAACGCAGGGAACGCCAAAAATCTCCGCCTTCAATTCCAAAACAGCTGGTGACCGTTGTTAAACTAGCAACATAGGTGTTACACCGCTTTGAATCCGACCCCTGCAGGTCAGCGGATAATTACAAAAGGGAAAAAGCTCTTTTTTTAATACTTGCATTCCCTGTAACATGTGGACCACACACACACACACGCACACACCGTAGGGTACTCCGTAGTGAATGGTTAGCACGCTTGGTTCACAACCGATAAGTCCCAGGTTTGAACCGCAGGCGGAGCAGAGAGAGATGGGCGGTCTCTTTAAAACCCGAGCCCCTGTCCACCCAGCAGGGAACACACAGGGTGCTAGCCGGGGGTTGTGAATCGCCTCCCGGGGTGATGGCTTGGGCCAAAACTACTATGCATTTTAGGGGCTGTGTCACACTGTTTTCCGGCAATAACATTTTAACAAAGCGTCGGATAAGGCTGACAATTTATAAGAAAAACTTATAAGAGTAACGTAATGATAATACCCGGCAGATAGATATTCCCGGAGCGAGGCTAGCTCTTTCGTGGCCATATATGCGCCGCCCTCTAATTTATATCGTGACGTCGATGTGACGTAATCCATATAGGCACCACCCCCTAATTCATATCGTGACGTTATTTGTGACGTAGTCCACATAGTCAGCCATACGCAGAGCTGGGCAGTATTTAAATACATTTGTATTTAAATACGTATTTAAATACATTTGTGTATTTAGAAATGTATTTATAAATACATTGGTTGTCATGTATTTAAATACAGTATTTAAATACTTTTGAGTATTTAAATATATTGTATTTAAATACTCATAATATAAAAATTTAAATACTTTTTTATCTGTTAATTTGGCCATAAACCCGCCCAACTAATTGGCAACCCCGATGTTACAGTAAACCACTTTCAAGGAAATTTCCTTATTTTAAGGAAATTTAGGCCTGAGAAGGAAATGTCTAAGGAAACGCAAAATCTAAGGAAATCCTAAGGAAATCCATTTTTTTCGGACATGTTAAAATTTGTTTTGTTTAAAAAATGTTTTACAGTTTATTTAAATAAAATTGATTATTTAGTTTTAGTTTTTAAAATACATTCGAAAAATGTATTTAGTATTTAGTTTTAAATATTTTCCCCCATGTATTTGTATTAGTATTTAAAACTTAATGTATTTAGTGCCCATCGGCCATCGATAGATAGGGGGTGGTGACTGTGACCAAGGAAAAAGGAAAAGAGATCCCTTGTGGGACTACGCCCAAAATGACGAAACGATATAATTTAGGGAATTAGGCCCACGCAGAGCCCCCCGCCCCCGCGATCTCTATATCCCCGTTTTTTCCTTACGTTACTAAAAGACTATGTATACAGTAGTCTTTGGTTACCTTATAAGTCCTTTAAATCACCCACATTTGGTGTAACAATAATGACCCCAAATTAGGTGGGCTCAACATTCTCTGAAAATTTCTCCTTATCTGACGTTTTGTTTGTTTATTGCCAAAAAAACAGGTGACACACCCCCTGAAACGCATGTGAGCACTAAGGAAGCAAATAAAAATGTAGCTAGGGAGCGGGCCTACGAGGTAGCTCGGGCCCCGAAAATACAACTGAGAAAAACCCCACACAACGCACACCACACCACACACCGCTTCTGGCCCTGTTTTCGACTTGGCGCGCCATTCTGTGGTTCGTCGTTTGAGTCCCCCGCCGTTCCGTGGATTTTTCACTGGCAAATGCGGGCGGTTTTGTCCCCCTTGTGTGGGGGGGGGTGTGGTGTGTATTTCCAGCATTTCTCAAGATCGGGCAAAACGTTCAAGCTCTTTCCGGAGAATGAACTGGCGATCGCGAACACCGCTCGTATGGACAAGACCCCTTGGTGAAAGACCACCACACACACACACAAAAAAAACCACACACACACACACAACCACGGCGCGCGCGCTCGCCCATAACACAAAGCCTGCGTGGGCCAAAAGGGAAACAGCATCTCTTCCTGATCCGAAAATCGGCATTCGAGGGCCCCCCACGTCGATTTCGCTGATGCACAGGCTGTTCTGTCCCTCTTGGTAAGGTTGGGGGGGGGTGAGGGTGTTGAGGTCTCTTTTCCTTACCAATACCCAATAATAAAACACACAACCACACACACACCCATACACCAACACACACACACACACCACGTCACACACACACACACACACACACACAAATACCTCCCGAAAAAAACCCCCACACCCCACACATACACAACCCACACACAAAACACACACATGTTAAAATTAGTAAATAATAAGTTAAATGATACTACTAGCTACGATTTGGGCTCCGAATTCCTAAATGAATTGCAAAACACAAACATTAAGTCAAAATTTTATGTAGATATCAAACGGGAGCCTTGTAAAAATTTTTTCTGCAAACTCAGGCATAAGTGATAGCATTTTAGCTCTCATCATTTTTTACATACTTTGTCGCCCTGAATTCATTTAATCTTTTTAATAACACAATCGCTTTTGATCAGTTCAACCTTTCCCCTCAGTTCACAACACTTTCAAACATTTCACCAAAATTTTTTTTTTTTATTTTTTTTTTAGTTCACCAAATTATTTCTGCCGCATTTTTTTCAACACAAACGGGAGACGGCAGGGAGCCTCCTCTGGAGCCTCACACTCTGGTAGCGCCACATTCCGTCAACTTTTGGGCGTCCCGATACCACGGGCAGGGCACTGGTGGAAGTTTTTCCTCACAGCTTCAACATACAACGCTCAGGCTGGGTTTTTTTGGAAAGGGGGTTCCCCGGGGACCCCCGGAACAAGGTACAGGGGCTGGATCACATCCTTCCTTTTCTACCACGGGTTTTTCCAGCATTTGTGGGGCTATGGCCCCAAAAAAAAAAAAAAAAAAAAAAAACACAAAAACCCCAAAAACCCGTTAAAAAAAAACCCAAAACAAACAAAACAAACACCCCCAAAAAACCCCCGGGGGAAAAATTTATTTTTTTTTTTTTTAAAAAAAACCGACCCAAAAAAACCAAAACCCCAAAACCCCCCCACAAAAAAACAACCAAAAAAGCCAAAAAATTTTTTTTTTTTTTTAGAAAAAAATTTTGGGGAAAAATTTTTTTCAGGGGGGCCCAAAAGGGGGGGGGGCCCAAAAAAAAAGGGGGGCCCCCCCCAAACCCCCCCCCCAAAAAGGGTTTTTTCCCCCCCCCCCCCCCCTTTTTTAAACCCTATTAAAACACCGCCCCTTTTGGTTTCCCAAAAAAAATTTTTTAAAAAAAAAAAATTTTCCCCTTTTTTTAAACCTTTCCCCCCAAAGGGCCCCCCAATTAAAACTCCACCCCCCTTTTTTTTTTTTTAAAATTTCCCAAATTTTTTGCGCGGTTTTCAAAAAAAAAGGGGGGGGGGTTTTTTATTTTTTTCCCCTTTTCCCCCTTTTTTAAGGACGGGAACCCCGGAGGGACGGTTTTCTTCCCCCCCCCCAAAAAAAATTTTCTTTTCCCAAAAACCGGGGGGGCCCGGAAAAAAACGGGAACGGGAAAATTTCTTTCGTCCCCCCCAATTTTTCCTTTGGCCCCCAAAAAACCCCCAAAATTTTCTTCCGGCGGGGGGGGGGAAGGACCCCGGCTACCCCGGTTTCCCAAACCCCTTTTTCCCCCCCCTTTTTAAGGGGGCCCGGACCCCCCCCGGGTTTCGGGCCCCCCAAAAAAATTTTCTTTTTCCCCCCGGGCCCTTTTTTGGGGGAACAAATCTTTTTCCATTTCCCCCGGGGTTTAAAAAACCCCTCCCCAAAAATTTGGGACCCGGGGTTTTCTTTGGCTCCAGGCCGGTTTTTAAAAAATTTTCCCTATTTCCTCCCGGGCCCCGGTTCTGGGGGGAAGGTTTTTTCTTCGGCCCCCGGCCTTTCCCCAAAATTGTCATGTCCGGGGGGGGGCCAACTCCCTTTTTTCCCCCCCGGCCTTTTTTTTCTCCCCCAAAAAAAACCACTTTTTGGGGCCGGGCCCGGCCGGGCTATTTTTCAGGCTCACCCCTTTTTTAAAAACGTTCCCCTGGGCCCGGAACGGGGGATCTTTCGGTTCAGGCTCCCCCCGGTTTCCTTAAAAATTTTTTTCCGGACCAAAACCGGGTTTCTGGGACGGACCGGAACCCCCCCCGGCCAGGTTACAAAATTTTCCCAAAAAATCACCTTCCCCGGGAAACGGAATTTTTTGGCCCCGGCCCACCAAAAATTTTTTTTAAACCCCCCAAAAGGGGGGGGATGGCCCCGGGTTTCCATTTTTTTCCACCGGCCCCCCGGGTTCTAAGGGAACTGGATCTTTGTTCAGGCCCCGGCCAGGTTTACTTTTCACCCTCACCCCCCGGGGGCCCCGGGGGCCCCCCCCGGCCCCCGGGCCCCAATTTCCCCACCCCCCCTTTCACCGGGGGGCCCCCGCCCGCCCCCGGTGGAAATTATTTTTTTACCCCCCCTTTTTTCCAAAAAAGGTTTTTCCCCCGGAAAAACCGGGGGTTTTTAAAAATTTAACCGGACTTTTTTTCCCGGGGAAGGTTTTTTGGGTTTCCCCCACCCTTTTCCCAAAAATTCACTTCATCCACGACTGGAACCCCTTTTGGAGGAAGGAAAAAAACCCAACGGATTTTTAAAAACCCCCCCCCGGCAGGTTTTTTACAAAATTTTTTCCCGGGGGGGACCGGCCAGGTTTTTTTTTCCCCCCCGGCCGGGGCCCGGCTGGTTTTTTTCCCCACCCCATTTTTTAAAAAATTTTTTTCTGGGACGGCCCTTTTGGCCGGCTTTTTTGGGCCGGGTCCCCGGATTTTTTCCATTTCCTACCGGCCCCGGTTTTCAACCGGAAGGATTTTTGGGGTTTCAGGCCCCCCCTTTTTTCAAAATTATTTCACCCCGGGGGGGCGGCCCTTCTAAAACCGGGAAAAGGATCTTTGGGTTGGCTCCACCGGCCAAGGTTTCAAAAATTTTCCCAAACACTTTTTTAACCCCCTTTTTTCATTCCCCCCGGCCCCCCTTTCTCCCAAAATGGTCTTCGGAACCGGCCGGTTTCAAAAATTTTCCCCCCCGGGGACCCCTTTTTGGGGAAAATGGTTTGGGGGCCCCCCCCTGCCCAAAACCTTTCCAGGCCCCGGGGGAAAAAAAACTGGATCTTTCGGTCCCCCCCCCCGGGCCCCGGTTTTTTCCAACCCCCCTTTCCAACCCGGATTTTTGGAACGGCCCTGGAAAAAATTTTACCAGGCCCGGGGCCCGGGCCGGGCTACCCACCCCCCCAAAGGGGCCCTTTTTCCAAAAAAAACCCTTTCCCCCCCGGGGTTTTCCCGGGGGGCTTTATTTCCCCATTTTCCCCGGAAAATTTTAAAAAAACCCCGGCCCCCGGGGGGGGCTCCCCGGCCCCCCCCTTTATTTTTCCCCGGCCCGGCCCGGGTTTTTGCCCGGGGAAATTTTTTCCTCCCCGGCCAGGTTCCCCTTTCACCCAAAAAAACCCCCCCCAAAATTTTTCCCTTTTCCCCCGGCCCCCCCCTTTTCTGGAAATACTTTTTGGCCCCGGCCGGTTTCCCAAATTCCCAAACCGGCCCCCCGGGGGTTTCCGGGGGACGGTCTTTTTCGGGCTCCACCCCTTTTTTTTCCCCCCCTTCCCCCGGAACGGCGGGGGCGGCTTCCCCGGGGCCCAGGGATTTTTTTAAAAAACCCCCATCCCCCTTTCTCCGGGGAAGGTTTTCGGCGGAAACCTTTGGTTCCCCTCAAACCATTTCCAACCCCCGGGGGCCCCGGGTTTTTTGGCTTTAATTTCCCCCCTTTTTTTTTCCCCCCCCGGGCCCCGGCCCAAAACTTTTTTCGTGGGGGCCGGTTTTTTTCCCGAAAACCCCCTTTTCATTTCCCCCCCGCCGGTTTAACCAAAATTCTTTCCCCAGGCCCCCCTTTTTCTAAAAAAAAAAACCCCCGGTTCTCGGGCGGCTTTGGGGCAGGCCCCCATTTCCAATTTTAAAAATCACTTTCCCCGGGCCGGGGGGAAAAAAAAAAAATAAATTTTTTCCGGGCCCCCCATTTTTTTTTCCCCAAAAACCCCTTTTGGGGGGGCCCGGGTTTTTCTTTACCCAGGGGGGGTTTTTTTTAAAAATTTTCTCCAACGGCCCTTCTGGACCGGGGGGGTTTTGGGGGGGCCCCCGAAAAAAAATATCTCCGGCCCGGGCCCCCAAAGGGTTTTCTTTTTTCCCAAAAAAAAATTTAAAAATTTAAATTTAAAGGGCCCGGGGGGGTTCTGGGGGAAACTTTTTCGGCCCCCCCCCCCCCAAAGGTTCACAAAAATTTCATTTTCCCAACGGCCCGGGTTTTTTGGGGGCCCGGGGAAAAAAAAAAAAAAAAAAAGACTGGCCCGGGGCCCCCCGGGAAAGGTTTTTGGGCCCTTTTTTTTTTTTTTCCCCCCAACCCCCCAAAACCCATCCCCCCCCCCCTTTTCCAGGTTCAACGGCCCCTTTTTGGGCCTTTTTGGGGGGGTTTTTTTCCCCCGGCCCCAAACAAAATTACCCCCCCCGGCCGGGGGGAAAAAATTTTCTCCATTCCACCGGCCCTGGTTTTCCCCAACCGGGGGCCCGGGTTTCCCCGGGAATGGTTTTCTACTAAGGGGCTAAAATTCCTTTTCCCGGGCCCGGGGGGGGGAAAACGGATTTTTTTCCGGGGCCCAGGGGAAAAAAAAATTTTCCCCAGGGGCGGGGGAAGGAAAAAATTTGGCCTCCCCCGGCCCTCAAAAATTCATAAAAATCCCTTTTCCCAATTTTTTTCCGGCCCCCGAGGCCCAAATTCTTCATCCCCCCCCTCCCCTTTGGGGCTTTTTTTCCCCCAGGTTTTCTCTAAAAAAAATTTTCCCCGGGGGGGTTTTTGCCGGGTTTTTGGGGCGGGCCCCGGGAAATTTGGGGCGCCCAACCCCAAATTTTCCCCCACCCCCGGTTCACCGGGGTTTTGGGGGGCCGGGGCCCCTTTTGTTTTTCATCCCCCCGGGCCCCGGGGGTTTTCAAAAACCCAAATTTTCTTTCGGTCCGGGCCGGTTTAAAAACCAGGGGGGGGGGTTTCAACCCGGCTGGTTTTTCGGGGCCCCCCCAAAAAATTTTTAAAAACCCCCCCAAAATTCCTCCCGGACCGGCCCTTTAAGGTTTTTGGGCCCCGGTCCCCGTTACAATTCACCCCAAAAACCCCCTTCTGGGGGGGGGGGTTTTCTTTCGGACGGATGTTTTTTTTCATTTTTTGGGCCCCCCCAACCGGCATTTTTTACCCCCGGCCGGTTTTCCCAATTTTTTTGGGGGGGACCTTTTAAACGGAATTTTTTTCAGGCCCCCCCGGGTTTTCTTTTTAAAACCCCCCCCTTTTTTCCCCCGGGGAAAACCCTTTTTCCCCCACCGGAAAATTTTTTTAAAAAAGGGACCCCACCCCCCCCAAAATTTTTTTTAAACCCCCGGGGGCCGGCCCCGTTCTGAGGGGGGGGAAAAAAAAAAAAAATTTTTGGGGGTTTAAAACCCCCCCCTTTTTACCCCGGCCCCCGGGGACCGGCGCTTTTCCAGGAAAAAGGGGGTTTTTCCTGCCCCCCATTTTACCCCCCCCAAAAAGGCTTGGCCCGGCCCCAGGGGGGAAAAAAAAATTATTTTTTGGGGGGCCCCCTTCCCCCGGCTGGTCTTTCGGGGCCCCCCAAAACCCCCTTTCACCAAAAACCGGGCCCGGGGGGAACGGGACTAAAGGGCCCGGCTCCACCGCCATGGTTCCAAATTTCATTTCCAACCACCGGGGCCGGAAAAAGGTTTTGGGGGGGCCCCCCGGGCCCCCCCCGGGGGGTTCTAAAAAATTTTTTTTCCCATCCACCTTTAAAGGGGGAAGGGTTTTCCCCATTTTCCCCCCGGCCAGGTCTACACAACCTCCCCCTTTTCCTTTGGGGGGGGGAAACCGGGGCTTTTTTCGGTCCGGGGTCCACCGGGGTTTTTTTAAAAAAAAATTTTTTTTTCCCCGGCCCGGTTTTAAAAAAAATTTTTCCCTTTCGGTTTTCCAGGGCCAGGGTTTCCAAAAATTTTCCCCTAAAAACCCCTTCCCGGGAACGGACCCGGTCCACCAGAAAAAAAATGGTTTTCTTTCCTCCACCGGAACCCCCCTTTTAAAAATTTTTTTTTGGGGAGGAAAAAAAAAAACTTTAAAAACCAAAAAAAAAAAAAAAAAACCCCCCCCCCCCCTTTTTCCCCACTTTCATTTCCCGGGCTGGGGGGTTTGGAGGGAACTGTTTTTCGGTTCAGGCTCCACCGGCCATGGTTTTAAAAAAAACCCCCTTTTTTCCCCCCGGCTGGCCAACGGTCTTTGGCGGAAAAACCCTGGCCTTTCCCCTCATCCCCCGGGCCCTTTTTCCCGGGAAAAAAAACCCCTTTTGGCCCACCGGTTTCTAGGTTTACAAAAACTTAAAATTCCCTTCCCCGTCCCGGGGCCCTTTTTCCAAGGTTTTTGGTCCGGCCCCCGGAAAAAAAAACCCCCCCCCCCGGTTCAACCGGCGGTCTTTCGGGTCCAACCCCTTTTACAAAAATTCACTTCATCCCGGGGGGAACCCGGGAACTTTTTTTCCGGCGGCCCCCCGGGGGTTTCACGGCCCCCCTTTTAAAAATTTTTTAAACCAAAAACCCTCTGGGGGAAAACGGCCAGTCGGGGGGCCCCCCGGGAAAAATTCCCTTTCCCCTCCCGGTTCCCGGGAAATGGTTTTTTCGGTCCCCCAGGCCACTCAAAAAAAAATTTTACTTTCCCAGGGGACCGGCCCCGGGCGGTTTTCGGTTTTTTCCCCCCTTAAAATTAACCCCACGGGCAGGTTTAAACCGGAAACCCCACTCCCCCCCATTTAAAAAAAAATTCTTTTTCCCCCGACGGCCCCGGTTTGGCCGGGAAAAAATTTCTTCGGCCAGGCCTTTTCCGCATTCCCCAAAAACCCCCCCCTTTAACCGGAACGGACTTTCGTCCAACGGAAACCCTTCCCTTTTTCCTTAAACCCGCGGGGGCCCTCGGGGGGAAAAAACTTTTTAAAATCCCCCTCCACCGGCGGGAAAAAAAACCCCCCCAAAAGGGGGACGGGGGATCTTCGGTTCGGCTCCCCCGGCCATGGTTTTTTCTTTTTCTTCCCAAAAACCCCCCACCCCCCAAAGGGGGGGCCCCCCCCCGGGGGCCGGTTTTCAAAAAGGGAAACCGGCCCGGCTCCCGCTGGTTTTTTCCCTCCCCCCAGGAAACAAAAACGTCTGGAGGGGGAAAAACCCGGGAATTTTTTTCGGTCCCCCCCGGTTTTTAGGTTCAAAACCCACACTTACAAAATTCACTTCACCGGGGGGGCCTTTTGGGGGGGTTTTGGCCGGACGGCGGTTTTAAATTTCCCTCCCCCGGGCCTTTTGGGCCAACTGGTTTTTTGGCCACCCCCCCCAATTTTCCCCAAAACAAACCCCCTTCAGGGACCGGGGGTCTCCGGCGGTCCCGGGCGGCCCCCCCCCATTTTACTTTTCCCCCAAAAACCCCCTTCTTACCGGGGAAACCCCCCCCGGGGAATTTTTGGTCCGGCCCCCCCTTTTTTTCAAATTCCTTCATCCACGGGGAACTCCCCCAAACGGATTTTTTCTTTAGGCTGGCCGGTTTTAAACCCCAAAAATTTTTTCCCCCAAAATCTAAAGGCGGTTTTTGCCGGCCCCCCGGTGGGGGGGGGGAAAAAAAAAACACAAAAACCACCGGGGTCCTGGGGGTGGTTTTTTTTGGCCCCAAGGGGGGGGTTTTTAAAAAACCCCCCCTGGCCTCTAAAGGTTTTTTAAACCAGGGGGGGGGGGTTTGGGGGAAAAAAACCACTTAAAAAAAAAAAAATTTTTTTAAACCGGGGGGGGGAACACCCCCGGGGGGCCGGTTTAGGACGCCAAAAAAATTTATTCCCGGGGGGGGTTCCCGGGAAATGGTTTTTCTCCCCCCCCATTTAAAAAATTCCTTACCGGGGCCCCCCGGGGGCCCCCAACCGGTCTTTTGCCGGCCTCCACCCCCCATTTCTAAAAAATTCACTTATCCACGACCCCGGTTTTGGACCAGGAAAAAAAGGCCCGGTCCAGGGCCAGGAAAAATTTTTCATTTTCCCCTTCTCCGGGGGACCGGTTTTTCCCCGGGGTTTTTTCCCGGGAAAAAAAATTTTTCCCTTCAACCCCCCCCAAAAACCCAAACTACTTTCGGCCGGTCCCGGCCCTCCCCAAAAATTTACTTTGTACCCCCGGCTGGCCCGGAAAAATTTTTTCCCCTCCCCGGCCAGGTTCTAAAACAAAAACACCCCCGGTTTTCTGGCGGTTTCGGCCCCCACCCCCTTTTTAAACCTTCTCCCCCTTTCTCCGGAACGGGGCCCGGCCCCCAAAAGGGGCTAAAATTCCCCTTTCCGGCCTCCGGCTGGGGGAAACTGGTTTTGGCCCAATCCATTTTTCAAATTCCCCCCCCGGGCCGCCCGGGTTTTGGGGGGGGAAAAAAACTCCCCCGGGCCCCTTTTCCCCATTCATAAATTATTCACCCCGACGCCGGTTAAAGGGAACGGGGGGGTCCCCGGCAGGGGCTTTTCACGGCCCATTTTTTTTAACCCCCCCTTCTGGAAACGGCCGGCCCGGGCCCCCCGGGGAAAAAATTTTTTGGGGCCCCGGGCCGGGCCTTTTCCGGGCCCTGGTTTTGGTGGGGACCCCTTTTTTTTTTCCCTTTCCCCCCGGGCCGGTTCCCCAACAATTTTTTAATCCCCCATTTCCCACCTTTTTCCCCCTGGTGGGGGGAACATCTTTCTTTCACTCCAGGCCCAGGTCAACAAAAAAAAAATTTCCTTTTTTTTTCCCCTTCAAAACTCGCATTTTTTTTCAGGGTTGTAAAAACCTTTCCTTTTCCCATCTTGGGGGGGCCTTTTTAGGGAATCGGGATGGTCCCCCCAGGGGGGTTTTTTTACGCCTTCTACTAATTCACTTCATCCGACGGCGGTCTAGACGGGAACTGGATCTTTCGGTCAGGCTACCGGCCATGGTTCTTCGAAATTCACTTCATCCGGACCGGCCCGGTTCTGACCGGAACTGGTCTTTCGGTCAGGCTCCACCGGCCATGGTTCTACTGGACACACTTCTACTAAATTCACTTCATCCACGACTGGAACCGGCTCTGGAAGAGGAACTGGAGCTTACAGTCCAGGCTCCACCGGCTATGGTTCTACTGGTTCTACAAGACACACATCTACAAAATTCACTTCATCCGGGACCGGCGCCGGTTCTGGACTGGGAACTGGATCTTTCGGTCCAGGCTCCACCGGCCATGATTCTACTAAATTTACTTCATCCGTGACCGGCGCCGGTTCTAGACCGGGAACTGGATCTTTCGGTCCAGGCTCCACCGGCCATGGTTCTACTAAATTCACTTCATCCGTGACCGGCGCCGGTTCTGGACCGGGAACAGGATCTTTTGGCCTAGGATCCACCGGCCATGGTTCTTCATCCGTGACCGGTGCCGGTTCTGGTACGGGAACTGGATCTTTCGGTTCAGGCTCCACCGGCCATGGCTCAACTAAACACACTTTTATTAAATTTCCTTCATCCGTTACCGGTTCTTTAACTCGACACTCTTCTTCAACTCAGCATGGTTCCAGTACCACAAGACACAGTTCTTCTTCCTCATCCGGTAGCTCGGGCCATTTTTCCAGTGGTAGTATCGGTGGCACTGGATCCACTCATGGGTCTGTTTCTGGGTTAGGAATCAGTGGATCCGTGCCTGGCTCCAAGATTGGTGTTTCTTTCCTTGGTTCTAAAAAATATGGCAGCAGTGGTACAGGTCATGGATCCTCAGGCTTCTCTTCTCATTCCCTCGGGTCTTCCAAGTACGATGCAGGTGAGAAATGCGATGATTAACTTGATCAGAACTTAACTTGAAAAAAATTGTCTCGCGTGAATGATTCTTATTTTATCTCACTTTCACATACTGACGGAATCTGCTTTATGTCACGAAGGATCTAGACAGTTCCTATGTTCATTTTTACCCTCATCTTACGTTTTTTCTAACTTTCTTGCCCCCTATCACCCCTCTCAAATCCTTTCTTTCATCTCCATGACGACAAAGGATTCTGCCCACACATCACCGACCAGTGCAACGACCCCAAACCTAAGAAATGCATCGATGACAGTTCCTGCGGGGCCGACGAGACGTGCTGCTTTGACACTTGCAAGTTCCATGGTGTCTCCGAACACTTTGTCTGCAAGAAGTCCCTAGCACAGCCTCCTGGATGGTAGATTTTCCCATGGCACCATTCTGGCACTGGCTGTTTGTTTGGCACCGCATGCAAGTTCCTTCACTCACCGATTGTTTCTTTGATGTCAATGTTTGTCTGTCATTCAGTGAAATAAATGAGAAAAAGAATAGATTTTATAGCCTTGAGCATCTGCTGATTACCTATGGATTTGATCACAACTATGCTTGCATGCATGTATATATGTATTTATGTATATATGTATGTATGAACGTGTGTGTATGTATGCATGTATGTATGTATACGTGTATGTATGTATGGGACGTAAAAGAGCCACAAGACGACATAGAAAAAAGCTGAAGAAGACAAGATGCTTGAAGGATATTAAGTATAGTTCTTATCGGTACATTGATGTGTGAAATAACTTGGGCAATGAAATAGTGCATGGTAAGACTATTTATGAATTCAAAGTTAAGAGTGGCCAAATGAGATATGGAGACGAGTATAGCTCCTTTCCTGTATATCACTATTACGTAAATACACACACACACACACACACACACACACACACACACACACACACACACACACACACACACACACACACACACACACACACACACACAACACTCCGTAATGTATATATAGCTATAATGGTATTGGGTATCAATTAAGGTAATTTAAGTAAAATACAAGTTTTGGGATATAGTAAATACACAATCCCAGTGGTATTAACCATTATCACCTTAATTATAAACGATTGGTTATTAGCTGCCGTTATAATATTTGCACCTCAGATACGTTGACACGTAGCTATAGGTATTCGGGGCGGCACCAGCCACCCGCGGTTCAATTTAGTACACTTCAGATTCCCAACATAGCAAGACCTTTTGCTAAGCTTCTCCGATTAAGACGAGAAGTTGTATATATAAACTTGTATATATAAGTGAAAACCTAAGGACGTGTTTCAAGCAACACTATACGAATATCCCGCCGCGTCAAGCTGGTTGATAACCCTGACGCCTGAAGCCAAAACACTCAGCTCCACGCGTGCCACGCCGAGTGCCTGCTCGTGTAATATTTTATCAAGTTCCTTCAAGCCATACTACTCTCCTCCCTACGAAGGAAGCGAACAACATCTCCCTCATTATAAAGGGTGGAGACCAAACTACCACGCTCTATTATTGAGAGGATGGCATAGTGGATAATTTCCACAATGGGCTTGGCACTGAAATGACGTCAAAGTGAAATAAAATCCAACAATGTAAGCGATGCCGTAAAACGAGGTAAATGGGTTTTCTTTATGGTGATGTGGACGAATAATAATCCTACGCAAGAGGCATCAACATTTGTTTGGTTTTGTGTAGTTCTTGTAAACTGTGGATGCATATAGGATACTTTCGAATTTCAATTTTTACATGTATATATCTTATCTATTTCAATTATCAGCTGATTCATTCATTATCTTATATTTTCCTATTTTCTACAACGTAAAGAACAGCTGATACAATCTTACAATCTTCTCTGACAGCTGAGTAAAATATCTTCACTCAAAACCAATACTCTAGAACATCAAGGTGGGCACTGCGACAGGACAACATAAACTGTGTGTCTGTGTTTAGCATTGGCGTCTGATACCTGAACTCTTACGCAGTGCTGGGAGAGCTAATGGACGAGAGTATAACGGTATGAGAGATAAAGTAGTGATCAGTTGACATAAAACATTCGAATAGAGTGGGAGCCCATCAATAATCCTTTGAAAAATGTGAAAAAAAGGTTTCTAAAAGTAAAAAAAAAAAAAAAAATGGAAAAAATGTCTGATACCTGAACTCTAACGCAGTGCTGGGAGATATAAGAACACAAAGGCCACCATGAATTAGGATGTTAGTATAAGGATCGAAAACTAAATCAAAAAATGTCTTAGCATCCCAAGTGAAATAAACAAGGGAAGAGTTGACAAGTTTGTTAACGAAGGAGACGAAGTTGAAGAGGACCGAGTATGAAGCGATACTCAGCGACAAAGGTTACAAGAAGAAGAAGAAGAAGAAGAAGAAGAAGAAGAAGCGTCTGGAAGAGTTAAGGGACGAGAGTATAACGATACATGAGAGCAGAAGTACATAATGGTTAGTTGAAACAAAACATTCGAATAGAGTGGGAGCCCATCAATAATCCTTTGAAAATGTGAGAAAAAAAAAGTGAAAAAAAAAGTTGCGAGATTCATGCTAAATTTACACGTGTATGATTTACTAGACAAGATCAATTCTACGGATGAACTAAAGCATTGAATGTGAATTATTTCCGGAGCAAATAAGATAGGAGGTCGTATAAGTGAATCCAAACCACCTCCGCCCTTTGCCCAAGCTGCGGCCCTGGCAACTCCCTTCACACATTCCTGAGACGAGATAACACACTTCACAAAATTTACTCCTTCACACCCAGATCTTTTCTTAGCTATATAAAATCGTCTGTTGTTAGCCATAAAATTACAAAAAAGTAACTAAATAAACCAAATTAGCTAATGGACAAGGATATTAAACAAGTCATATCTATATAATATTGCTTATGTTCATTAAAATCGTCGAATGGTGGTTATATTACAACGAAAATTACGTTCTGGGTCTCAAGGGGTTAAAGGTTCTCATACCCTTTTCTCTATCTCTCGTTTATTTCACGATAGAGCGATGTTGTTGTTTTTTTTTGTTTTTTTTGCTTCTCCTAGTGCTCTCTTCCTTCATTGAACACACACACACACACACACACACACACACACACACACACACATACACATACACACACACACATACACATACCACACACACACACACACACACACACACACACACACACACACACACACACAGGTACTTACACGTTCTAGACAAGTAAGTAGACTCAAACAGAGCCAACTGGACGTAGGTTTGGACTCACCTGTAAATATAAAGGAAAATAAATACAAAAATACAACATGTGTAGTCTCGTAAATACATAACAGTGTCCAAACTTATTCTCCCGTTGCTCCTGATTTTTCGTCTGATACAATCCAACCATCACTACCATTACTATCACTACAACCACCACCACCACTACAACCACAACCACCACCATCACAACCACAACCACCACCATCACAACCACCACCATCACAACCACAACCACCATCACAACACCCCAAAACTACTACAACCACCACCATCACAACCACAACCACCATCACAACCACCATCACAACCACCATCACAACCACCATTACAACCACCACCACTATAACCACCACCACTACAACCACCACCACTTCTATCCATTCCTGCCATCATGAACGATACTGATTCAATAAAAACAGCAATCACTACTATTATTACTACAAAGATAAATAAATAAAACAAGAATTTTAAAGAGATGGAACAACGACAACAAAAACTACCACTACTACAACAACAACAACACTACTACTACTACTACTACTACTACTACTACTACTACTACTACTATACTACAACTCCTCCTACTCCTACTCATACTCTTCCTACTCCTACTCCTACTCCTACTACTACTCCTCCTCCTACTACTACAATATACTACTACTACTACAAATATAACAGCAAGAGAGAAAAACTATAAAAAAACAAGAAATATATAGATACAAAAGAAACAATAGCAATACAATGTGTAAGAAACGTAAATATATAAAATTGTACGAAGAGGAAAGAATTTTGAGTAATTCTTAACGTCACTGCAATCACCACCAGGATGCAACAAGACCTCGAACATGGAGGTGACGCAACAAATTGAGGGCGGAAGAGCGTCTGATTCCCACTACCTGCTTATCTGCGCCTCATGTATCAACACGGAAAAGGAGGCGCGTTTACTTTTACGAAGTTTTACGAAGATGTGCAACGCGGTGTCTTTACCTTATGGATAATAGAAAGACTTATGAAGGTTTTTTTTTCTTCTAGTGAGAGATAATGCTGAGATTATATTTAACCTCGATGGCGAAAGAACGTTTGGAGTTTGTGGAAGTTACTCAGTTTAGACGTATTGTTCTTGGATATCATCAACTCTCTCTCTCTCTCTCTCTCTCTCTCTCTCTCCTCTCTCTCTCTCTCTCTCTCTCTCTCTCTCTCTCTCTCTCTCTCTATCTCGCTCTCGCTCTCGCTCTCGCTCTCGCTCTCGCTCTCGCTCCGCTCTCGCTCTCGCTCTCGCTCTCGCTCTCGCTCTCTCTCTCTCTCTCTCTCTCTCTCTCTCTCTCTCTCTCTCTCTCTCTCTCTCTCTCTCTCTCTCTCTCTCTCTCTCTGAATGATGATAATGATGATAATAACAATAATGACCGGCCCCGTGTAGCGACATTGTTTTCTTGTGTTCTTATATTGATGATAATGATAATAATGATAATAAAGAAACTAAGCAAAATATATATACCAAAAATCCACTACACATTAAGTACATTTCAAGAGCACCTTTAACTTGCGAACTTCTTTTTTTCAGAGAAGGCACCGAGGTGAAATAATTATAATTGTATAGGACCAAAAAGGAGACTATTATAGCTTGAAATTCTGCCACTGTTATCATCCTTATGGACTTTACGGACTGAAAGCAAAAGCGAATATATTGTGATATCTTTGAAGCACATTGATAGTAACTCTGATAGTACTGTAGCCATTATAGGATGAATAACATTGAAAGGGTACCTACCTGAATTAGATTAGCCCACCCACCCTTATTATATTCTCTTAAAAGCTCCGTCCACACTAACGGGCAATGCCCGCGGGCACAAGCGAGCAGTTTGCCTGTTGACGGGCTCACCGCTTGTGCCCGCGGGCAAATGAGTAAAATGCCTGTGATGGTAGGTGAGCGATTTCACCAGGCACTGCCCGGCAGTGCGTCGCTGCCAGACATACGAGGCTACATGCGGATCTTTGGAGCCATGATTGTCAGTTTGTCAGGAATTTACACTACGCCTACATCAGAACATCATGTCTACCCCTCCGCCCAGTAAGAATCAGTGGTCAAGATATGCGATCCTTCACCTAATTGAATTTTATCGGCAACACCCGTGCCTATGGAACGTGAAAATGGACATATACAGAGACAGACAAAAAAAATGCTGCTTTCCAGAGTATCGCAAAGGAAATGCAAGATGTAGATGTGTTCGTGACAGTGGATGAGATTAGAAAGAAAATAGACACACTCCGCAACCAACACAGACGGGAACTGAGAAAAAAAGAGAAGTCAGAAAGGTTATGCTGTCCCTCATTCTGGTATCCTGCTTTTCTATATATGGTGTTACTTTCGCAAGGAGTTTATAGAATGTACTTGGATCCATTCTCACATAGTTTATGAAGTCACGCATATTTACATCTTGCAATTCTCGAAAAATCGTAACATGACTTCCCAACTGTTTTCTTTTACTCAGCCAGTCTTTGCACCACTTCTTTTTCTCCACTTTGTCCTTTTTTCTTTTTCAGGCACATAGCAATGATTATGGTACACAGTTTTAGCTTCTTACGGTCCTTCCTGCTTCGCATTGTTGTCGTACACTGCCTGGCTGCCCAGCTGCTCGCCTCTGACTGGGCCAGGCAGGCTCTGTGGACAACAGTTTCGGTGTGCCCGCGGGCTTTTGCCGGTGACGGGCACTGCCTGGCAGGCTTTGCCCTCTAGTATGGACGGAGCTTACTGTCTTCTTTATAGGGACTGACAACCAAGCGGGCTTTTTGTTACTTCTGGGCTTATTTTTGTTGCCCATGGCCAGTCCTTTGTGATGTAAAAAAGGGGAGAAAAAAATCATCAAGCTGCCGACGGTTTCGAAATAAAATTGTTACATGTAATAATACAAGATCTTTTTTTTTTTTTTCTATAATCCATCTTATCCCACAAGCGGAACATTTGCATACAAGGGTCGGGTCCAGTTCTCAAGGTGAAAAAAATAATAGCAAAAGGTTCAACCGAAATCGCCACACCGCACGTGGGAGATCCGGAATAAATGTGATGGAAATACGCGGCGGATCCTGGTGCATGGCAGGGTATATATAAGAGGCGGCGCGGGGCGGGGACAGGACTCGTGCTCTTCTGGATTGTGGTGGTGGTGGTAGTAGTGCTCCTTCCGTCACACCGCATCCAAAAATAGTAAGTTGTGATCTATTTATGTATTTGACTCAGTAGACAGGAGTCATTAGGGAGCTTTAGTTAGTGCGGAGTCATTAGGGAGCTTTAAAAGGAGGCTAGATAATTTCATGGATGGGGATGAAAGGTGGATGTACGTAGGTAGTGTTAAAGTAATCGTCCACACCGATTTTTTTTTTGCCTAATTATGTTGAATGCACATTCAAAACACCTAATCTACCAAAAATAATTTATTTCCAGGCCTTATTTCCGTAAAAACACGACTTTTGTAAAAAGCACGCGAATTTTTTTTTCTTCCCTCCAACAGGGCTATGCATGTTATTGATGACGTCACGAGAGTAACGCTCCAATGTAAACAACACTCGTCTGCCTCTGTGAGACCTGTCGGCAAATGTTATGATGAGCGATTGTACTTCGGTGTCAGACAGTGATTCTATCGCTGTGATAGATCTAGAGTACGATGCTCAATCTGAGACCGAACTAAATGACGCTGCTCGCGTATATGAGGAAAAAGAAACCTCAGATTGTGATGGGAGCCCAACCCTATATGTTTGAGCCAGAGTACGAGGTGGATGAACAGGTGTTAGCGGAGCCTGCTGAGGTTCAACACTACTACACACACAAACACTTCTATACTCACACACAAACACTACTACACACACACACAAACACTACTACACACACACAAACACTACTACACACACACAAACACTACTACACACACACACACAAACACTACTACACACACACACACACACACACACACACACACACACACACACACACACACACACACACAAACATTACGTACTACACACACAAACACTACTACACACATACACACACACACAAACACTACTACACACACACACACACACAAACACTATTACACACACACACACACAAACACTACTACACACAAACACTACGTACTACACACACAAACACTACTACACACACACACAAACACTACTACACACACACACACACACACACACACACAACAAACACTACTACACACACACACACACACACACACACACACAAACACTACTACACACACACAAACACTACTACACACATACAAACACTACTACACACACACACACACACTACTACGCACACACACACACACACACCACACACACACACAAACACTACTACTACACACACACACACACAAACACTACTACACACAAACACTACTACACACAAACACTACTACACACACACACAAACACTACTACACGCACACAAACACTACTACACACACACAAACACTACTACACACACACAAACACTACCACACACACACAAATACTACTACACACACACACACACACACACACACAAACACTACTACGCACACACACACACACAAACACTACTACACACACACACAAACACTACTACACACACACACACACACACAAACACTACTACACACACACACAAACACTACTACACACACACACACACACACACAAACACTACTACACACACACACACAAACACTACTACAACACACACACACAAACACTACTACACACACACACACACACACACAAACACTACTACAGTGACTACACACACACACAAACACTACTACACACACACACAAACACTACTACACACACACACAAACACTACTACACACACACACAAACACTACTACACACACACACAAACACTACTACACACACACACACACACACAACACTACTACACACACACACAAACACTACTACACACACACACAAACACTACTACACACACACACAAACACTACTACACACACACACAAACACTACTACACACACACACAAACACTACTACACACACACACACACACACAAACACTACTACACACACACACAAACACTACTACACACACACACAAACACTACTACACGCACACACAAACACTACTACACACACACACAGCAGCGCGGGAAGAGGAGCCTTCCTTTTGGTACGTCACCGAGCCGTGGCGCATCGTCTGCCAGTTGCCAGCAGCGTTTTCGAAGCTCGGGGAATTTACAGATTTTGATTGCGGATTATTCAAAAACGGCCTACTGGATGTAAAAAGTGACAACATATTGTTGATACACTCGATAATGGCTATACTCTAACTACATCAAATCAGGAATGATGAAATGGTCTGGACGATTACTTTAAGTAACAGGACTACCACGTGTAGGTCTCACGGCCTTTTGTATATAGCTTCTTTATTTTCTTATGTTCTTATGTTCTTATGTTCTTATTTATTAATTTCCTCTTTTATGTTTGCTGACAAAAGTTTAATTTCCTGAGATCCTGGTATAGTACAGTTTGATTTGTTTATCGTCTCTGCTTTGTTACTGTGCGGTTTTGATCTAATTCGATTCACGAGTGAGTCTTATACTCTTATACTTATTCTTATACATTATAACGAGACTTATATCTTATACTTATACTTTTTAACGAGACAGAAAATCCTGACCCTTTGCTGTTTACTGACTGATATTTGATGCCAAGAGAAGGGAATACTACGGTTCTTCTGAATGTCAGTTGTATTTTATCATAGTCAACCATATTATCAGGTAAATATAGGCATAATTTTAAGCATGAGACCTATTAGCATTAGCATGGAATTTTTGCCTTGTTAAAACAAATACTTAACCTAACCCAACCTAACCTTACATAAGTAAGTTGTGTTCTATTTGCGAATCGATTAATTTTCTTTTCTTATGTCTGTTGGTCTACAATGCATTCAGTGAGTTCCTCGTGGACTGTGATCTAGTTCTCGTGTTTGCTTTGTTCATGTGTGATTTCGATTTAATTTGATTTACCAAATACTGACCGCGTTTTACTGTATGTTAGCATTTGTATCCTCGGTTTGAAAGTTTCGAATAGGTTAGGAATGTATTGAATTACTTTTTGGTGACGCCATCTATGTAGTCTTAGGTGATAGCGGTGATGAGGTGATAGATACTTGACTTTGACCTGTGTGGTCCTTCATTACAGTGGCCGCGCGTGTACTGGTTCTCGTGGCGGTGGTGGCGGCCGTGGCCATGGCAGGCTACCTGCCACCCACCAAATCCTTCGGTCATGGCGGAGCCTCGGCAGGGGCAGGAGCCTCGGCAGGGGCAGGAGCCTCGGCAGGGGCAGCAGCCTCGGCAGGAGCTAAGGCCTCGGCAGGGGCTGGGGCTTCATCCTCTTCATCTGCCTTCAGTTCTTCTGGCGCAGGGTAAGCAGTGACTAATCACAAAATTAATAAAGCCTGAGAACACACACTGTCACGTACACACACACACACACACACACACACACACGTTTTGCTTTTAAACTCACTGTATGGTTTCTTTTCAGAGCTTCTTCTGGATCAGGAAGCTTCGGTTCTGCTGGTTTAGGTCACGACGCCGGTTCATTCGGTGCAGGCGGTTCATCCCACGGCGCCGGTTCAGGCGGTTCCAGCGGCTCATCCCACGGCGCCGGTTCATTCGGTGCAGGCGGTTCATCCCACGGCGCCGGTTCAGGCGGTTCAAGCGGCTCATCCCACGGCGCCGGTTCATTCGGTGCAGGCGGTTCATCCCACGGCGCCGGTTCAGGCGGTTCAACTCTCGGCGCCGGTTCAGGCGAATCAGGCAGTTCATCTCACGGCGCCGGTTCATTCGGTGCAGGCGGTTCATCCCACGACGCCGGTTCATTCGGTTCAAGCGGCTCATCCCATGGCGCCGGTTCAGGCGGTTCAACTCTCGGCACCGGTTCATTCGGTGCAGGCGGTTCATCCCACGGCGCCAGTTCAGGCGGTTCAACTCTCGGCGCCGGTTCATTCGGTTCAGGTGGTTCATCTCACGGATCTGGTAGTAAATTCAGTTCAGGCGGTTCATCCCACGGTGCCGGTTCAGGCGGTTCAACTCTCGGCGCCGATTCATTCGGTTCAGGTGGTTCATCTCACGGATCTGGCAGTAAATTCAGTGCAGGCGGCTCATCTCACGGCGCCGGTTCATTCAGTGCAGGCGGTTCATCTGACGGCGCCGATTCAGGCGGTTCAACTCACGGATCTGGTAGTAAATTCAGTTCAGGCGGTTCATCTCACGGCGCTGGTTCAGGCGGTTCAGGCGATTCATCTCACGGATCTGGTAGTAAATTCAGTTCAGGCGGTTCTTCTCACGGCGCCGGTTCTTTCAGTGTAGGCGGTTCATCTGACGGCGCCAGTTCAGGCGGTTCAACTCACGGATCTGGTAGTAAATTCAGTTCAGGCGGTTCATCTCACGGCGCTGGTTCAGGTGGTTCAACTCTCGGCGCCGGTTCATTTGGTTCAGGTGGTTCATCCCACGGCGCCGGTTCAGGTGGTTCAAGTCACGGATCTGGTAGTAAATTCAGTTCAGGCGGTTCATCTCACGGCGCCGGTTCAGGCGGTTCAACTCTCGGCGCCGGTTCATTCGGTTCAGACGGTTCATCTCACGGCGCCGGTTCAGGCAGTTCAACTCACGGATCTGGTAGTAAATTCAGTTCGGGCGGTTCAACTCTCGGCGCCGGTTCATTCGGTTCAGGCGGTTCATCTCACGGCGCCGGTTCAGGCAGTTCATCTCACGGCGCCGGTTCAGGCGGTTCATCTCACGGCGCCGGTTCAGGCGGTTCAAGTCACGGATCAGGCAGTAAATTCAGTTCAGGCGGTACATCTCACGGCGCTGGTTCATTCGGTTCAGGTGATTCAACTCACGGCGCTGGTTCAGGCGGTTCATCCCACGGCGCCGGTTCATTCGGTTCAGGCGATTCAACTCACGGATCTGGTAGTAAATTCAGTTCAGGTGGTTCATCCCACGGCGCCGGTTCATTCGGTTCAGGTGATTCAACTCACGGCGCCGGTTCAGGCGGTTCATCTGACGGATCTGGTAGTAAATTCAGTTCAGGCGGCTCATCCCACGGCGCCGGTTCATTCGGTTCAGGCGGTTCACCTCACGGATCTGGTAGTAAATTCAGTTCAGGCGGTTCATCCCACGGCGCCGGTTCATTCGGTTCAGGCGGTTCATCTCACGGCGCTGGTTCAGGTGGTTCAACTCACGGCGCCGGTTCAGGCGGTTCAATTCACGATTATACTAAATTATTCGGTTCAGGTGGTTCATCCCACGGTACTGTTTCATTCAGTTCAGGCGGTTCATCTCACGGCGCTGGTTCAGGTGGTTCAACTCACGGTGCCGGTTCAGGTGGTTCAATTCACGATTATACTAAATTATTCGGTTCAGGTGGTTCATCCCACGGCACTGTTTCATTCGGTTCAGGCGGTTCATCCCATGGTTCTGGATCTCCTGGTGAACACAAGGTGACAGTGGTGAAGGGGACTCGCCCGGGGTTCATAGCCTCCAAGGGCACCGGTCCAGGGGGGTCCACCCACTCGAGCTCATCCTTCGCCTCCTTCAGCTCCTCCGGTGGAACGGGCGGCGCAGGTGCTGCCTTGTTCGGTCCTGGAGGGATCTCTAGTGTGTCTACAGGCACAGGTAAGTTCTTATGTAGTTGTTGAAAATACTTCAATAATTTTCTATGTTTTTACATGTATGAGTCTTTTACGTCCTTCAGAAATCATATCGATCAACTGAACTAGAAAAGACATACGAGTATATAAGATTAGGATTAAGATCCAACTTTCACTCATGGCATTCTTTTTCCTTCCCCACCTCGCAGAACATCCCGGCTTCTGTCCCTCTCTCGCTACCTGTGCTGCAATTGGGTACGGCAGCAGCCCGTGCGTCAAAGATGATCACTGCAGCTATAGTGAAAAGTGTTGTTTCACTTCGTGCAGCGAAAAGCAATGGGTATGCAGGTCATCCTTAGACAAAATTGTCGAGAAACCATGGTAAGACCTTCCAACAGGTGTCTCGCTCTCACCTCCACGACACGCGACCTGCTTCATGATGTAAAGATAAGATAAGATTTTCATCCTATCTAGACACTTTGTAAGTACCAACTACAAGGTTATTGACTATACAAAGCGCCGCCACGTCAGCACGAACTAGGCGGACTCGAACCGCTGCCCGAATGCACAGGGACGCTGCACATTGCGAACTCACGTCTCTACCAACCTTGCCACCCTGACGGGCGCATGATGTAAAGAAGCGAAGGCGAAGGGAAGGCGAGGCTGCAGTGTTTGCAACTTTAGGGTCATGTACCTGAGAAGCTTCGTTATTGGTGTTCCGTTCTTCTTGAATGCTGATTCACGAGGAGTTCATAAGTATCGTTATTAGTATTGCGGTTTCATATGTAAAATTTTCGTCAAGGCTTTGTTATAAAAAAAAGGTTATAAACTACGTATTGCAAACGTGTTTCAGATTTTTTGTAGAATTGAATATCCGCAATTGTTAATGTTTGTTTTACACAGACAAGAAATAAAAAGGTTTACCTAAGAAATATACTGTGATGATATGCATTTCCTGTTATACCTATCTATAGTTACTGTAAATGGCACTACAAGGTCAAGAATGTTACAACTATTTAAAATAAATTGTTTGATTCATCACATGTCTCTTTCAACCTAATATTCAGTATGGAAGATATGAAAGAAAAATCTAAAACGGTAAACGTAAAAAGGAAACTACCCTCCACAAGTGTACAGCATTCCCCTGCTGTTTGGTGGCTGTTAGGGCTGCATGGCTACTGACATGCCATGCTGTGACAATCTCCCTCAAAACTTTATATTCTACTTCCTAAAGCAGGTGAGTTCATATGACGTTTCTCCCTACCAAGTTAATGATCGGTCCCTATCTGAGATACTAGAGCAGTGGTTCCCAACCTTTGTTCTGTCGTTTCCCCCTTCAACCAGTTCAACCATCCGGATTTCCCCCTTCATGTGAAAAAAAGTAGCCAAAACACAAAATTTACTTGCTTAATAACACAAGTATATAGACACCATCTTCTACAGTATATCTATATAGACTTGAAGAAAAGCCAATAGCTGTATTCTAAGACATTTTTTTTTTCTGTCGACTAAATGCTAGTAATTTAGATGTCCCTCAGGATAAATTTCCCTCTTAGAATCCTGAAATTTCCCCCTGGGGGAAAATTTCAGTGTGTGTGTGTGTTGGAGGGTGTACCAGAGGCAAGGAAGTGTACTCAGTGTGTGTGTTGAAGGGTGTACGAGAGGCAAGGAAGTGTACTTAGTGTGTGTGTTGAAGGGTGTACGAGAGGCAAGGAAGTGTACTTAGTGTGTGTGTTGAAGGGTGTACGAGAGGCAAGGAAGTGTAAGTGTGTGTGTTGAAGGGTGTACGAGAGGCAAGGAAGTGTACTTAGTGTGTGTGTTGAAAGGTGTACCAGAGTTAAGGAAGTGTACTCAGTGTGTGTGTTGAACGGTGTACCAGAGTTAAGGAAGTGTACTCAGTGTGTGTGTTGAAGGGTGTACCAGAGTTAAGGAAGTGTACTCAGTGTGTGTGTTGAAGGGTGTACCAGAGTTAAGGAAGTGTACTCAGTGTGTGTGTTGAAGGGTGTACCAGAGTTAAGGAAGTGTACTCAGTGTGTGTGTTGAAGGGTGTACGAGTGGCAAGGAAGTGTAAGTGTATGTGTGTTGAAGGGTGTACGAGAGGCAAGGAGGTGTACTCAGTGTGTGTGTTGAAGGGTGTACGAGAGGCAAGGAGGTGTACTCAGTGTGTGTGTTGAAGGGTGTACGAGAGGCAAGGAGGTGTACTCAGTGTGTGTGTTGAAGGGTGTACGAGAGGCAAGGAGGTGTACTCAGTATGTGTGTTGAAGGGTGTACCAGAGGCAAGGAAGTGTACTTAGTGTGTGTGTTGAAGACTGTACCAGAGGCAAGGAAGTGTACTTAGTGTGTGTGCTAAAGGGTGTACGAGAGGCAAGGAAGTGTAAGTGTGTGTGTGTTGACAACGAGTGGAAACAAACGGTGCAAGAGTTCGTATTCTTGGAACAGACAAGTCATGATAAGCTTAAGACACCCCCTCCTCTCCCCCCTCTCTCTATCTCTCTCTTCCCTGCCTGTGTCCCTCCCTCCCTCCTTTAAACAGGGGTCAGAGGGTCACGGGTGGCGGAAAACCCGAGCAAGAGAGAGAGAGAGAGAGAGAGAGAGAGAGAGAGAGAGAGAGAGAGAGAGAGAGAGAGAGAGAGAGAGAGAGAGAGAGAGAGAGAGAGAGAGAGAGAGAGAGAGAGGGGGGGAAGAAGAAGAAAAACATATTGTTACATATATAAATAAATATTCTATCAAAAATAACCAGAATCATCGACACTTGTTTTCCTTCTGTCACTGTCTATGGCCATACCTACTACTACTACTACTACTACTACTACAACTACTACGTCTACTACTACTACTACTACTACAATTACCGATACCTCCACCCCATGTTTATTTATGATATATACGAGGGGTCCACGAATTGGAGGTCAGTAGCCCAAACTCCGGTCACTACTGACTGTGGCATCCAATGCCACTACTACTACTGACTACTACTACTACTACTACTACTACTACAAGTACTACCACAACTACTCCTACTACTACTACAACTCCTGCTTAAATATTTATTTCCGAGTTATATTTTCCTAACGTAGAACCTGAGAACGCACGACCAACCTGCTAAAATATAAATTGGATTAACAAAGACAAGACGACCCTCACTATTTCAATTTCTGGCTGAACTGGATTAAGTTAAGAGTCGCTCCATTTATAGATGAAGGAAGAGGATATAGAGACACGAAATAGTGCATAGAGACAAGAAATAGTGCAGGTGGAGTTGTACGCGTGTTAAAGGTTCGCCCAGGTCTATGCAAGGGTTAAGGCGAGAGGGAGGGTGTGCTGGTGGTGGTGGTGGTGGTGTTCAAGGTGACATATATTCAAGGTAGGGCGTGAAACTTTGATTTGAGTGCAGGTGAATTTATAGATATATGGTTAAGATGATGTTCTGTGTCTCTGTGTCTCTCTGTGTGTCTCTCTGTGTGTCTCTCTCTCTCTCTCTCTCTCTCTCTCTCTCTCTCTCTCTCTCTCTCTCTCTCTCTCTCTCTCTCTCTCTCTCTCTCTCTCTCTCTCTCTCTCTCTCTCTCTCTCTCTCTCTCTCTCTCTCTCTCTCTCTCTCTCTCTCTCTCTCTCTCTCTCTCTCTCTCTCTCTCTCTCTCTCTGAAGGATGATGATAATAATGATGAAAATAATAATGATGAAAATAATAATGATAATGACCGGCCCTGTGTAGCGACATTGTTTTCTTGTGTTCTTATATTGATGATAATGATAATAATGATAATAAAGAAACTAAGCAAAATACATATACCGAAAAGCCACTACACATTAAGTACATTTCATGAATAACATTTTTCTCAGACAGGCACCGAGGTGAAAGAATTATAATTGTTTGGGACCAAAAGGTAGATTATCATAATTAGCTTGAAATTCTGCCACTGTTATCATCCTTATGGACTTACTAAAAGCAATAGCGAATATATTGTGATATCTTTGAAGCACATTGATAGTAGCTCTGATAGTACTGTAGCCATCATAGGATTAATAACATTGAAAGGGTACCTACCTGAACTAAATTGGCACACCCACCCTTATTATATTACTAGCCGCAAAGCCGCCCTCCGGGCGGACTTTTTGGCTAGCTCCTGCGGAGGGCTATTGGTGGGACTTCGGCCCACCACCTGTGTTTGGTGGGCCGAAGGCCCACCAAACACAGACTCTCCAGATAGCCCCTTCTAGCTTTCCTGAAATCATGGATGTAGAAATGTATGTATTAACGCCAACCTATTCACATCACCCCCAACCCATTCACTCACCCATTACCCATCACCCCCCACCCATTCACTCACCCATCACCCCACACCCATTACCCATCACCCCACCCATTCACTCACCCATTACCCATCACCCTACATCAAGGTTTCCTCAATTCTCGTAACCCACTTTTTTTTTCACATTTCTCGCTAATAGGCTGCTAAAAAAAAGAACAAAAAAGTGATCGGATCATCTCATAAATGACCTTAAAACCTTCCCCTGCTCGAGCCGGTTCCAAAACTGTGCCATATGATGGGATTCCGCCACAGGGAGCGGCACCTGGAGCGGACACACACACACACACACACACACACACACACACACACACACACACTTTCGCTTATATTATTATAGATCTTACTGTCTTCATTATAGGACTAACAACTCAGC
>JACEEZ010025579.1:189168-204168 GCA_016584305.1 Chionoecetes opilio
TCGCTCTCCCCTCCACGACACGCGACCTGCTTCATGATGTAAAGAAGCGAAGGCGAAGGGAAGGCGAGGCTGCAGTGTTTGCAACTTTAGGGTCATGTACCTGAGAAGCTTCGTTATTGGTGTTCCGTTCTTCTTGAATGCTGATTCACGAGGAGTTCATAAGTATCGTTATTAGTATTGCGGTTTCATATGTAAAATTTTCGTCAAGGCTTTGTTATAAAAAAGGTTATAAACTACGTATTGCAAACGTGTTTCAGAGTTTTTGTAGAATTGAATATCCGCAATTGTTAATGTTTGTTTTACACAGACAAGAAATAAAAAGGTTTACCCAAGAAATATACTGTGATGATATGCATTTCCTGTTATACCTATCTATAGTTACTGTAAATGGCACTACAAGGTCAAGAATGTTACAACTATTTAAAATAAATTGTTTGATTCATCACATGTCTCTTTCAACCTAATATTCAGTATGGAAGATATGAAAGAAAAATCTAAAACGGTAAACGTAAAAAGGAAACTACCCTCCACAAGTGTACAGGATTCCCCTGCTGTTTGGTGGCTGTTAGGGCTGCATGGCTACTGACATGCCATGCTGTGACAATCTCCCTCAAAACTTTATATTCTACTTCCTAAAGCAGGTGAGTTCATATGACGTTTCTCCCTACCAAGTTAATGATCAAGGGAAGATCATTAACTTGTAGTATCATATACTCTAGTATCTCTATCTGAGATACTAGAGGGATTCACGTGACTAGAAGGAAATGTTTTAGATGCATATTTCTTAAAGGAAGGGGTAGTTCGGAGCCCCTTGATTCAGCCTTGCTCTGAGAAGAAAAGTGACTGCACTTGAAACAAAGAGTTCTATTCATTTATCCAGGTAAAATATCGTTCTTTGTTTCACATTTGTGTCTATAGCGTCTGTAGGCAGTATAGCCTGCACGGCTCGGATAGGCCCTGCAGGGCTGTGATGGTTGGCCCCGCCCGTGGTGGCGCAGGCACGGCAGGATATTAATAGTGGCGCCTGTGATCAGAGGCCCATGCCGTCCCCCTGTGTCCTCCAATGCATTCGCCGGCACAAGTAAAGTTAAGGGCAGCATGTCGGTGATCTTCGAGCACTCGACGATTGCAGAAAGATTTGGCGCCCCTCGGGGATCGAACTTGGCACACCGAATACGCCACTTGCAAGCGCTTACACTCTGCCACCGCCTGCCCCGTTTCACCGCTTCCCCCCATGCAGTTGATAACTGTGTTCTGAATGAACTTATGAAACCGAAATGAAACTTAAAAGTCTACATAGGATGAAATGAGGGAATCAAGATACTGTACTTATAAGATTACAATTACATATCTTAATCTATCTATTTATCATTTTTCTTTTTTTTTTTTGTTTACATTTAAGAATATAGCATCTGCCTTAATATACTCTTTTGTGTTCAATGAGGGCCGTATGAACCATTAAACTTTGCAAGCAGGAGAAAAGTCATAAAGTTTGACTAGCGATGGAATTAATGTTCAGTATATAGGAGGGTAGTAGCCATTGCAAGCTTTATTATGTGAAAGTTGTTTGTAGTGTTAATGCACAAGCCTCCTTCACAGCTGCCTCCCCCTCCCCTCCAGCTCTCAGTCACTCTTTTTTTTCTATATTTTTTACTGCCAGGTGTTTCAAAACTAGCGAGAGGCAAGGAAGTGTACTCAGTGTGTGTGTTGAAGGGTGTACCAGAATTAAGGAAGTGTACTCAGTGTGTGTGTTGAAGGGTGTACCAGAATTAAGGAAGTGTACTCAGTGTGTGTGTTGAAGGGTGTACCAGAATTAAGGAAGTGTACTCAGTGTGTGTGTTGAAGGGTGTACCAGAATTAAGGAAGTGTACTCAGTGTGTGTGTTGAAGGGTGTACCAGAATTAAGGAAGTGTACTCAGTGTGTGTGTTGAAGGGTGTACCAGAATTAAGGAAGTGTACGCAGTGTGTGTGTTGAAGAGTGTACCAGAGTTAAGGAAGTGTACTTAGTGTGTGTGTTGAAGGGTGTACCAGAGTTAAGGAAGTGTACTTAGTGTGTGTGTTGAAGGGTGTACCAGAGTTAAGGAAGTGTACTCAGTGTGTGTGTTGAAGGTGTACCGTAAGGAGTGTACTCATGTGTGTGTTGAGGTGTACAAGTTAAGGAAGTGTACTCAGTGTGTGTGTTGAAGGGTGTACCACAGTTAAGGAAGTGTACTCAGTGTGTGTGTTGAAGGGTGTACCACAGTTAAGGAAGTGTACTCAGTGTGTGTGTTGAAGGGTGTACCACAGTTAAGGAAGTGTACTCAGTGTGTGTGTTGAAGGGTGTACCAGAATTAAGGAAGTGTACTCAGTGTGTGTGTTGAAGAGTGTACCAGAGTTAAGGAAGTGTACTCAGTGTGTGTGTTGAAGGGTGTACCAGAGTTAAGGAAGTGTACTCAGTGTATGTGTTGAAGGGTGTACCAGAGTTAAGGAAGTGTACTCAGTGTTGTGTGTTTGNAGAAGAATGTAAGAGACAGGAGAGTACAAGATATGACAAAACGAAAAATGGAAAAGAAAAAAAATTATAGTATGGAGGGAAGAAGGAAGGAAGAAAGGAAGGAAGGAAGGAAGGAGGAAGGAAGGAAGGAGGAAGGAAGCAGTAAATGAGGAAAAGGAGGAAAAATAGAAGAAAACTACGAGGAAAAGTTAATAAAAATACATAGAGATACGGAAGAAATAGGAGGAAGAGTATAAAAGCATGTAGTAGCAACAAAGAGGAGGAGGCGGAGGAAGGAGGATGAGAGGAGGGAGGCCTAAGAACAACGGGTAACCTTCACTTCTAATAGCTTTGCACACAAACACACACAACACACACAACACACACACACACACCACACAACACACAACCACACTGTCGTAGCCTTGTCATGTTGCAGTTCCGTTGGTGGGTGTGGAGTGTGGTGTGTGGTGGGGTGTGTGTAAACACTGGTAGCGTACTATAAATGTTGACCACACACACACATGACCTAAACCTCCGTTACCGTATGTTCCTTTAGTAGCTATTTCTCGTAAAAATAGTAGTAGTAGTAGTAGTAGTAGTGTAGTAGTGTTAATAGTGTAGTAGTAGTAGTAGTAGAGTAGTAGTAGTAGTTAGATGTAGTAGTAGTAGTAGTAGTAGTATAGTAGTAGTAGTAGTAGTAGTAGTAGTAATAATAGTAGTAGTAGTAGTAGTAGTAGTAGTAGTAGTAGTAGTAGTAGTAGTAGTAGTAGTAGTAGTAGTAGTAGTAGTAGTAGTAGTAGTAGTAGTAGTATAATATAATAATAGTAGTAGTAGTAGTAGTAGTAGTAATAGTAGTAGTAGTAATAGTAGTAGTAGTAGTAGTAGTAGTAGTAGTAGTAGTAGTAGTTAATAATAGTAGTAGTAGTAGTAGTAGTAGTAGTAGTATAGTAGTAGTAGAGTAGTAGTAGTAGTAGTAGTAGTAGTAGTAGTAGTAGTAGTAGTAGTAGTAGTAATAATAATAATAGTAGTAGTAGTATAGTAGTAGTAGTAGTAGTAGTAAGTAGTAGTAGTAGTAGTAGTAGTATAGTAGATATAGTAGTAGTAGTGTATAGTAGTAAGTATAGTAGTAGTAGTAGTAGTAGTAGTAAGTAGTAGTAGTAGTAGTAGTAGTAGTAGTAGTAGTAGTAGTAGTAGTATAGTAGTTGAAAGACTGACAACTACTACGCAACTTCGACTCTTAGCAAAAAAAAGAAGGCAATAATCACTTATTATCCATCCTCCTCCGTTACCTCTTCTTCCTTCCTGCTTCCTCCTCCTCCTCCTCCCCCTCCTCCTCCTCCTCCTCCTCCTCCTCCTCCTCCTCCTCCTGACACTCTATAAACTTTACAGCGTCAGGTAGGAAGTATTGCTTTCTTGTGGTGTTGTAAATAAATCTTCCTCCCTCCTCCTCCTCCTTTAAATTCCTCTCTTCTTCCCCCTCCTACTACTACGACTACGACTACGACTACTACTTCTACGCCCTACTACTACTACTACTACTACTTTAAATTCCTCTTCTTCCTCTATTACCACAACCACAACAACAACAACATCACCACAACCACTACCACCACCACCACCAATCATTATCTTCCCTTCCCAGTCACGATTTTATGCAAGGAAGAAGGAGGAGGAGGAGGAGGAGGAGGAGGAGGAGGAGGAGGAGGAGGAGGAGGAGGAGGAGAAGACGAAGGAAGGAAAAAGAGGAAGAGGAAGAGGAGGAGGAAGAGGAGGAAGGAAGAATAGGAGGAAGAAGAGGAGGAAGGAAGGAAGGAGAGGAGGAAGGAAGGACGAAGAGGAGGAAGGAAGGAAGAAGAGGAGGAAGGAAGGAAGAAGAGGAGGAAGGAAGGAAGAAGAGGAGGAAGGAAGGAAGAAGAGGAGGAGGAAGAAGAGGAAGGAATGAAGGAGAAGAAGAAGAGGAGGAGAGAAGAGTGACCAAAATTTCTCACCCCAACACGGAAGGGACGAGTCATGGAAAAAGGAAGAGGAGGAAGAATGGAAAAAATGTAGGAAGTTGTAAGATTAATGGCTTAGAAGAGAAGGTCATTGCTATAATCACTCTCGCATCCCTACTGAAGGCTTGTCTCTCCTCTCCTTCTCTCTTCTCCTACTCTACTTTCTTCTCTTCTCCTTCTCTCTTCTCCTCTTTTCTATCCTCTCCTTCTCTCTTCTCCTACTCTCTTCTCCTCTACTCGTCTCCCTTCTCCTTTCTTCTCTACTCTTATCTCCTTTCCTTCTCTCTTCTCATCTACTCTACTCTCCTTCTCTCTTCTCCTCTCTTTCTCTCTTCTCTTCTCCTTTCCTTCTCTCTTCTCCTCTCTTCTCCTCTTTTCTATCCTCTCCTTCTCTCTTCTCCTCTACTATTCTCTCCTCTCCTTCTCTCTACTCTACTCTACTCTACTCTACTCTACTCTACTCTTCTCTTCTCTTCTCTTCTCCTCTCCTTCTCTTCTCTTCTCTTCTACCCTCCCTTCCATGCTCCATTCTCCCTTCTACCCTAACTTCCATGTTCCTATCTTCTATAGGGGCATGGTATCATTTTCCAACTGTTCTCTTATATGTAGTTTGATAGTTAGTCGTAGGTAGTTCAGCAGATACCCTCGTTATAGACCAAAAGATGGCCTGTTATCTGTTATTCCTATGTATTGCTCCTTATCTTCTATAGGGGCATGGTATCCTTTTCAAACTGTTCTCTTCCATGTAGTTTGATAGTTAGTAGTATGTAGTTCAGCAGATACCCTCGTTATAGACCAAAAGATGGCCTGGTATCTGTTATTCCTATGTATTCCTCCTTATCTTCTTTAGGGGCATGGTATCCTTTTCCAACTGTTCTCTTACATGTAGTTTGATAGTTAGTAGTATGTAGTTCAGCAGATACCCTCGTTATAGACCACTAGCTAGCCTGGTATCTGTTCTTCCTATGTATTCCTCCTCCTCTCTTACATGTAGTTTGATAGTTAGTAGTATGTAGTTCAGCAGATACCCTCGTTATAGACCACTAGCTAGCCTGGTATCTGTTCTTCCTATGTATTCCTCCTCCTCTCTTACATGTTAGTTTGATAGTTAGTAGTATGTAGTTCAGCAGATACCCTCGTTATAGACCACTAGCTAGCCGGTATCTGTTCTTCCTATGTATTCCTCCTCGCTCTCTTACATGTAGTTTGATAGTTAGTAGTATGTAGTTCAGCAGATACCCTCGTTATAGACCACTAGCTAGCCTGGCATCTGTTCTTCCTATGTATTCCTCCTCCTCTCTACATGTAGTTTGATAGTTAGTAGTATGTAGTTCAGCAGATACCCTCGTTATAGACCACTAGCTAGCCTGGTATCTGTTCTTCCTATGTATTCCTCCTCCTCTCTTACATGTAGTTTGATAGTTAGTAGTATGTAGTTCAGCAGATACCCTCGTTATAGACCACTAGCTAGCCTGGCATCTGTTCTTCCTATGTATTCCCGTTGCCCTAGTCACCTCCCAACAAGCCGTCAGCCTCGCCAGATGGGCACACTAGGTTACCGCTCCTCTCCCTCCTTATAACGTATAGACATAATATTAGTATAAGTTTGTAATGTAAGTTTATCTTCAGGTTTTATGTAAGGCTAATGGAAGTTTTTATAAGAGATGTAAATAAACTTGACTAAACTAATCCTTCGAGCACGTTCTCTAAATATGCTGATGTCCGCCGCTGCCAAGACACACACACACACACACCACACACACACCCACACACATACACAAGACTGGACATTAGTAAGGCAGTCAGTGTGGTTAGCTATTGTCATATGACTGGGCCCGCTTCTCTCTCTCTCTTCCTCTCTCTCTCTCTCTCGTCTCATCTCTCTTCTCTCTCTCTCTCTCTCTCTCTCTCTCTCTCTCTCTCCTCTCTCTCTCTCTCTCTCTAATGAGCCCTACCCTATATGGCATGTGACAAAAGTTACCCACTGATGCCGCTACATTTTCTTGGCTAGAATGATTGGAACGCACGCAGCAACAAAGGCGAGGACACACACTACACACACACACACACACACATACACACATACACACACACACACACACACACACATACACACACACACACACACACACACACCTGGCTCGCTTATATAAGGGGTACCAGGGCTTGTATGGTAAATTATTCGGGCATTTAATTAACAAGGTGAATTTAACCAAGCATGTTTACACCGTATTTATGCTGCTGTGTTAATAATCAAATTGCTGAGGAAGAAAAGAATTGGAAGAATGAAAAGAAGGAAGAGAAATAAATTAATACTCTACAGGGCATCTCTATAATACATAAAAAGTGAAAGAAGAGAAAGAATAAACCGAAGAGAAAAAAATATATCGATCATTCTCCACATCACCTATAAGAATACGACCTATAAGAATACAACCAATAATAAAATAATAAAAACCTAAAATAAAATAATAAAAACCTATAATAAAATAACAAAAACCTATAATAAAATAACAAAAACCAATAATAAAATAACAAAAACCTATAATAAAATAACAAAAACCTATAATAAAATTACAAAAACTTAAAATAATATAACAAAAACCTATAATAAAATAACAAAAACCTAAAATAAAATAACAAAAACCTATAATAAAATAACAAAAACCAATAAAATAATAAAAACCTAAAATAAAATAACAAAAACCTTTAATAAAATAACAAAAACCTATAATAAAATAAATAACCCATTTTAAATAGCAAACAACCTACATAAATAACAACAAACCATATAAAATACAAAACCTAAATGAAAGAGCAAAAAGCTATAATAATGACAAACAACCTATAATAAATACCAAAAACCTATAATAAATTACAAAAACTTTAATATATAACAAAAACTCTTCAATAAAATAACAAAAACCTAAATAGATTATACAAATAACCTATAATAAAATAACAAAAACCTAAAAGTAATAAACAATACAACCTAATACAATACAAAAACCTAAATATCATAACAAAACGCTATAATAAAATAACAAAACTAAAATAATATTGACAAAGCCTATATAAATAAGCAAAACTAAAGAAATTATTACTAAAAACCTGAATAAATAACAAACTAAAAGTAATATAACAAAACCTAAATTATAAAATCAATAACCATAAATTATACAAACCTTAATAAAATACACAAAAACCTAAAAAAATACAAAAAGTATAAAAAAAACCAGGAAACAAGGCGGGAGTTCAAAAACGCTATTTTTCCGCCCTTCAGTTTACGACCGATCACGTTCCTCAAGTCAGCACCCCGCGTCACCCAATGCAAGGGCCCTGCCCCGCGCCCCTTGAGGAGGCAAAGGGGCCCGCATCAAGGTTATTTTCCGCTTCGTCTAGTTCCCCCAAACCTAAACAATATTTAACCCTTTTCACCCCCCAAATTTTCCTTTGCTAAAAAAAAATTTTATGTTGTTACCCTTTAAAAATTCGAAAGAAAATTTAATTTAACCCAAAATTTAAAGTAAGTCGACAAGGTACAAACCAGGCCCATATTTTAAAAAAATTACTGCCTAAAATTAACTAAAAATGTCTAATGGTCCCCAAAATTTACAATAAAAATTTTACTTTTCCGGGGGGCCCTAAAAGGTTAACATCCAGTCTTTCCCCAAAAACAAGAACATTTTATTGCTCCCAGTTTCCGGTTTAAAAAAAACTCAATTAAAGCTGCCGGGCCCTTTTGAAACCCAAAGCCCTTTATAAAAATTGAAACCCACCCCCGGGGGCCCTTCTAAAAGGGGCCTTTTTTTTTCTCCCCCTCTACACCCCGGTTTCCCCCCCCCCCCCCAAACCCCCCCTTTCCCGCCCCCTTTTTTAATGGTCCCCCCTTTCCCCCCTTCCCCCCCCCCCCCAAAACCCTGCCAATGAAACGCTAAGGGAAAAAAAGGGAAAATAATAAGAACATAGGAACAAAAGGGAAAGTAAAGGAAGCTACAAAGGAGGCCATGAGACTGTTTTAAAAATTTTTTCCTATTTTATATGTATAAATAAAAAACCATATACAAACCCCCCCCCACAACACCACACACACACACACACACACACCAAAACCACACACAACACCATACACACACACTAGTAGCTGCCCCTGTACCTATTCAAACCCATGCATCACGCCAACCGGCCATACACACCCACACACACACAAAACTCACACACACACCCCACCAACCACACAAACACACAACACCACACACAAAAACCCCTTTTTTTGCCCAAAAGGTTTCCCCCTTCCCCTTTCCCTTTCCTGTTTTCCTTTCTTCATATTGTTTTTTTTGTTCTTGCTTGGCCTTTCCAATCTCTTTCTCTCTCTCTTTCTCTCTCTCTCTCTTTTCTCTTTTCTCTCTCTCCCCCCCTCTTTCTCTCTTTTCTCTCTCTCTCTCTCATGTGCCTGATTTGGGCTTTTTATAAAACAAAATGTTTAAGGGGGGTATTAAGTTTTTGTTTAATTTTGATTCTTCTCTCCCCTCTCTCTCTCTCTCTCTTCTCTCTCTCTCTCTCTCTTCCCCCCTTCCTCTCTCTTCCCCTTTTCTCTCCCCTCTCTCTCCTCTCTCCCCCTTCTATAGACCCAAAGAACACAAACGTTAAACCTCCAACACCCCCCGTTTCTTATGTCAACCCCAGGTGCCGCGGGTGGGGTGTGTGTGTGTGTTTTGGTGGGTGTGTGGGGTGTGTGTGTGGTGTGTTGTGTGTGTGTGTGTTGTGTGTGTGTGTGTGTGTGTGTGTGTGACGTAGGGGGAAAACTTCAAAAATAAATTTAAGAAGGAAATACCCTGAAAAAAAAAAAAACGGTTTGTGTGTGTGTGGTTTTGTTGGGTGGTGGGGTTGTGTGTGTGGTGTGTGTGTGTGTGTGTGTGTGTGTGTGGTGTGTTGGAGAGGGATCGCAAGGTCATGCATGGGCCCACTTAAAGGGTCAACATTAGCGTGATGACCTTTTTCCCTCAGTTACCCATCATGGGTTAAGGGGGTCAAAACCATCCGTTTGGGGGGGGTTTTTACGCCTTTTTTTCCCGCCTTTTTTGTGCCCAAAAACCCGGACCTATTTCGGGTGACATTAAAATTATTATTATTATTTTTTATTATTTTTATTTTATTTTATAGAGGAAATAGCTATTATCAATTTTTTTCCCTTTAGTATTTAAAATTTAAAATTCCCTCTTTATATTTTTATTTTGGTTTTTTTTTATATGCCTTGGGTGAGAAAAAATTATTATTTTTATTATTTTTATTATTTTTATTATTTTTATTATTATTATTATTTATTATTATTATTATTTCCCCCTATAAAAAAAAATTCCCTTTCAAATAAACAATAATTAATAATTTTTAAAAAACATTAAATTTTTTTTACTTTCATCTTTATGAAAATTTTTTTTCTTTTTAAAAATTTTTTTTTTCCTTTTTCCCTTTTTATTGACAATTTTTTAAACCCTGTAAAATTTTTTGGTTCTTTAAGAAAACTTAACAAACTTCTTTGGGTTTTTCCTTTGTCAGTCCGTCAGTCAGCGCCCAGTCAGTCAGTCAGTCCCCTTTCTCTCTTCTCTCTTTTAACAAACCTCTTTTTCCCCTTCCAAGGGCCCCTTATCGTCGATGTTATTTTTTTAAGTGCCCTCTCTCCTCTTCCCCCGCCCTCTCCCCTCCCCTCTCTTTTCCCCTCTCTCTCTCTCTCCTCCTCCTCTCTCTCTTCCCCTTTTCTGCATTATTTTCGCGTAGCAACACACACTAGGCAAATCAAAAAAGCTTTTTGGGTTGAAGAGGAGGGAAGGGAGGAGGGGGAGGGGGAGGAGGAGGAGGGGAAAGGGGTTTCTTTTGCTTTCGTTTGACTTTTTAGTAAAAGGATTGTTCTCTTTTTTCTTCTCTCCCTCTCTCTCTCTCTCTCTTCTCTCTCTCTCTTCTCTCTCTCTCTCTCTTCTCTGATAAGCCGAAAAGGGGGAATTGGGGAAGGAAGGGGGGAGAGGGGAAAAGGTTTAGAGGAAGAGAAAGGGAAAGGAATTTTTCCAGAGGAGGAGGGGTTAAGCGGGGGACCGAAAACTTTTTGTGGGTAAAGGACACACTAGGAAGTTTGAGTAAGGGGGAAAGTTTGGGAAGAAATAAAATAGGAATTGAAAGGGAACAAAAAAAAATACCTAAAACAAACCCGTAAAAAAAATTTGGAACTTATTAAATGATAACCCAAAAAAACGAAAAAATGGGTAACAGAAGGGAGAAGAAAGAAAAAAAAGGAATAGAAAGAAGAAAAAAAAAAACGGAACCCCTAAACCCTTTAGAAAATAAGGGAAAGGAAGAAGAAGAAAAATACTAAAAATTTATTAGAATGTAAAAACGAAATGAAAGAAAAAAATTTCATTTGGGCAAAGAAAAACTTTTTGGGGGAAGTGCTTATAGTACCCAAATTAAAATGAAAAGGGCCCAATTTTTTTTCCCTTCAAAGTTTTTTATGCTAAAATTCTTTTCTATCCTTTTGTGTAATCGGAAACATCATTGGTTTATTGTATTTATCAAGAAAAGGGATGTTTTTTTGAAAAAAAAAAAAAAAGCGTATTTTTTCAATTACTTAAAAAAAAAAGTTGGTTAACTAAAAAGGGAAAGGTCTTTGTTGTTCTATTTTTTGATATTGAAGCCCCTTTTTGGGGTTTTAGGTTTAAAAATTTTTTGGGAGTTTTTTGAAAAAACATGATTTTAAAAAAAAACCCTGAAATATTTGGGGAAAAATTTTTTGCATCCCAGTTTTTTATAAAAATTGGGGCCCTGGGCGGCTTGGGGTAAATGTGAGTACGAATCGGCGTCAGTTTTCTGATTGTACAATGTTTAACGCTATTTAAACCCTTTACGTCCCCTTATAACCCCAAATGAAATATCCAAAAATAAAAAATCATAAAATATGACGTTTTTCTTAGATTACCGCCCAAGAGAGAGAGAGAGAGAGAGGGGAGAGAGAGAGAGAGAGGGGAGAGAGAGGGGAGAGAGAGAGGAGAGAGAAGTACCCCTTTTTTACTCCTATTTTTTTACCCCCCCTTTTTTTCCCAAAAAATTTTAAAAAACCATTCCCAAAATTTCATTATACTACTATACTACACTAACTCTACTACTACTACTACACTATTTAACTACCACCACCACTAAAAACAACCCACCACCCCCAAACCCCCCACTACAACAACCCCCAACCACCCCCAAACCACCACTCCCAAAACAACAACAACAACAAAAACAATTTAATATTTACCACTTTACTTTCTCCATTACCCCACTTCCATTACTCCCAAAATTACGGCTCTTTTTACTTTCACCCAACCCTTTTTTAAAGGGGCCCGTTTTTTCGCTGGTGTCTTTTTAAAATCCGTCCCCTTTATGACCCCTTATAAAGGTTTAATGGGAGTCAATGGGAGGCTTCATTATAGAAGATCTTTTAAGGGCTTTTTTGTGGGGGCTTACAGGAGGAGGAGGAGGATTCAAAAGGATTACAAGGAGTAACAGACACCAGGGCCCCTATTGGCCCCATAGGAGGGTATTGTGAACTACTCCCCACTAAACTATCAACTACTTGCAAAAAAAACATTTTGGAAAAGGATACCATGTCCCTAAAGAGGATGGGAAAACATGGAATTTTCATAGTGCGAATGATAGGTTTGGAAAAATACAACTACAAACCACTACCACTACAACCCAATTTGTACCCGGGGGGCTGATACGAATTCGCACTATCAATACCCTTTCTTTACCGTCCCCGTCAAGTCGGTTTTTTAAAGTATTTTTTGTGCTGGGTCCGACAAAATTTGCTGGTTTAAATTTTTCCACGATAACCCACTCCCAACATTGAAATATTTTTTTTCGGAGAACGGTGATGCAACGTTTACCGTTTAAATTTTTAAACCCCTTATTTTTTTTGTTGTACTTGAGTTGAAACTCGAAAAGGTTCTCTTGATTAAGAATCAAAACCTTTTTGGATCTTAAAAAGGGTTTTTATCAAGTCCCCCCCGGATTCACGATCCTTTAAAGGGAAAAAAATTAAGTTTCCGCCCGGGCTCCCTTTCTAAATGAAAATTTTGCAGAGATTTTTAATTTGTTTGGTTGCTCTTCTTTGCACGATTCCAATTTTTGGGTTGATTTTTTTTACGAAAAAAGGGCGACCCGAATTGAACGGCAATTTCCAAGGCGGCCCCAGCAAAGAAAAGTGTATAATTTTGTCATTTCTTTTTGGGTTTATGTTCAAAATTACGTTTAATAAAGCCAACATATTTTGGCCTTTTTACTGGCAGCTAGGGAAAGCGGGCGGTTTTCAAAATTTATTTCTGATGATGACACCTAAATCCTTTTTTTGCTGTACTTCCCCGTTAACGATTTATTTTGCATTTTATTTGTTATATTTGAGGTTATCGTTTTCCTATATGGGTTCTTTAATTTATGGAATTTTAATTTTAATAGCCATTTTTCACTCCAATCTGATGTTTGTCGAGATCCAAATTTGTATGAGTTTGCCGTTTTCTCTAGTATAGCTTTACCGCCTAATTTGGTGTCATCTGGGAAATTTCGATATTTTTAAAATACAAGTCCCCAGGGCCAGATCGTTTTATTTTATCAGAAAAGGTAGGACCTAAGCCGAGCCCTGAGGCCCCCAAAAAATAGTGACATCTAAAACCTCGATTCCTCGCCATTTATTAATACCCTTGTTTTCGATTTGAAAGGGAAACGCCAATCCATGAAAATAATTCTCCCCTAAGCCATGTTTCCCTTAGCCTTTGGGCAACAGTCCTTATGGGGAACGGGAAACGAAGGGGCCCCCCCTTTTGAAAATCAAGGTATATTACATCCCAGGGGAAATTTTTGCGTCCCTTTGAAAAAATGAACCCTTAAAAAAAAACCAGTAGGGGGGTTTAAACAGGACCCCTTATTTCGAAATCCATGCTGGGATTTTGTTAGTTATTTTCATCGGAAAAGACACTATTTTATCCCGCAAATTTTCAAAAAGTTTAAAAATCAAAGGACGTTAGACTAATTGGCGAATTTAAATTTCTTTTCGAGGGGGCCCTTTCTCCCCCTTTTTTGAATATCGGTGTAAAATTAGCTAATTTCCATATACTAGGGCATTTTTGTCCCCTTAGCGATTTATTGAAAATAATCTTTAATGGGAACGAAAATTGACCCCGGGACATTTGCGAAAATATCCGGCGAATTTCGTCCCCCCCACGGATTTTTCTGGGTCAAGTTTCAGCAAATACTTTGATATTTGTCTACTGTTATTCTCCTATTACCACTATCCCTTTTGATCATGCATACATGGGTTTTCTGGTTCTGGGGAATGGAGTTTCGTCTTCTTTAATAAATCCCCCCATTAAAATATTCATTGAGTACGAAAGCCATACTCTTATTATCATTTTAAAACCCAAAATATTTTTATTTTTCTTTCAGGGCCCCAAAAAATTGTTTTGACGTTTTTCTTACTTCGAACGTATTTTAAAGAACCTTTCGGGGTTTTATTTGGGTTCCCTTTTCAATTTTTTCTTCATACTCCCCGCTTTTTGACTTAATTAGTCCTTTGCAAACGACGTTTTACGTCATTGTATTCTCTAGAATCGCATTTGCATTCAATCAATCAATCATTGGGGGGATACGCCGGGGGGCGGTCGCCTCCCCCCACCCTAAAGACCCACTCCCGGGGGGGGCACCACCGCGGGGTTTTCCCAAAGGGTCCTTTTCCCCTAAACCAAACAGCTCCGACAAGAAACTCAAATTGCCCCCCCCACCCCGGGCCCGTGGGGCGCCCCCTTGGCCTCCTCCCCGCCGGATTGTCTCTTACAGATACAACCCGATGGGAAAAAGGGAAACGGGTTTTAGGTTTGCGTGCCAAAATTCCCCTATAGCCGAAATTTTGGGGCTGACGGACTAGGGGAGGTAATGGCCCCCGATTCAGTCTCACGGTGCAATCGTGAATTTGACACGTAATCTCCCAGCGTACCCCCGGGTTCTCGAAGACCCCTTATTCCAAAGGCCCTTTTACCTCCTTTTTAATAAAAATAAAGGGAAAGAGGAGGAGGAGGAAAGGGGGAGGAAGGAGGAGGAGGGGGGAGGAAGGAGGGGGAAGGGTGAGGAGGGAAAGGGGGAGGGGAAGGATTTTTAGGCGGAGGAGGAGGAGGGGAGGAGGGGGAGGAGGAGGGGGAGGAGGAGGAGGAGGAGGAGGAGGAGGGGAGGAGGGGGGAAAGGGGGTGGAGGAGGTGGAAAGGAGGATAGGGGGAGGGGGGAAAGGGGGGGGAGGGGGGGGTAGGGGGAGGGGGAAGGGGGGAAAAAAGGTGGGGAAGGGGGGTTTGGGTTTAGAAAAGAAGGGGATGTGGGTACGGTAGGGCCGGGTTTGATTTTTAAAGGGGGGGAGGGGTCTTAAGGTATAGGGGGTGTGCGGGGGAAGATCTGGGGGGAGGGGGATGAGGAGGAAGGGGGGGGGGTAGAGGAGGAGGTGTTCCCCGAGGCGGGGAA
>JACEEZ010025579.1:209168-210205 GCA_016584305.1 Chionoecetes opilio
GCCCATTTCCCCCTTCCTTGTCCGCCCACATCACACCCACACCCTTCAGTCACATCTACACCACTGTCCCTCGCCCATCCCCGCCCATCCTCCACGCCCACGACCCCAGGACTAAGCATGAATGGAATGTCCCCTTACGTCCCTGATACCCGGCCCATGACCACACCCACTACTATATATGTTTATTATCGTTAACCCCTTCGCGCCCACATCTTTTTCCCTTTTCTGTAATAAATCGTCTGTTGTCGAGCCATAATATTACGAAAAGTAACTGAATATGCCAAATTAGTTAGTGGACAAGGATACTAAACAGGTCATATCTATAAAATATTGCTTATATTCACTAAAAATGGTCTAATGGTACTCAAATTAATATGGAAATTACGTTCTGGGTCTCAAGGGGTTAAAAATATTACCACTGCCACCATCACATTTATACACATGCATACATACATAACACACAACAACCAAAACACACACATACATTATACACATGCATACATACATACATACACAACACACTACACGCACACATACATTATACACATGCATACATACATACTACACACACACATACCCGCACAATACATTATACACATGCATCATACATACAACACACCCCACATAACGCCCCACATACATTATACACAGCTCATACATAATACACACACCCCATACACGACACATACATTATACACATGCATACATACATAATACACACAACACATACACGCACACTACATTATACACATGCATACATACATAAAATACACACACATACAAGCACACATAACTTATACCATGCATACATACATAATACACACACACACACATACACCACACATCATATACCATGCATACATAATACATACACACACACATACACGCACACATACATTAACACATGCATACATAATACATAAAACCCACACATAACGCACACATACATTATCACATGCAACATACAAAACATACACACCCCACATACAACGCACACATACATTATACACATCATACTACATAAAACCACACCTCAC
>JACEEZ010025580.1:0-2500 GCA_016584305.1 Chionoecetes opilio
TTGTTGAAGTTTGAGTTTTCGTCCCCTGATTTGAGTCTTTTCGTCAACCTGGTGTCGTTTCGTAACTCTAAGTCATCAAGTTCATCTCTGGGTGAGTGTACGAAACGACTTGGTTTTCATTAACCACGAAACAACTTTTTGGTGTCAGAACTACTGGTTACAAACAATCGTGTACGAACTGACTGCCCTTCAAAGAAAAGGGATATGAACATACCAAGGGGTTTTGGTGTTATTATGAAGTCAGTTCGTAACAAGTTGTTTCGTACACCAAAGTATTCGTACACAAAGTTGTTCGTGGTCTATATGAAAACCATAGCCCGTTCGTACACTCAGCTCAGAGATGAATTTGGGATTACTAGAGTTACGAAACGACACCGGGCCCATGGACGAAAAGACTAAAAATCAGTGTACGAAACAACTAACAAAACCTGGGTACAAAAACAACTTGTGTACAAAAACTCCCTTTGTGCCCACGTAATCCATGTAGTTTACAGATATTTGTTCCCACAGTAGTTTATATCATGACTGTATAATCACGTCAAGACCCTATAGTCGCCACCTCCCATAAGTCGCCAGGCGCCATATATTAGGAATGATAGCCTCACTACTGCTGTGTCTGTGGCCACTGAAGATGATACCACAGTAGTTTAATCATGACTGTATAATCTACACTTTTTTCAGGGGTTGTTTTATGTTTTGTAGCTGCAAGTATGGGACGCTTTACAATTTCACTACGGGGTTTTTTTTCGGGCGACGACGACGGCGGGAGGACACTCAGTAAATAAACACTAAATGGCGACCTTAGGTAGGTAGCCATTTTTGAAGATATTTTAGTCATTTGTTCATTTATAGCCCTACTATGACACAGATGAAGACACAAAATGACACAGACCTCCAGATAGCCCCTTCAACTTTTCCTGAAATCATGGATGTACAAATGTAACTATTCACGCCACCACACGGCTGTACACAGAAAAAAAAGTTTTCCTGGCGGGCTTTAGTGTTATCTACGGTAGCCCGGGTGAAATGGGGTCCGGCCTACCGTATCTTTAGCCCTTACCGTTTAATAATCAGGTCCTATCTTAAACCACTCAGTAGAATAAGACCCGATATAAAACCGCCGAAACTGAACCTCCATTTTTTTACTCTATTTCGTATAATTACCGGGTCAAACTAAAGGTCATGGGCGGCACTGTAGTCCTTAGGTCACTGTAGGGGTCACTTAGGCCTATAGAAGTGGCTTACCGTAGTGGAAATTTGCCCACATCGGGGTCGTAGAAGTAGCACCGTCTTTCTCCCATTGTTATTTGTTTAGACTGGGCCTCGGTCTGGCCTCGGTTTTTTGTGTGTGTGTGTGTTGTACGTGTGTGTGTGTGTGTACGTGTGTTTGTGTGTGTTTGTGTGTACGTGTGTGTGTGTGTACGTGTGTTGGGGTGTGTTTTGGTGTGTGTACGTGGGGGTGTGTGTGTGTGTGTGTGTGTGTTGTGTGTGTGTGTGTGTTGTGTGTACGTTTTGTGTGTGTGTACGTGTGTGTGTGTGGTGTGTGTGAGTGTGTACGTGTGTGTGTGTGTGTGTGTGTGTAAGTGTGTGTGTGTGTACGTGGGGTGTGTGTGTGTGTGTACGTTTGTTTTGTGTGTGTGTGTGTGTGTGTACGTGTGTGTGTGTGTGTGTGTGTGTACTACGTGTGTGTGTGTGTGTACGTGTGTGGTGTGGGGTGTACGTGTGTGTGTGGTGTGTGTACGTGTGTGTGTGTGTGTGTGTGTGTGTACTTGGTGTTGGTGTGGGGTGTACGTGTGTGGTTTTGTGTTTTGGTGTGGGGTACGTGTGTGTGTGTGTGTGTGTGTACTACGTGGGTTTTGTGTGTGTACGTGTGTGTGTGTGTGTGTGTGTGCCCACTAAACACATGTTACGTATTTGCTACGTAGTATAAAGGTAGCGGTTTTTGTAACTTTACGTAGCAAAAATACGTAACTAAAAACGAATTTGTGTGGACGCCCAGGTGCGTCCTAACTACGTATTTCACTACGTAACGGACAACCTTTCTACAACATTTTGGGAACCATTTGCACGTTTCAAAAACGTTTGTCTGCCTTTTTTAAACCCACGTTCCATCATCTTTTTAACACGTTCCATCACCTTTTTAACACGTTCCATCCCCTTTTTTTAACACGTTCCATCACCTTTTTTAACACGTTCCATCACCTTTTTTAACACGTTCCATCACCTTTTTAACACGTTCCATCACCTTTTTTTAACACGTTCCATCACCTTCTCACAGCCTTTTTGGCTACATCCCACTACGTTTTTGCTACGTTACTATACCTTCAGCGAGCACATTGCCAAAACCCCTTCCTTGGTACGTACCATTAGCCTACCTTTCTGCAACAGTTCTTGCTATACAGCTCCTTTGAGTTGGAAGATGTATAGTTGTGTAAATAATTTACAGCGAGTAATTTTTTGCAAAGCGTGCACCAGCCACCAGTAAAGACTCCTCACTAGT
>JACEEZ010025580.1:15000-33503 GCA_016584305.1 Chionoecetes opilio
CCGCTAGTATGTACATGAAGAGACCAGTTATGGCAATAACAATAAGGATACTATAGTCGATTTACTTAGATGGATTCTTGGAAGCTGCCTCGAGCCTACCCGAGTCATGCAGGGACGTCGCTGATTGGCTGAGGCTACCAAAATACCACCAACCATCACCACCCAGGGCCCGCGTGCATCAGACAATCAGCGACGTCCCTTACATACTCGGGTAGCATCGAGCAGCTCCCAAAGAATCCAGCTTAAGTGAATAGACTATAGTAACAATGTTAGTAGCATGGTAGATTAATGACCTATCGTTAGTCACATACCATCATTTGTACATACGTGTCTTATTGTTCACTTTTTGTCTGTCCTACTGAAAATCAATAGTCAGCAAGCCCGTGTGTGATTGCCATAGGAGTACTGTAGATTGCTCTATCTACTTGCCATGCAGCTACAAGATCTCGGTTGTTTGATTTGCAAATAGGAGATACTGTAGGATTGCTTAGTACTGCCATGGCAGCTACAAGATCTCTGTTGTGATTGCAATAGGATTACTGTAGGATTGCTCTAGTACTTGCCATGGCAGCTACAAGATCTCCGTTGTGGATTGCCATAGGAGACGTAGGATTGCTCTAGTACTTGCCAGCAGCTACAAGATCTCTGTTGTGATTGCAATAGGAGTACTGTAGGATGCTCTAGTACTTGCCAGGGCAGCTACAAGATTCTGTGTGATTGCAATAGGATTACTGTGGATTGCTCTAGTACTTGCCAGGGCAGCTACAAGATCTAGGTTGTGATTGCAATAGGAGTACGTAGGATGCTCAGTACTTGCATGGCAGCTACAAGATCTCTGCTTGTGATTGCCATAGGAGAAATGTAGGATTGCTCTAGTATTGCCATGGCACAGCTACAAGATCTCTGTTGTGATGCAATAGGAGTAATGTAGATTGCTCTAGTACTTGCCATGGCAGCTACAAGCTCTCTGTTGTGATTGTTTTTTTTTTTCTTTTTTTTTTTTTTTTTTTTTTTTTTTTTTTTTTTTTTTTTTTTTTTTTTTTTTTTTTTCTTTTTTTTTTTTTTTTTTTTTTTTTTTTTTTTTTTTTTTTTTTTTTTTTTTTTTTTTTTTTTTTTTTTTTTTTTTTTTTTTTTTTTCCTCCCTTCTGTTTTTTCTTTTTTTTTTTTTTTTTTTTTTTTTTTTTTTTTTTCCATAGAGTACTGTAGGATTGCTCTAGTACTTGCCATGGACAGCTACAAGATCTCTGTTGTGATTGCAATAGGAGTAAATGTAGGATTGCTCTAGTACTTCCATGGCAGCTACAAGATCTCTGTTGTGATTGCAATAGGAGTCCTGTAGGATGCTCTAGTACTTGCCAGGCAGCTACAAGTCTCTGTTGTGATTGCAAACAGGAGTAACTGTAGGAATTTGCTCTAGTGCTTTCCATGGCAGCTACAAGATCTCTGTTTTGATTGCAATAGGAGTACTGTAGGATTGCTCTAGTACTTCCATGGCAGCTACAAGATCTATGTTGTGATTGCAAAGGAGTACTGTAGGATGCTCTATACTTCCATGGCAGCTACAAGATCTCTGGTTGTGATTGCAATAGGAGTACTGATAGGATTGCTCTAGTCCTTTCCATGGCAGCTACAAGATCTCTGTTGTGATTGCAATAGGCGTACTGTAGGATTTGCCTAGTACTTGCCATGGCAGCTACAAGATCTCTGTTGTGATTGCAATAAGAGTACTGTAGGGATTGATCTGTATTGCCAATGCAAGGCTACAAGATCATATCTGTTGTGATTGCAATAGGAGTACTGTAGGATTGCTTAGTACTTGCCATGGCAGCTACCCGATCTCTGTTGGGATTGCATAGGAGTACTGTAGGATTGCTCTAGACTTGCCTGCAGCATACAAGATCTCTGTTGTGATTGCGAATTAGGGCAGTATGTAAGGATTGCTCAGTACTTTGCCATTAGCACTACAAATCTCGTGTGATTGCAATAGGAGTACTGTAGGATCTGCTCTAGTACTTTCCATGGCAGTTACAAGATCTCTGTTGTGATTGCATAGGAGTACTGTAGATTGCTCTAGTACTTCCATGGCAGTTACAAAATCTCTGTTGTGATGCAATAGGAGTACTGTAGGATTGCTCTAGTACGATCCATGGCAGCTACAAGGATCTCTGTTGTGATTGCAATGAGGAGCTTACTGTAGGATGCTCTAGTACGTGTCATGGCAGCTACCAGAATCTTGTTGTTGATTTGCAATAGGAGTACTGTAGGATTGCTCTAGTACTTCCATGGCAGCTACAAGATTCTGTTTGATTGCAATAGGAGTACTGTAGGAATTGCCTAGTGCATTTCGGCAGCTTACAAGATCTCTGTTGTGATTGCAATAGGAGTTACTGTAGGATTGCTCTAGTACTTCCATGGCAGCTACAAGATCTCTGTGGTGATTGCAAAGGAGTACGTAGGATTGCTCTAGTTACTTTCCATGGAGCTACAAGATCCTTGTTGTGATTGCAATAGAGTACTGTAGGATGCTTATTACTTTCCATGGCAGCTAAAGATCTCTGTTGATGATTGCAATAGGAGTTATACGTAGGATTGCTCTAGACTTTCCATGGCAGTTACAGATCTCTGTTGTGATTGCTAATAGGAGTACTGTAGGATGCTCTAGTGCTTTCACATGGCAGCTACAAAGATCTCGTGGTGATTTGCAATAGGAGTTACTGTAGATTGCTTTAGTGCTTCTCATGGCAGGCTACAATCTCTCTGTTGTGATTGCATGGAGTACTGTTAGGATGCTCTAGTACTTCCATGGCAGCTGACAAAGATCTCTGGGTGATTGCCATAGGAGTACTGGTAGGATTGCTCTCGTACTTTCCATGGCAGTTACAAGATTCTCTGTGTGATTTCAATTAGGAGTACTGTAGGATTACTCTAGTACTTTCCATGGCAGTTACAAGATCATCTGTTGTGATTGCAATAGGAGTGTACACTGTAGGATTGCTCTAGTACTTTCCATGGCAGCTACAAGATCTCTGTTGTGATTGCAATAGGCGTACTGTACGGATTACTCTAGTACGGATTGCCATGGCAGCTACAAGATCTCTGTTGTGATTGCAATAAGAGTACTGTAGGATTGCCTAGTACCTTGCCATGGCAGCTACAAGATAGCTACTGTTGTGATTGCAATAAGAGAGTACTGTAGGATGCTCTAGTAACTTGCCATGGCAGTAAAGATCTCTGTTGTGATTGCAATAAAGAGTTACTGTAGGATTGCTCGTAGTACTTGCCAGGGCAGCTGCAAGATCAAGTGAATAATTTGACTGAGTAGACAATGGAACAAAGATCTAGCAATACACGAGCAATCATGGTATGTGACTACGACTACGAGCATAAAAATCATGCAGGACCTAGCGGCTGATTGTCGGGCAAGGGCAAGCTTAGTTTTGTGTATAAATTTGATTGTGTGTTGGATGTTTTTGTGCATTGGAGTGGTGTCCACCAGAGTTTTGCTGCCTACTCCTACTACTTACTACTACTCCTAGCAATACGACTACGAGGAGCTACTACTACTACTACTACTACTACTACCACTACCACTACTAGCTACTACGTACTACTAGCATACTACTACCACGACGTACTTACATAACTACTACTACTATACTACTACTACACTACTACTACTACTTTACCTACTACTACACTACTACTACTACTTAACTACCACTACTACTACTACTATACTACTACTACTACTATATACTACTACAACTACTTACGAATACTACCACCACATTAACTACACTACTACTACTCACTACTACTACTACTACTACTAGGGTGGGTTGGGTCACACCGAACGGGGGCTCACCGTACGAAGACAACCGAACAATTAAATTCGCATAGTGGCGCACGCCACCAGTGGCACACCACGGAGCAGCGCCCCCCTCAGTGAACTCATGCGAAGCCAACATGCGCGGCGACTTCATAGACTACGAGAGGTAGGGTGGGGTGTGGGCAGAGCACCGAACGGTAGGATCACAGTCAAACTTTATAAAAAACCGTAAATGACCCTTATTATCTGAGTTAAGATTCATGAGGTACACAATAGGTGGGCGATATGTGTGAAGTTTGTTATATTGAGCAAACAGTGTTGCAACTGTTCTAAGGTTAAAAAAATGGATTTTTTAGAAATCTACTTTCTAACTAATCGAACGCGAGTCCCCCACACACCAGAGTACTATACCTACTACTTACTAATACTACCATCCCAGGGGATTTAACCAAGGGGATCTCTGTTGTGATTGCCATAGGAGAGTAACTGTTTTTAGGGATTTGCTCTAGTATTTTCCATGGCAGCTACAAATTCTGTTGGATTGCCTAGGATACTGTAGGATGCTCTAGTACTTTCCTGGCACTACAAGTCCTGTTGTGTTGCCATGGATACTGTCTGATTGCTCTGTACTTTCCATGGCGCTACAAGATCTCTGTTGTGATTGCCATAGGATTTGGATTGCTCTAGTACTTTCATGGCACTACAAGATCTCTGTTGTGTTGCATAGGAACTGTAGGATTGCTCTAGTACCCCAGCAAACATGGGCTATGCGGGCCTGTGTCGGCTGTTGCCGGTTACGTATCGGCACCGGCGGCAGGGCAACTGGTTTCGGCAATCGGATGAAGCCGATGTCGCCCTGCAGTGGGAACTGTATATCGGCCAATTATTGATAAATTCGTACAGGCCCAAACACAGTCTTCCCTTGACTCGCCCAAGGATAATATATTAAGTGGATGTGACATGAATCCCGGGGCCCTCAAAGGACTTAAATAGGTTCAAAGCTCGGATTAAGGATAATTGTTGATTATTAGGTGGCTGAATCGAAAGCCACTGTTGGCCACTCGCGCCCGTTGTGACGGCGTTTGTCTCGAACCAATATTCAAAATATTACCAAGTGGAAGGGGCCGGGCGGCCGCAGCTCTACATTTACTGCTCTTACAGGCCTCTCAGGCTGAGGATCGACTTCTCTACTCCACAAAGACTTATAAAGGTACGTGGGAAAGGGTGGGTGACAACTTAGGGGAGGATAAATGCTCAAATATATAGACAAGACTTATAAAAGCCTCAGAACTTTGCCTTTACCTCAGATAAATACTAGAGCCCTTTTCCCCGCCCTTATTAGTGTTTTTTTTTCCTCCAGACCTAACAGATCATTTCAGATACCTCTAACACGTAAATATAAAGTAGGAAAGATGCCACCTTCAACCCCCCTGCCCCCCTAAATCCTTTTGGATCCCCCAAAATAATTTTACTAACCTAACCTCACTATAACTTTACCAAACCTTACCAATAACCTCCTAGCGAGACTTAATTGCGGGACTAGAATTCTCCCAGGCTAGGTTAGGTTATATTGAGTAAGGTTAGTAATAATTTTTTTGGGTCCTCTAGGAGGTTATTAGAAAGGGTTTTAGGCTTGGTTATAGTGAGGTTAGGCTAGGTTATATTGAGGTTAGGTTTGGTTATAGTTGAGGGTAGAATATTAATATTTACCATTGTATATTTTTGAGGGTTAAAGGGGGTTTCGTTTAGGGGGGAGGGGAGGGTGAAGGGGCAGCTCTCCTCCACTTTATATTACGTGTTAGAGGTATCACAAGTGATCTGTGAAGGTCTGGGGAACCCCCCGCTAATAAGGGCGGGAAAGGACTCTAGAATTGACCGCTTCAGGGAGTTAAGTAATAAGGCTTGTACGTGGAGAGATGTTTACTTGGTGATTGGGTTCTACTGTAATGCAGTTTAAAGCATTACAAGGCACGAGTTAAAACCCGTCCTAAATTTATAGAACTGAAAATTTTGCAGCTTTTCCCTAATCCCTATAACCCGACGGAAATGAGATATAACACATGGGGGGTCTGGAGGGGCGAAATCCCCCCCCCCCCCTCCCAGCGAGGTTATAATAGGATAAGTAATCAGTGCCCAGCTAGGTTAGTTAACTAGTGGGGGTGGGGGTCGGGATGGGCGCAGCCCCCAGTTATGTCAGGAGAATTTTGGTAAAAGAGGATATACTAAACTGCATTTTTTACTGGTGATTGTGTGACTGGGTGTCTGATGTAGCCTTTGGTACAGCAGTACTGACCCTACTATATACGGGGCTAATATTTAGAACATGACTGTGTCTGGATTCAAGTCTTTTTCCCTTTCTATTGTTTCTATAGATGTGTGTTTTTCCCTCAATCTCCACACCTTGGCCCAAAGCGTTTGCTTGTAAAGGGCTGTTTGCAACCTTTGCAACCCCCAAAATCCTGTTATAATCATCATAAAATATTGTAAATGGCAAACATAATAAAGTTTAAAGTGTTAGTGTGAAGAACGAGTGTGAAAGTAGCATTAAATGTTGTGCAAACATAAAATGTTTCTTAGGCTAGGTTAGTTTAAGGGCAAGGCTAAGTTAGGTTAGTTTAAGAGCAAGGCTAAGTTAGGTTAGTTTAAGGGCAAGGCTAAGTTAGGTTAGTTTGAGGGCTAGATTAAGTTAGTTTAATAGTTTCATTAGGTTATTATTTGATACTTTTACAAATGGAGAGTGTTTTTTTCCGTCAAAACGTCTAAAAAGTGTTTTTTTTTTAGAAATGCTGTCACTACTTTTAACTGTCATCTTCATTTAAAGAAGCACACCTGCCTGGGTTTTCTACTGCAGTTTAATACTTTACAAGGCACGTAGTTATAACTGCCTTCAACTTGTAAATCTGACCATTAGCAGTATTTCTTAAGATATTTTGGTACTTTCAACCATTAATTGAGTATGTGGTTAAAAATTTTCTTTTCCTATGTATTCTGGTGTGTTAAGAATGATGGTCTTTTTAAAAAAAAATCGGAAATGCCTCATTTTGCAGTTATCTCCCCATTACTCCTGCTTCAGGTTAGGCCACGCAAACAATGTCCTGGTTAGGTTAGTGGCTATTATTTTACACACTCTGTGCCTGATCTCAATTCTAGGTAAAGATGCTTTGCGTATGGTTTGGTAGCGTGTAAATTTATTTTAAATTCGACACCCCGAAAGTGCAGAAATAGGTCTATAGGTGTAAGAAAAAAAGAATAAATGTTGTAAATGACCAAAGTTTAGGATACTATAAGGATTACTAAATAACATTTATCTCTCAACTTCACAGGATTTGTACAATGCAACTAGTTTAAGTAATCATAAAATAGTTTAGACAGCTTTTCTCCATTATGATTTGCACCAACATTCTTTGTATTGTGGTTCTATTAATGGTCTTTGTATTGTGGTCAGTGGCGTACCCAGAAAATTGAAAAGGGGGGGGGACAAAATAATATATATTATATATATATATATTATATATATTATATATATATTATATATATATATATACTCATATATATATATTATATATATATATATATATATATATATATATATATATAATATATATAATATATAAATAAAAATATGAAAAAAAATTTACAAAATATAAAAAAAAAAAAAAAATAAAAAAATAAAAAAAATATATATTAAAAAATCTAAAATATATCAATAAATAAAATATATATAACAATTATAATAAAGTAAAATAAGAAAAAAATATATTTATATATATAAAATCAAGAAATAAAAAAAAAAAAATAATATGACAAAAATATAAAATAAAGTATAAAAATCCACATTTATAAAAATAAAAAATAAAAATCCAAAAAAAAAAATACAATAAAAGAAAATAAAAAAATAAAAAAATTAGAAAATAAAAAAAATATAAGAAATCATAAAAAAAACCTATTTTTTTTTTTTTTTTTTAAATAAGTCAGTTTGGGTTTTTCTATTTCTATCTATCTATCTATCCCTATCTCTCTATTTTCTCTTCTCTCTATCTCTCTCTCTCTCTCTATACTCTCTCCCCTCCTCTCTCTCTCTTTTTCTCTCTTCTCTCCTCTCTATCTTCTATTGGCATTTTTTTCTTGCAAAGGGGGGGGGCATGGCCCCATGGCCTCCATCCTCGGTTACGCCACTGATTGTGTTCTTATTGTATTGTAAGGTAATTGAAGTGATTGCGGTTTAACATCTCTTTTGTAAGAATTTTATTTTGGCCGATAACCCTATAAGAAATCTGTAAAGTTATGTAACTTATGACAGTGCATCGATCATGAAATTTTATCTTAGTTTTCTTTTTCAGAGCAACTTGGTATCAAAGCCTTTTAGGTGGTGAGAGGCAACAGGGGCATGGGACATGGATCTTAAATGAAACAGAGAGGCACCAGGGCCTGCTGTACAGGGCAGCCCCTTCACATCTGACAGATGGTGGGAATTCTATTATTAAACCGATTTGTATGGGTTGAGACTTAACACTTCGGGTTGTGTAAAATTTCTCCAGTGGTTTAGGTAAACCTGAAAAAATTTTCTTATGCATTTCGGGAATCTTTTTCCTTAAAACCCAACCTAAAAACCTTAATTTACAGAGAATTTGATAGCTTTTAGGGCTACATTTTCCTTCTTCTTTCTGTTTAAACGTCAATTTTTCCATAAAGTCTTATGAGGTCAGCGAAACGTGATATTATCCATTTTATTCTTGAGCTTCATCTTTAAAATTTGCCGCATCTCAAAATTCAAAGACTTTTCCATATAGTACATATTCATGAATAGTAGCAGGGTGACACTCCCTAAGAGATCCAAATTCTTGGGGGTTTAAAAGTACATATAACGTTTACTTAAAATAATAATATTATTTTATATAAAATTTATATATATTATATTATATATATATATATATATATATGGTATATATATATATATATATATATATATATATTATATTATATATTTTAATATATATTTTTTATATAATATATATATATATATTATATTATAAAGATATAATTTTTTGATTTATTTAATTATTTATTTATTCATTCATGTATTTATTTGTTTATTTATTTCGTTATTTGTCTGTTCATTAATAGAAATTTTTACCACATTTTTCTGGACGTTTTTTCCACTTTTGTAACAATACAGTGATTATATTCTTATGAAAATTATATTTATATACACAATTACTTTTGTTTTATTTACAGATTTATTCTTGTAGCATCGGGCCTGATGGTGTATTAGGGCCCCACATTGTAAATTGGATTGCTGACTGCCAGTGCCAGACTGCCTCAACCCCAGGCAAGACATATACTGCAGCCGAGACTGATGATTTTGGCTTTAAATTTTAAGTATTTGTGATAATTTGTATTCTTTGTTGCCACTATAGGCCTATTGGTCCTTAGCTCATACTGTAAGAGTTGAGAAACCATTCATCCTGGCAACAGTTATTCCATTCACAAACCTGTGTTCATTTAAAAGTGGGCGGTGTAGCCCCCCGACTAGCTGCCCTGCCCGGATAGCTAAACCCTGCCACGACTACGCACCCGCTGCAGATGACGTCTCACAGGAAAACATTGGCCACGCCTCCAGGGACCAGAACATTATCATCAGATTCGCTTATTTAACCTAAAAAAGCTACAAAACTTAACCAAACCTATCCTTTAAAACCCAACCAAACCTAAATCAAATCTAAACCAAGCCTTAACTTCACTTAATTTAACCTAATCAAAATTAAGTAACCTAATATACCTTGCTTTATTATATAAAAATAAATGGTTAAATTTGGGTTAAGTTAACGTTTGTTTAGTTTCATTTAGGTTTGGTTTTAAATTTTTGGATAGGTTTGGAGTTAAGTTTTGTAGCATTTAGGTAAAATAAGCGAATCTGACGATTAATGTTCTGGTCCAGGAGGCGTGATCAATGTTTCTTGTGTGATGTCCATCTGTCGTACGTGCGCAGTCGTGGCAGGGGAACTAGTCGGCGTGCTACACCGGCATTAGAAACGGTAAAGCGATTCAGCTGCTTTATCGGCCTGCTTGGGGGCACTATTCAGCTGCTATATTGGCCCACTTTGTGGCACTATTCAAATGCTAAGTCGGCCGCTTGTGGCACTATTTTAAATGCTAAGTCGGCCTGCTTGTGGCAAAATTTGGATGCTAAATCGGCCTGCTTGTGGGACGATTCAGTTTGCTGTGTAGGCCCCGCTTATGGGACTATTTGGATTGCTAAATCGGCTTGCTTGTGGCACGATGCAGTTGCTGTGTTGGCCCGCTTATGGCACGATTTTAGATGCTATGTCGGGCCCCTTTGTGGCTCAGTATGGGAATAGTTTGTTACGGTTTTGCCGACACAGATCTGACACAGAAACGTACGTAACCGACCAGGCCAGGGTGCAAACATGAAAGCACAAGTTGTCGGTCCGCAGCCAGGCCGATAACTTCATTACGGTTGCCGATTCAATGCCAATATGCCGTTTGTGATTTGCCGCACTAATTTGATGCCGGCCCGTCATGCATGTTTGCTGGGACTTTCCCCTGGCAGCTACAAGATCTCTGTTGTGATTTGCAACAGGAGTACTGTTTGGATTGCTCTAGTAACTTGCCATGGCAGCCCACAAGATCTCTGTTGTGATTGCAATAGGAGTACTGTAGGTTGCTCTAGTACTTTCCATGCAGCTACAAGATCTCTGTTGTGATTGCCATAGGAGTACCGTAGGATTGCTCTAGTACTTGCCATGGCAAAACTACAAGATCTCTGTTGTGATTGCAATAGGAGTACTGTAGGATTGCTCTAGTACTTTCCCCCTGGCAGCTACAAGATCTCTGTTGTGATTGCAATAGGAGTACTGTAGATTGCTCTAGTACTTTCCATGGCCCGCTACAAGATCTCTGTTGTGATTGCAATAGGAGTACTGTAGGATTGCTCTAGTTACTTTGCCATGGCAGCTACAAGATCTCTGTTGTGATTGCCATAGGAGTACTGTAGGATTGCTTTTAGTACTTTCCATGGCAGCTACAAGATCTCTTTTTGTGATTGCCATAGGAGTACGTAGGTTTCTCTAGTATTCCATGGCAGCTACAAGATCTCTGTTGTGATTGCAATAGGATACTGTAGGATTGCTCTAGTACTTGCCATGGGAGCACAAGATCTCTGTTTTGATTTTCCATAGGAGTACGTAGGATTGCTCTAGTACTTTTCCCGGCAGCTACAAGATCTCTGTTGTATTTCCATAGGATCTTTGGATTGCTCATACTTTCCATGGCAGCTACAAAATCTCTGTTGGATGCCAAGGAGTACTTATGATTGCTCTAGTATTTTTATGCAGCTACAAGATCTCGTTTTGATGCAATAGGGAGTACTGTAGGATTGTTAGTACTTTCCTGGGTACAAAATCAAGTGAATAATTTGGGGGAGTAAAATGGGAAAAAAATCATGCAATTACCTGAAAAAATCATGGGAGTGACTACGAATACGAGCATAAACCCCAGTTTAAATGAACATGAAGGTGAAGTGGGAAGTGAAAATGTGGATGTGGGGATGTGGGCGCGTGGGTGCAGTGTGGATGTGGGCGCGTGGAGCAGTGTATGTGGGGACGCGTGGATGCATGGGAAGGGGACGCTGGGTCTGTGGAAGTGGGGCGCGTGGATGCAGTGGGATGTGGGACGGTGGGTGCGTTGGGTGTGGGACGCGTGGGGCAGTGTGGATGTGGGACGCGTGGATGCAGGGGGATGTGGAGCTGGATGCGTGTGGATGGGGACGCGTGGGTGCAGTTGGAAAGGGGCGGTGATGAGTGTGGAGTGGGACGGTGGAGCATGGGGGGGGGACGCGTGGATGCGTGTGGGTGTGGGACGCCCTGGGGTCAGTGTGGAAGTGGGACGGGGTGGATAGTGTGGGTTTTGGGGCGCCGTGGACAGTGTGGATGTGGGACGCGTGGATGCGTGTGGATGTGGGACGCGGGATGCAGTGTGGGGTGGGGACCGTGGATGCTGTGGGATGTGGGACGCTGTGATGTAAGTGGGAGTGGTGAATGGGGGCGCTGGATGCAGTGTGGATGTGGGGGGCGTGGGGGGCGGGGATTTGGGACGGTGGTCAGTGGGGGATGTGGGGCGCGTGGATGCTTTTGGATGTGGGACGCGGGATGCGTGTGGATGTGGGACGCGTGGATGCGTGTGGAGTGGGACCGTGGGGGTGCGTGTGGATGTGGGGCCCCGGGAAAAGCGTGGGAAGTGGGACGGGGATGCAGTGTGGAGTGGGACGCTGGATGCAGTGTGGATGGGAGCTGGATGCGTGTGGGTGGGGACGCGTGGGGGGATGCAGGTGGATTGGGACCGTGGGTGCATGTGGTGTGGGACCGTGGTTCAGGTGGAAGTGGGTAAAGGGTTGGGTGGATGTCGGGTGTTTTTTTTTTTTTTTTTTTTTTTTTTTTTTTTTTTTTTTAATCACAAAGAACGGCAAGGGACCAAAAAAGGTAACACAAAGCCGTTTCGCGCAATCCCTATAAAGAGGGGCATAAGGGAATAAAAATAAAAAAAAGGGGTGACCCTTTGTTCGGGAGGGTTTGTATCTTCTTTGAAAAAATTTAAACATGGAAAATGGAAAAAAAAAAAAGGGGAAAAATTCAGAGGTTACCCTGGGGTTTAAAAGGAAAGTAGTTCCCCCTTGTAGGAAGATGGGCAGAAAAGGGATGGAATGGAGAAGGCTGTTCGCGAGCGGGGGGAGGGGGGGAGGTGGTTTGCAAGTTTTTGGAATGTGGAAAGAAATAAAAATTTGTTGTAGGAAAACGGGGCCATCGAGGTTGCTCGCCTGTTACTGGTGAATCACACCAAATTAAAACCCAAAACCAAAGAAACAAACCACGTACCAAAAACCCCAGGAAAAAACCAAAAATTTTAAAACCAAAAACCCCTCCAAAACCCACCCTTTTAAACCACACACCAAACAACACTTTTAAAAAACCCCACACACACAGCACACACCACAACAGTCACACACACACACACAAAACCCCCACACACCCGTTTCCCCCACACACACAAAACCAAAACACACCAAAAAAAAAAAAACCCAAACCCCCACAACCCCCCCCCCCCAAAAAAACAACCCCAAAACACAAAAACACCAAAAAACCCCACACCACCACACACCACACAACACCCACACACCCCACATTTCCCCCACACACACACCACACACAAAAACCCCCACACACAAAAAAACCCCACCACACCCCAAAACACCAACCCCACAAAAACCACACCACAATTAAAAAAAAAAACCCCAAACACCCTAAACCACCACACAAACACGTCCACACCACACACACTTAAACACACACACAAAACACATTTAAAAACCACACAAACACACTCACACACCACCACACCCCACACAACCCCCACACACACCACCAGTCCACCACACACACACACACACACACCCACCCCCTTTAAAACCCACACCCCACACTTAAACACCACACACAAAAACACACACCACCACACTTAAACACACACACACACACACACAGCACACCACTTAACACACACACACAACACAGTCCCCAAACCCATTTTAAAACACACACACACACACCCGCCACACCCCACTTAAACCCCACACACACACACCACAGTACACAAAATTTAAAAACAAAACACACACACAACAGTCAACACCCCTTAAACACACACACCACAAACACACACACTTAAACACACACACAAAAAAACACTTAAACAAAACACACACACACACAGTCACACACAACAACACATCACCCCAAACCACCCCCACACACACAACCACAGAAAACCACCCCAGCCCACACACAACACCAGTCACACCACACCAGCCCCACACAAAACACTTAAACACACCCCCACACACACATTTAAACACACACCCCAAAACACAAAATTTTAAACACACCAAACACAAAACCATTTAAAAACACACAACACACAAACACTTAAACACAAAACCACACACCCCACATTTAAACCCCCACAACAACACGGGTCCACCACACAAAACTTAAACACCACACACACACATATTTAAAACCCCCCCCAGCCACACACCCCACACCACTTAAACACACACACAAAACATAAACACCCCAAAAACATAAAACACACACACACCCAAAAACCAAAACCACACACACAGTCAAAACACACCCCACACACATTTAAACACACACACACACACACACATCACACACCCCACCACATTTTAAAACAAACACACACAAAACCACACACACACAAAACCCCCACACCACACACATGATCATCCCGTGTGTGTGTGTGTTTTTGGTGTTTGAGAGTCATAAAGTCAAAAGCAATTTTGAACTCACCACCCGGGAAAAGCCCCTGTTTCAAGTAAAGCCCCCCCCCCACAGACCCCTGAGAGGACCCTGACCTGACCTGGACCTGACCGGAGAAAACCCGTCAAGGAAAGGTTGGTCAGGGTTTTAGCGTCAACCCTTTTTAGGTATTTTTTATGTCCTTCCGGGAAAATAAATTATACTTATTTTAAGCTTCCGCCCCTGCTTGCCATCACAAAATACGTGTTTAGCGCTGCCAAAGCCCTTTTTTGATGGTTTCCGAGAGTAAAAGTGTCTAAACTTCATACCTCTTGGGAGAGGGTCAAGGAAAATCGTTAAAGGGTTTACCCCTTATTGAAGGCACAGCAAAGAGGTTTTGGGGAGCCCTTATTACACATCGATATCTAAATTTTTTTTTAGCTCTTAGAAAGGCCTAGCATTGTTTTTTTAACTCATAATGGGGCTTGTATTAAAATGAAATGTTTAGGGCGCAAAGAAACGGGTTTTTTTGAAATATCATTTGCTACCCAGCCATTTTTACGATGTGCGTCGGGATGTTTTTTAAAGCTATTTATGGCCCCGTACGTATGTAGGGGTACTTTTACCTACATCTTTCGGGGTTTAAGAATTATTTTTTGCCTAAACCCCTTGGGGTGAATGCTGGTTTTGATTCATCCCCCAGTGCATCCCCCCGTTTAACATTTCCCCCGGCGGGTGGATGGACGTGTGGTGGGGGGGGTTTGTGGTGGGGGGATGGAAAGATGGGCGTGTGGGGGGTGGGTGTTGGGGGGCGGATTGGGGGATTGGGGGTTTTGGTGGGTGGGTTTTGTGGGGGGCGGATGTGTTGGGTGGGCTGTGGTGGGGGGGGTTTTGAGGGGGTGTGGTGGGTTGGGGGTTTTGGTTTGGGGGATGGGTGGGGCGGGTGGTGGGGGGGGGTGGGTGGGTGTGTGGTGGGGGGGGTGGTGGTGGGGGGTGGGGGCCGGGTGGTGGTGGGTGTGTGGTGGCCCCCTGGGTAGAGAGGGACCCCTTACCGTGTTGGCGCTGAATCAGACTGATGAAAAGTTCGTATTCGTGCCCTGCGATAGGGTTTTCTAAAAGGTTTCTTTTTGTGGATATAAAATATATACCAAATTTTATTTCATTTCTATTGCAAATGAATATCAAATCTGAATAATTTTAATATTTGACTATACTATAGCAAAAAAACACCCGTTTTTTGGGCTAAGCCAGCAAGCATCAACGAAAATTCCGGGGCACATTGAAAAAATTTGAGGGATTGGGAAAATTTTTCCCAAAACGTTTGCTTTGGGGAATTTTAATATTTTTTGATTCTTACCCCGTTAAGAGTCACCTACTCCCACTCCTTACTACCCCCTTACCTACTATTAATTAAAAACCCAAAACCTTTTCTGTCGTGGGGGATTTTAATGAATGTTGAATTGGTGAGAATTAGAGGAAAAGGAAAAAATTTTACGGGAGGAATTCTGATAAGATTTTTCATGCCGCGATCTGATTGGGGGCCCGGGTCCTTTAAAAAACCACCCCCCCCCCACCACTGTTTTAATTTTATAGGGAAAAAGAAATTCCTGCCCCGGGAAAGACCCCAGCTCAGGGTTTTTATGCATGCAAAGAGTAAAAAAAAAGTGGGGGGAGCTTAAAAAAAAGTTTAAAAATTTTACTTCCCCAAAGGGCCTGAACCCAAAATACGCCTAAAAATAAATCAATTTTTTTTTAAAAAGGCAAAAAAATCCTGACCCCTTGCTGCTTACTTTATGATATTGAGTCCCGGGGGGGAAGGGGAATACTACGCTTTTTCTAAAGGCAGCTAAAAATTTTTTTTCATAGTTTCCCCCATTTTTCAGGTAAAAAAAGAGGGATCATTTTTTAAGCATGGGCCCTTAAATACTTTGGAATTTTTGCCTTTTGGGTTTAAAAATTAGCATAAGTTATCAGTGGGTGAATAAATAAAAATAAAAAAAAAGTCCCCCTTTCTAAAAATTACGCGCCAAAAAAAAAGACTATCATATACAAACAAATGGAAATAAACCCCCCATAAAAACCGTGAATAAACGGGAAAACAATAATCAATAAAAAAAACAAGAAAAACCGACGAAAAACCCGTGAAATCATAACAACATAAAAAATCATCCCTAACAGAATTTACCCCCAAAAAAATTGTTTTCATAATACGGAAAAGGGAAAAAAAACCCACGATAAACCTGTGAATAGGACGAATAGCAAAAATAAATATACAAAACAAGAAAAACCGAAGAAAAACCCGTGACATAAAAAAAAATAAAAAAATACTCCCTTTGCTAGAAATTTACCGCCAAAAAATCGATTTTGCATAATAGGGCAAAGGGAAAATAAACCTTTTGTAAACCTGTGAATAGTGACAAAATAACAATAATCAATATAAAAACCAGATAAACCCAACAAAAAACCCCGTGAAATCATAACAAATCATGAAATCATCCCGACCAGAATTTCGTCCCAAAAAAGTGCTTTCGGGCTGGGGCTCGAGATCGTCACCTCAGCGGTGACGAATTGGGGGAATGCTGAGTTGGGGGGACTATAGGGAGAGAAAAAGGGTCCTGGTCCCGGGAAAAATACAGTAGAGTGACCCTCATACAAAGGGGAGGACACAAAGGGGGAAGGAGTTTAAAAAAATTAAGGCCATGCGTATGTGACAGGGTATGTAAGATTTTCTGTGGTGTACTGAATAAAACTAGGGGGAATTTGGGAAAATAAAAAAGGTGATGGGGGAAAAGCAGAATGGATTCGAAAAGACAGGGGAGGTAGGACAAAAATTTTTTGTAGTAATGAAGTGATTGAGAAACAAGGAAGGGGGGAAGAAAAAATATCTAGCCTTTCTAGTTTTGAAAGGTATGACAGAGGGGTTAGGAATGCTATGTAAGTTTGGAGAATTGGATGAGTGAGAAAGGGTTTTTAAAAAAATAAGCAGTATGTATGAGAAAACAAGGCCAATTCAGTATGGGTGCCTCGAGACGGATGGGGAAAGTAAAAAGGAGTAAGACAGGGCGTGTCTTTCCCCCACTTTTTTGGGTTTTATGTTTAGGAAAAGCGGGGGGTGAAGCGTAAGGCTGGGTGTGAAAAATTTGGAGATGAAATGTTATGTACTGAGGCAGATGATGTGGTGTCCCTTAGTGAAAAACCCAATGAGCTACAAATTTCTGAAAGCTGTGATGGTAGGGGGGGGCTTTAACGTTGGCTCAGTAAGGGGGGAAGAGCAAGTGGGTTTGGGGGGTTTAATGGGAGACTCTGATTTATAAGGATTTGGGGGTGGTGGGTGGGAATGAAAAAAGAAAAGAAAGACAAATATCTGGGGACTGGTTTTGGATTAAGCTGTGGGGAAAACTAAAAAATTAGAGGATAGCTAAGCCAACCAGTGGGTTGGAACTAGGCGTGTGGCAAGATGCGGCCAACAAATATAAGTGGGTGAGAGGACATGGAAGGGTGTGGCAGTTCCCGCTTAGTAGGCCCGGAAAAAAATGGTGGGTCTAGGAAGGTTTTTGGGCGATTGGAAGTACACGAAAAACAGGCAGAATAGCATTAGGAGCCAATAGGGTGGGGAGTGGGAAGCGATTAGAGGAGAAAGGGGGCGGGGCACGTTCCGAGAGAGGTAGCAAAGGCAGGACTGAGGTACGAGCTAGACTGTGTAACGCGAGAAATTATTTAATAGGGGAAAGATGAAAAAACCAAAAAGTATCAAAAAGCTAACAGGAATTTTTTCCTCCACGCCTATTTTCCCGAATCACTGGTTAGGCTTATATTTTAAAACCAGTGGGGTTGACCCCGTATCGAAAAGAAATGAAAGGGGAGCTAACGTCGGTTTTGATTTTGTAGCGACGGACTCCCGGTGGGGAGCCCCCGGAGGTGCCTTTCCTCCCTTTAAAGGGATGTTTAAAAAAATATAGTTAGCAGAGATGTGTGGATTTATTTTTGGGGGGTTTTGTCTACTAAGGATATGGGAATTTTTTATCCAGGGTTCAAAGGGAGGGGTGGTATGAGGTGATGGCGGCGCCAGCCCTGTTGGTGGTCACCGAGTACGGAATAAGTGGGAAGTGGGGCGGCAGCAACCCGTTGCGGCTGTATGGGGGGGGCGGTGTCCTACCCGTGGGGGGGGTGAGACAGCCACACTCACGGCTCCCCCCCAAAATGACTCTCGGTCTTATCGCCAGAATAAGTGAGGCGGATAAAGGGAAAATAGGGGGGCGGGGAGTGTGGATTGAGTCTGTTTCCCCTTTAGAAAAGGAGGGCTTATGTTTATTAAGTAGGATGTTAGGGTTAAAAAG
>JACEEZ010025581.1:0-30000 GCA_016584305.1 Chionoecetes opilio
GTCTTTCCCCAATTAGTTTATATCCTGGTAATTCACCCCCCCGTCAAAACTGTTTCCCAGGAAAACCCCGTTTTCCCCCTTCACCCAATGAAATGCTCAAGTCGTATCCTAAATAATGATACGTATCTATCCTATTTCCAACTTTTTCCCTCCCCTTTATTTTTCTATTTCCTTTTTTCTCCTTGCCCACACGGGGGCTGTGACTTTTGTGGTTGCCCCTCTGCAAATTTGTGACCCTTGGCCCCTGGCCGCCAACCCCCACCTTGGGCGCAAAAATACATTTTATTAGTCCGGTCAACAAAGGAATCACCAGAAGTCATGTCAAAAACCTATAACAACATTTCATAGGTACCTTTAAAAGTGCGAGAAATCCCTCCCCCAGGCACTTACTCAATGAACGTCGGGCTTCTAAATTATCCAAACCTAAACCCCCCGTTCTCCCCCTCTTTCCCACGTGCTAATTACTACGGGCTTAAAATATAACCAACCAGTGATTTGGGAAGAGGCGTGGGGGAAAAATTTCTCGTTACTTATTGAACTTTTGGTTATTTCACTTTTCCCCTATTAATGTAACTTCTCGCGTTACATTTACCTGCCTGCCGCTGCCTCCTCCCTGCCTGCCTGCCTGCCTTCCCTCCCTGCCTGCTGCCGCGGTTTGCTTGCTTCGCTTGCTGCTTGCTTGCTTGCTTGCTTGTTTGGGTGCTGCTTGTTTTCTTGCTATTGCTTGCTTGTTTGATTGATTGTTTGTTTGCTGCTTGTTGCTTACTTACCTTACCTACTTATTACTTATTACTATTACTTACTTGTTTACTTAACTTATTTTCTTTACCCACAACACACACACCACACACCCACACAAAAAACACCAACCGCACCACGCACACACGCACACACCACAACACCACACACACACACACACATACACACATCGCTGCACGCACAAACATGCACACACACACACAACACACACACACACACACACCACACCGCCCCGATACACCAAAACCTCAACACCCCACCCCCCCCGTAAGTCCATGATTAGGGTTAGGGAATGCTCAAGACGAAACCATCAAGTTTTTCCTGTAATCAAATACTCCGAAAAAGGGTTTTTTTCCCCAAAACCCCATCCTTCAAAATTATTAAATCGAAGGGGCCCAACCCGCTTACCCCCTACGATTTATTTGCAAATTTTAGCCTACTCTCTAAAAATTAAAATTACGTTTGGGTCCCAAAACAGCGACCACACACAGACACACGGCTACTTCAAATATATTAGAGAGACGCCCAGACGTCCCCAGAGAGCATTCTGTGATTCAGACTTTTTAAAGAATTTTGAATGAGAAAGAGAAAGAAATGAAAAAGATTTGGGTTATCCAGTTCCCCCAGATGTGGTATGAAAACTTTTTTCTTTAATGAACTTATAAGCTACGATGTTTGAAATTGTTTCATAATAAAAATGATTATAACATTATACATTGATAGGGTTTTTTTTGTGCAAAAATTTATGAGTATTTTTCAATAATGAAGAAAATTTCACCATAGTCCGGCAGCCACCAGGCTCACCTTGTTTTAGGGTCTTAATTTTTTTTATCAGTGTTTTTGTTTGCCCTTACCCAGTTTGAAAATATCTTGGTTGGCTCGCTGAAACCCTTTGGGAAATTTGAGATAATTACATAAAACAAAATGGCCCCAAGGAAATATCAAAAATTCAAAATTTCCCTTTCCTTACAAATTGAAAACCCGTAAACCAAATACAGGGGATTCCGGGGCATTTGCCCCCAAAAAATTCATTTCTGGTTTTCTATCCAAAATGACCACCTTTTCAAAATGGCTCCCTTTTTTTTGTGTGGTAAAATTTTTATAAATACTTATATAAAATATTCTTTTTTCAACTGAAGTAAAAAGATTGACAGTTTTTTTAGTCAGATCGGTTTGGGGTAAATTCTTTGGGGCATAAATGCAAAATTCTTCGGTAATCATCCCACCCCTTTTTCATCAACTGCTGTTCGTGTTTGATCTTTGCAAACATTAAATGGGGGTTTGAAAGAAAAAAACATTTGCATGGCCTCGACTTGTTACATGCTATCTTGAGGACTTACATGGGTGTTTACTTGAACTGTGCATCTTTAAAATTTAGTATATGATCGTGCTAGCTGAACATTTTGGGAGGGCTGTTGTGGGCACAGTGACTTTGTTCTGCTTTTTTGTCCCTCCATAACATGTGGGGTTTCCAAGTCTGGGGGGTCTAGTTGCAGGGCATTCTTCCAAAAGCATGTTTGCAAAGGCCCCCTTGCATTCTCAGTGAAGGCCCCCTTTATAGTGGAAAGAACTAACTTTGGGATAAATGTTGCTCCCGACTTCCCATTCTTGAATCCCACACACGTACTCTGGCCGCGACAAAAAGAATTTGTCTTTGACTGTCCCTAACGGAAGTATGAATTTTGTTGCCTGTTCCTACATTTTGGCCATTGCCTCAGCAGGCGCTAGAACTAACCCCCAAAAGATAAGTGGTATAATTCCTTTTAAATTTCAAATGCGTAAGTAATGTCTCAATATAAATTTTTTTTTTTTTTTTTTTTTTTTTACATCACAAAGGGCTGGCCAAGGCAACAAAAAGGGGAACCAAAACCCGCTTAGTTGCCCGTCCCCATAAAAAACGTAAAGAATAAAATAAAAGGGGGGGGCCAATTTTGTTCGGGGGGGTGTCCCTTTTTACCTTCTTTTTTTAAAATGTTAAATCATGAAAATGGAAAACAAAACAGGGAAAGAGTTCCAATTTTCCAGTGAAAGGGATTAAAATAAAGATACTATTAACTCTTGCATTTGGGAAAATGGGCAGAAAGGGGGAATGAGTAAAAGTCTTTTGCAGCGAGGTCGCGGGAGGGGGGAGGGATGCGTTAGCAAGTTCAGAAGAGCATGACATGAAAAAAACGGGAAAGAACAGGAAGCACATTTGGGGCGGGGATTTAAAGATTGAAGACAGTCATCAAGGGGAGGAGTTGAGAGCAAAGCTTTTGACTCAACCCCGTTTAGGAGAGCTGTATGAGGGATCCTCTCCAAATGTGAACTCTCCATACATGGGGGGGATAAGGCCCCCCGTTAAAAGAGCAAGCATTGGGAGGGGAAAAAAAAAGGACGCAGACGCCACAGGGCCCTAACTTCCCAGAAGCGTTTTAGCAAGATGAGATGTGGGTTTTCCATTCAGATTTTTAGTAAAGGATACCCCAAAAGTTTTTATTGTAGAAGAAGGGCAGTTGAGTTCATTTAAGAAGAGGGTAGTTATTTGGAAAGGTTTTTTCGATAGAAGGTGGGAAAAAATAGGTTTTTTTAGTCTTGAACAAAAAAGGTTTGCTTTGCCCCAATCAGAATTATAGAAAGATCGAAGTTAGGCGCTCGGTGGCATCTCTCCGTGAATCACTTATTCCTGTTGAGTTGGACGTCTATAAACGACGTTGAAAAATGCAGGGTAGAATCATCAGCGTAGGAGTGGATAGGGCTTTGAGTTAGACTTAGAAGATCATTAATGAATAATAAAAAGAGAGTGGGTGATAGGAAAAGAACCCTGGGGAACACCACTATTGATAGATTTAGGAGAATAACAATGTCCGTCTACAGTAGCTGCAATAAAAACGGTTTGAAAGGAAACTTAAGATGAAGGTACAGAGACATGGATAGAAACCGAATGAGGGTAGTTTGGAAATTAAAGATTTGTGCAGACTCTATCAAAAGCTTTTGATATATAAAGTGCAACAGCAAAAGTTTCACCGAAACCCCTAAAGGAGGATGACCAAGATTCGTTAGGAAAGCTAGAAGATCGCCAGTAGATCGCCCTTACGGAAAACCGTACTGACGATCAGATAGAAGATTGTGAGCAGATAGATAGATGCTTAAGAATCTTCTTAGGTATGTAATAATTTCTTTAAATGAGGAATGTATGTAAGTAATATCATGCAATGATAAGTGCGTAATAATTCCTTTAATTGAGGAATGTATGTAGATAATGTCATGCAACAATACGTGCGGAAGAATTCCTTCAATTGAGGAATGTAAGTAAATAATGTCATGCAACAATACGTGCGAAAGAATTCCTTCAATTGAGGAATGTAGGTAAATAATGTCATGCAAGATAAGTGCGTAATAATTTCCTTTAATTGAGGAATGTATGTAGATAATGTCATGCAACAATACGTGCGGAAGAGTTCCTTCAATTGAGGAATGTAAGTAAATAATGTCATGCAACAATACGTGCGTAATAATTCCTTCAATCGAGGAATGTAAGTAAATAATGTTATGCAACAATACGTGCGTAATAATTCCTTCAATCGAGGAATGTAAGTAAATAATGTCATGCAACAATACGTGCGGAAGAATTCCTTCAGTTGAGGAACATAAATAAATAATGCAATGCACTGTGGTGCAACTTTAACTGTTACATAATAGTATTCTAATGTGAAGAGTTATACATAGGTTATCAAGTTTCTGTCATCCATTAGAGTTTCTATCGCGCAAGAATTACAAGGTAAAAATGGAAATTATATCTGTGTCCACTAGTAGTTGGTCAGAATAATATGTAGCTAAACCAAAATTAAATCGTAAAGACACAAATGTAAGTATATTCAAGAGTGTATATAACATTGGCTTGGTGTTTTGGACTGCAACAGTTACCGCGGTATTACACTGCTCAGCGTACCAGGCAAGGTGCTTGCCCATCTATTGCTGACACGGATTCGCAGTCATCTGGTGAAGCATCAGAGACCTCAGCAGTCTGGGTTCACGCCTGGTAAGTCAACAACGGACCGTATCCTAGCGCTTCGTGTCCTGGTGGAACGCCGACGTGAGTTTCGACAGGGGATGCTTGCAGCCTATGTTGATCTCAAGTAGGCATTTGACTCAGTGCATCGTGAGTCACTTTGGGATCTTCTGCGACTTCGAGGGATTCCTGCAAGGACTATTGGTTTGATAACTGGTTTGTATTCTGAGACTAAGAGTGCTGTGAAGTGTGGGGCAGGTGTATCCAGCTTCTTCCCTGTGAATACAGGAGTGAGGCAAGGGTGCGTCCTTGCCCCATCACTTTTCAACGCTTGTATGGACTGGGTATTGGACAAGGTTGTAGATCAACATGATTGTGGAGCATCCGTCGGCAGCACCAAGATCACTGATCTTGTTTTTGCCGATGATGCAGTAATCTTTGCTGAGTCGCTGGAGGTCCTGGTGATGGCTCTCGAGGCGCTGCACGAGGAGGCAAAGCCTTTGGACTTGAGGTCTCCTGGCTCATGACCAAGGTCCAGGTGTTTGGAGACTACTAGATGAAGCAGTACAGTCTGTTCATGCGTGTGGCGAGGACATGAGATCTTGGAAAGTTTTACATACCTTGGTAGCGCAGTCCATATGACGGCGGGTCACGTCAAGAAGTCTTACGGCGGATTGGCATAGCCCACGGTGTTATGGACTCGCTCAGCGGGAGTATTTGGCATTGTCGGTACCTGTGCAGAAGGACAAAGATCCGGATCTTCAAGTCGCTTGTGATCCCTGTCTTACTCTATGGTTGTGAGACATGGACACTAAATAGTGACTTGAAGAGACGAATCAATGCCTTTGGTAATAAGTGTCTTCGCAGAATCATGGGTATCGCTGGGATCATCATCATCATTTGGGGCATACGCCGGGGGGCGCGTCGCCTCGCCCACCCTACGACGCCACTCCCGGGGTCACCACGCGCAAGTTCCCATGCAGGCTCCTTTCCCCTACTAAGCACCTCTCGACAAAAAACATCAACTTGCCCCAGCCATGAGCCTTGTGGGCGCCCCCTTGGCCTCCTCCACGCCGGATTGTCTCTTAGAGATACAACCCGATGAGAAGGATCGGTTTCAGGGTAGCGTGCCACATGCCCATATAGCCGAAGTTGGCGCTGACGGACTATGCAGGTAATAGGCCTCGATTCAGTCTCAAGGTGCAATCGCTGATTTGACACATAATCATCCCAGCGATACCCCATGATTCTGCGAAGACACTTATTACCAAAGGCATTGATTCGTCTCTTCAAGTCACTATTTAGTGTCCATGTCTCACAACCATAGAGTAAGACAGGGATCACAAGCGATTTGAAGATCCGGATCTTTGTCCTCCTGCACAGGTACCAACAACGCCAAATACTCCCGCTGAGCGAGTCCATAGCACCGTGGGCTATGCCAATCCGCCGTAAGACTTCTTGACGTGACCCGCCGTCATTATGGACTGCGCTACCAAGGTATGTAAAACTTTCCAAGATCTCAATGTCCTCGCCACGCGCATGAACAGACTGTACTGCTTCATCTAGTAAGTCTCCAAACACCTGGACCTTGGTCATGAGCCAGGAGACCTCAAGTCCCAAAGGCTTTGCCTCCTCGTGCAGCGCCTCGAGAGCCATCACCAGGACCTCCAGCGACTCAGCAAAGATTACTGCATCATCGGCAAAAACAAGATCAGTGATCTTGGTGTTGCCGACGGATGCTCCACAATCACTTTGATCTACAACCTTGTCCAATACCCAGTCCATATAAGCGTTGAAAAGTGATGGGGCTAGGACGCACCCTTGCCTCACTCCTGTATTCACAGGAAAACAGGAAATACACCTGCACCACACTTCACAGCACTCTCAGTCCCAGAATACAGACCAGTTATCAAACCAATAGTCCCTGCAGGGATCCCTCGAGGTCGCAGAAGATCCCAGAGTGACTCACGATGCACTGAGTCAAACGCCTTCCTGAGATCAACATAGGCTGCAAGCATCCCCTGTCGAAACTCACGTCGGTGTTCCACTATGACACGAAGCGCTAGGATACGGTCCGTTGTTGACTTACCAGGCGTGAACCCAGACTGCTGAGGTCTCTGATGCTTCACCAGATGGCTGCGAATCCGTGTCAGCAATAGATGGGCAAGCACCTGCCTGGTACGCTGAGCAGTGTAATACCGCGGTAATTGTTGCAGTCCTGACGGTCCCCTTTCCCTTTCCAGATAGGGACGACCAGCCCCCTTTTCCAGTCAGGAGGAATGGTACCTGATTGCCACACGGCAGTCAGGACAGCATGCAACCCGTGGATCATGGCCTCACCCCCAGCTTTGAGGAGCTCCGCACTGATATTACAAACACCAGCTGCCTTTCCACCCCTCAACTTTGCTACAGCCTCTCTGACTTCGTCAAGAGAGGGTGCGCTTTCGTCAATGGGAGGATCGGCATCCACTACCTGTAACCCAGTGGTGTGAAGCTGCTCAGTTGGAGGGTCCACCGTGAACAACTGCCCAAAGTACTCAGCCCAACGTATCATGTTGTCATCCCATGTCTCATCCCAGTATCGCTGGGATGATTACGTGTCAAATCAGTGATTGCACCGTGAGACTGAATCGAGGCCTATTTACCTGCATAGTCCGTCAGCGCCAACTTTGACTATATGGGCATGTGGCACGCTACCCTGAAACTGATCCTTCCCATCGGGTTGTATCTGTAAGAGACAATCCGGCGTGGAGGAGGCCAAGAGGGCGCCCACAAGGCTCGTGGCTGGGGCAAGTTGATGTTTCTTGTCGAGAGCTGCTTGGTATGGGAAAGGAGCCTGCATGGGAACTCGCGCGTGGTGACCCCCGGGAGTGGCGTCGTAGGGTGGGCGAGGCGACGCGCCCCCCGGCGTATGCCCCCAATGATTGATTGATAGGTGTGTTGTGTAGACATTTTCTAAAAAGAGAACAGCACACAATAAAATTCAGAATACATGCTAATTGTAAAATAATCAGACGAACTGATATAAAATGTGAATGGTGTGGAATGGTATGGAATGGTATGACACTACTGTTTTTGCGTGTGTGATCGCAATTTGTGACGGTCATCATTGGTAGCAGTGTGTGTGTCATCATTAACTACAGGTCAGGTGTGTCCTGTGTATCAACATTTGTGATTGGTAAAGCATCACCTGTATCTAATCCTCTAGATATTACTCGAAAAGTGACTCGCGACCGTGTAGTAAGACGTCTCAAACTAGACAATCACGATGTGTCTCAGAATCTTGCGAAGGACAGAGAACAGTAGGGGATTACAGTAATCAGGTTCAGGAATCTTTAACACTGAACAGTGACAGTGAGTGGCAGTGAGCTGCCACTGCTGATGGCCGCTCGGGCACGCAAGTTAAGGCATTTATGTCAATCACTGGAGTTTGCACTGTTGCAGTAGTAAATGTGAACTCATAGAGTAGTAATTCAGAAGTAAATGTGCACTCGTAAGAGTTAGGTCTCCAGGAATTGTGATATATGCAAAACTGTTGAAAAAAAAAATGAGGGAATACCGCGGTCTAAAATTTCGCCTTGTGTAAAAAGAAAATTCATATGTTTGCCGAAAACCACGATTTAAGTGTGGTGACAGTGTCTGTACAGATGTACTCATCGTAACCATTGTAAAATTAAATGTAAAAGTATCTTAAAACAGCACTATAATACCTCTAACGTTGTGCTTGTCCGTAAATGAGGTGTGTATGTGAATAACACTGTGTGTACACGAAATGTATATATCTGCTCACCTAAAACTGTAAATTATTACTTAGCTGGTATTACTAGTGTAACGCGAGAAATTACATTAATAGGGGAAGAGATGAAATAACACATAAGTATCAATAAGCTAACGAGGAATTTTCCTCCACGCCTCATTCCTGAATCACTGGTTAGGCTTATATTTTAAACCAGTAGTAATTAGACACGTAGCGAAACGAGGTGAGAACGGGATTCTAGGTTAGAATAATTTTAGAAGCAGCTCGACGTTCGTTGAGTTAAGTCGCCTGTGGGAGGTGATATTCTCGCCCTTGGTAAAGGTATGTTGTGAAATGTTTGTTAACTAGAGATGTAGACATGACTTATTGGTGATTCTTTTTGTTGACCAAAACTAATGAAGTACATTACTTAGGGTCCCAAGGTAGGATGCTGTTGGCGGACCAGGGGGCCAAGCGCTCACAAATTAGCAGAGGGGGCAACCACAACATGTCACAGCCAGCCGTGTGAGGACAAGGAGAAAAGAAGGAAATAGAAAAATAAGTGAGAGGGAAACAGTTGGAAGTGGGATAGACTACGTTAATTATATTAGGATAACGACTTGAGCATTACATGTGCGTATCGTTAAGGGGTAACAGTGCGACTGAGTTACCAAAGATAGTAAACTATATTAGGAAACGACTAGAGCATTTCGCTGCGTATCGCTAGGAGGGAAGGAAGATTAATATTAAGATAACTTGTGAATGTATAATAACTTATAATGGAGACAGTAAAGAGTTAAATATATTATAATTAGAAAATATATTAACCGTTATCTTTCTTTTTCCAACCAGTCCTTTACTATTTTTTAAATCTTTTATTTTTGTTAATCATATATTTTTCCCATTAATGTGGGTGGTGGCAGCGGGAAACCCAGGAGAAAGGGTCACTCCCAAAGGGGGCACTAATAATGGTAACAAAGGTGAGATGGTCAAAAGACCATTACACTAGCGGGGGGATTTTGGTGGGTCCCGGTGGGGGAAGAAAAAACCAGCGTGGATGGGGCCCGGAGAGGAGATTAGTACATACACAAATAAGAAATATGAACGATTATACTCAGACTTTTGGTGGGGGTGCACGGTTCAAGCCCGTATTTGAGAACGGCGGTGCGGTGTCTAGTGAGTGGCCTCGTCGGGGTTTTTCTGAGGTCGGAGGGCACGGGTTGAAGGGTTAAGCTGAGTGTAAAGGGGCGGGGGGCGGCAGGGAGGGGGTGTTTTCAGCTTGTCCGATTGGGCGGGAGGTGGGTCGAGTTGCTGGGGGTTTTGCGTTTTGCTGGAGGGATTTGTGCGGGGCCTCGGGTTTTTTGCGCTGGGCATGACGAGTGTGGGTGTAGACGTGTAGGGCTGGACAGGTTCATGTAGGTTGTTAAAGGAATCAGAATCAGAATATAAAAAAGAAAAGCGGGAGTGGGGAAGGGGGGGACGGGGAGAAGAATAGGGGTGAGAGAAAGGAGGCTAGTAAGAAAAAAAAAGTCCCGGGGGTTTGACCCGGGTGCTGTAGTTTTTGTATTTTTTTTGTTGTGAGTTGACTCGACAAACGACACGCTTTCCCACTCGAGAGAAACAGAAACCATTTGGGGGCGGCTTGGCAGGACAGGGGCCTCGGAAGAGGTGCTCGGACACACCCAGGACAACTCCGCGCCCCCCCCCGCCGCCCACCAGTTCTTCAGTTTTGGTATTTTTCTTTTTTTCTTTCTTCAATTTGACTTTTTTTTTTTTTCTCTTCTTTCTTCTTTCTTTTTCTCTTTTTTCTTTTATCTTGTTTTTGTTGTTGGTTTTGGTTTTTTTTTTTTCGTTTTTTTGGGGTTTGTTTTGCTTTTTTTCTGTCACTCCCATGTCGCGGCACCCCCCCGTATCCTCGGCACCCCGACGGGGGCTGGCGTCATTTTTTCTCCATCACATCTCCGCATCCAACATATACAAACAGGAGGAAGGAAAATTGGAAAAAAATTTAGTGAAAGAAGTCTAAAGTTTTAAAAGTGTTTTTTTTTTTGTTTTATTTTTTTCGAGATTGGACAGGGGAAGAAGGACCCCGTAGAGCGGGGGGGCCCTACAGTTTTTGGGGGATCCAAAACCACTGATAGAGAGGGGAAGGCGGCGGAACGGAGTGGATTGAAATAAAATTTTTGACCAACGTAAAAAAAAGGGTTTTTTAAGATTACCTCCGTATAGCAGAGGGGGTCATTTGGATTTAATGTGGCCTCGTCCGAACCACGGTAGGATAGTAGCAGGAGATAGGAGGGGGGGGGGGGGGGGGGGTGGGAAGTGGAACGGAGGGATTGAGGAGAAAAAAAAGTTTTGTGTAGCATAAAAGGGGGGACAGGATCCTTTTGTAGAGCGGAAGGGTCTTTGGAATTTTTTTTGGGGCCCTCGTCCGAACCACGGAAGGAGAGTGACAGTAGGTGAAAAAGGCCCAAACGGGAGAGAATTACAAAGAATTTGCCCCCCACCGCCCGAAAAAAGTTTAAAACCCGACGGACGTCCGAAAAGAAAAACCAGTCTTCACCCCCCGCGGTGTGTGGGGGTGAAACCAGGTCTGCTCCCTCGCGGGTGTGGAGGCCGTCGGTGAGACGCAAGGGTCCGGGTCTCGAATTTTTTTAAATTTTGGTTTTGCCTTGCGCCGCCATCAGTCTTGGTTTCTGTGAGACTCGCAGGAGGGAGGAAGGTGGAGAGAGTGTGGTTGGGGGGGGGGGGATCCTGGGGGAAGAAGGGGCCTCGGCGGCTGCGCTGGTACGGTCATTTAGCCGTGGCCCCCCATGGCCTGTCAGGCTTGGCCCGCCTGGATGGAAAAACCCCCTCGGCCCTAAACCCCGGGGGAGGAGGTGCGGGGGGCGTTGCACGCAGCACCAGCCTTATAAAAAAAAAAAAAAAAAAAAAAAAAAAAAAAAAAAAAAAAATATTGATACAAAGCTATAAGACAATAATGAAAAAAAAAAAACGCCGGGACCGCCCGCGTGCCTCGCCTGAGGAAACATTTTGGGAAAGAGTGTGGTTTTTTAGGACAGGAAAAGGATAGGGTCGTACTGTGTAAAACACTTTGGGGAATCCTTTTTGTGGAAAAACGGGGGTTCGGCCTGGGCTGCCGCGACTCCTGCTGCCACGGTTGGACATCTCTAAAAAATCCCAAACAGAGAGTGTGAAAGGGAAAGGGTTGCCAAGCCGGCCCTCCCCGGTGGGAAGCGGGTGGAAAAAAATGGGTTAGTGGAAATGACGGGAGTTAGGGGAAACAGGGAAGGATTATGTTAAATTGGAAGTGGGGGGGGGTTGGGGTTTGGTTTTAGGTTTGTTCGGGGACGATAATTGCGGGAGAGTGTCGATGAAGTGTACATTGTGTATGTGTGTGTTGGAACAGGGTTTGAGTCGTTTTTTTGTGCCTGTTGTATAGTGTGATGTTGATGGGAAGGATGTTGGTCTCCTCGTAAGGGGAGGAAGAGGCCCGGAAAAGTCGTACCCCCTTTACTCCTATGCGGAGCTTTTGTGACTTTTTTCTGGATCCTCTGTAGTTGCGAAGATTGGGTTTTTCCCACTAGAGAGGGATGAGAGGGCAGTGGGTTTTAAGTGTGGTAAAACAAGGGCTTTAAAAGATGCAATTTTGTGCGCGGCCAGCTGTAGGGAAACCCTGCCAGGTGCCTGTCCCGGGCCGCGAACCTAATTTGGCTTTTTGTGTGGTGTTTTAAATTTGAGATTTTTACTATGGTAAGGCCGAGAAAACTATGTTATTTTTACTTGGGGGATGGTGGGGTTTGTGGTGGGAAACGGGTATAGATAATTAGTCTCGGCTTCTCGTTTTTATATAAAGTAAGGACTTTATTTTTTTTGGGGGTTTTGGGGAAAACCCTCCATTGAGTTCCCACGGGGGTGCAGTGATTTCCCTTTGGATGCGGTCATTTATTGATCTAATGTTGGAGCGTGCTAAAAGGTCACGCGTTCTGCATTTTGAAGGTCAGTGATTCTCGTTGTGTCGGGTCAGGTAGCATGAGTGAAGTTAAAAGAGAGTTGGGGAAAAGGAAATAGAGCCCGGGGGGGCCCCCCGGTAGTGGTGTAAAAAAGGGTCGGAAAGTAGTCTGTATGACGGAGTCTCATCGTCTGTCTGTCGGGAAGTTGTATATTCTTTTGGGTCAGAATAGGGAGGTCAAAGGTTAATTTTTTTATATTTGAGTCCTGTGGCCACAGGGTGTCGAATGCTTTTTTTTACGTTTTTGTCACAGAACTGTTTTATAAAATTTGGGTTGTGTGCCCCCTTTGAGGTAGGCCACTAGGGTGTTTAGCGGGGGTCGTCGGGGAGGTCCTTGCCTGAAGCCAAACTGCTTTGGGGACAGGAGGTTTTTTGTCCGGGGTGCGTCTTAGTCGGGGCATACGTCTTCAAAAAGTCTTCCCTAGAATGTCGAGTAGGCTAATGGACGGTAATTTCGCGAGGTGAGGGCTTTTTCCGGGGTTTTTCGGGATGGAAATTGTGGTGGCCCGTTTTGAAGGCTTTTGGGGGAAATACCCTTGGCGGGCGAGGCGTAAAAATGTGTGTGAGTGAAAAAAATGATCGGTGGGGGAGATTTTTGAGATGGGCCGGGTGGAGCCTGTGGGGGCCCGGTGGCGGCGGTGGCGTTTTTTTGATACCCGGGGCGACTCCTCCTCCTAAAAGGGGGGTGGTGAGAGGGTTTTCGTGGTTTAATTTTGTTTGGTTAGTAGCCCAGAGGAATAGGTTATTCGTGGGGTGCATGTGTGTGGTGAGGTTTATATTTTGTTGTGCGGGGAGTGGAGGGAGGGGTGGGTGGGAAAAAACCGTTTCCCAGTGTTGCTTAAACGCGTTGGTGCCCCGGACAGGGTCTTTTCCCCGGATGTTGTTGACGAGTAAAACTCGAAGCGTTCCCCCTTTATTCCCTTCATTCTGGACCTGTGCCAAATCAGTGGGTTGAGGGGGCGCTTGCGTCCTGCGTTGTACTAAGTTTCCAGTGTGTGTCGTGGTCAGCCCGTAAACGTCGGGATGTGTCGGCGTAGAATGTTTAGGTCTCCCTGGGCTCGGATGTGATTTTTAATGTTGGTGCAAAAAGTTGTTCTGTAGAGATAAGGAGACGTTGTGTTTGGATAGAGGGGTTTAAAATCATAGAAAAAATTTTTTTTTGTTTTTTTGGTATGTAAGTGTTTGCAAACTGTGAGGATGTTTTCTTGAAGAGGTTTATGGGGGTTCAAAATTGTGTGTGGTATGTTTTTAATGGTGTGGGGGTGTGTGTTACGAGGGCCCCCTTAAAATTGCCCAGTTTGCGTTGTTATAGCAAAGTAAGGTGGTTTTAAGGGACGGAAAAAAGGGTTAGGGATATGCGGGGAGGAATTAGAATAGTGATAGGTGAGGGGGGAAGAGGTTTTAGGGGAAAATGTTTAGGATAAGGGGGGTCCCCCCTAATTTAGTGAAGGGGTTTTAAGTGGGAGAAAAACAAGGGTTTGAAATTACAAATTTTTATAAAATGTGGGTTTTTGCGGGAAATTTGGGGTTTTTCAGGTTTGAATGGAGAGGAGGAATATTTCGGGGTTGAAAAGGGTGATAGGTAAGAGGAAGTGGGTTTTGAGGAAATTTTTGGGAAAGAGGGAAATTGGGTATGAATTTGGGGCTGAAAAAGGTGAGGCCCCCAAGGGGAAAGGGGGGAAGGGTGTTTTTATAAGGATGGAAGCGTCGTAGGATGGGGTGGGGGGTTTTCCCCCTGATCCGTACATTTTTGGGGAACTGGAAACCCCAGGCAGAGGAGGCATTGGCCTAAAGTTTAAGCCAAAAAGGCATTAATTTTACCCCAATTTGTGATGAAGGGCTGTGGTGTTTTGTTAAATTAAAATTTTGTTTGGGTTTTAAAATTTTGGGCTTTTTGAAAGGGGAACCCCGGTTAGCGGGATTGGGGAAGGTGTGTGTAACGGTAAGGGAAAAAAGTCGTGGGGGGGGGGCGGGTGGGCCCGGTTGGGCTCCCCGGGGGGTCGCCCGAAAAGGGGTTTCCAGTCCCCCTGGTCGTTCGAAAGAGGTGTTTTGTCTGGGTTTTTCGGTGGGGGTGTGGGTTATTTGGGTGGTGTTCCCGGGGTTCGTTTTTGATTTTTTGGGGTTCTATTTTTTTTGAAACGTTTCATTTTTAAAGGGGGGAAAAATTTTTTTTTTAAATTTTTTAAATTTTTGTGGGGATAATTTTTTTTGCCATTAGGGGGCTTGTACAAGGGGCCGGGTGATTTTTAAAATTCGCTTTTGGTTTTCTGTTGGGGGCCGTGGTGGGTTTTGGGGGTGTTGAGGGGGAGGGAGTGGAGGGGCCGGGGGGAAGGGGTGGGTTTGCGGGGTTTTGGGGTAGAGGGGTGGGGGGGGGCGGGGGGGCGGTAGGGTTCGGCCCTTGCTATGAGTTAGTTGCTGGGTTTAGGGCTTTGTGTTTTTGCTTTTGGTTTGCGTTTTTTATCCCTGGGGGCGGTGTGTCCCCGGTTGGTGGGTTTTTGGTGGATTGTCTGTAATGTGGAAAATCACGCATTTGGGGGCATTTTCATGTTTCGTATTTTTTGTTTGGGGGGAAAAGGGAGACTTTTGGGAAACTTGTACAGGCAGGTTTTTTTAATTCTTTGTGTGGGTGTTGTGGAAAAATTTGTTGTTTTTGTAGTGGTTTCTGTTGTTTGGGTTTTATTTTTTGTTTTATGGAGCCGTAGAGAAAGGGGATTGTAGTTTTTTTTCTTTTTTTTGGGAGGGGTTTGTTTAAATTGAAAAAGGGGCGGAGGGGAGAAGGTGGGTTTGCAGTAAATTGGGGGTTCTTGGGTGAAGCCTTTTTTTTTGTGTGTATTTCGTGGGGTATGTGGGGAGGCGGTTTTTTAAGCGCAGACCACAGAGTAGGGGGAATAAAGCATTTTTGTTTTTTGGCGATTGTGTTAAGAAAAAAAAAAGGGAAGGCGCTATGTCCTTTTTTTTGGGGGGCCCCTGTTTTATGTCGTATCGCAGCGTGCGGTCAGGGGGGCTTGGGGTTTTGCCATGGGTTGGAGGGGCTACAGCGAAACGGGGTTAACACAACTTATTTTCCCCTTATGGGTAATACACAGCTGAACTTACATAGATAAAAATTAGAATACGTACCCCCAACACAACTGAGATAAAGTCGGAATGCCCTTTGGGACTCCGTGGCGGCTCCGATAAAAGGGAGAGAACAATGAGGAAACACAAGTTCTGGACAAGACTATGCCAGGAAACTTACTCTCACTCCCGTCTGGGGTCGCCCCAGGCGGAGCTGGAAAAAAAAAACACCGGGCACAGAGAGAAGGTACACGAGTGGAGAGGAGGGAGATCGTTTTAGAAAAAAAAAAAAATAAAAATAAAAAAAATACAAAAATGGAGTTTTTCCGGGTGGGGTTTGGGGGGACTTTAAACGGAAGAAACACGACAAGAGAGAAAATGCACACAAGGGGAAGATAGGGACAAAATAAAAACTAGATCAAAGATGGAAGCTTACAGGGGGGGGGGGCTTTTACGAGGAAACACTGGCAGGGGACAATTAGAGATAAGGGGCACTAGGGGAGAGGGAAAAAAAGAGAGGAAAAAACGTGAACGGGTACTTACTCGGTGTCGGTACTGGTATGGAATCCAAGTGAGAAAAACCCGGAACGCGCAGGGGAAACAACGAAGTTTTTAACCCCGAGGGATATACTAAACGGAAAAAAAAGCGCAAAAAAAACCAAAGAGAGAAGCTGAAAACACCTTTTGAAACACAGACACAAGACACCAGCGACTGGCGTAGAACAAGTTTAACTCAGATTGGGTCTGTATGTCACGGCAGAATGCGAAAGGGGGGGAAAACGTCGATTTTGAGAGCGCGGCGGGGAGACCTATCGCGACGGGGCAAAACTGTAGGTTGTTCAGAATGTGAAAGCTTATATTTGACTGGGAGAGAATGAGACGTTTCTGCTCTGGCAGCGCGGTTTGGGTGGCTGTGGGCTCGGGAGCGCTGTTTACCCCGTGATGCGGAATGTGCTGAGTTGTTTTAAAATGCTGTTGCCTCCTTTCCTTGTAGAATGATGTTGATGTATGTCTAGTTGTAGAACCCGTAGATATTGAGGGGTGGCTGGCTTGTGTTGCGTAGGTTACGGGTTATACGATGATATCTTGGTTTGGGTTGTTTTGCTGGTGCTTTGTGGTTGTGGTAATGGTTTTTATTGGCTGGGGTGGTTTGTGATAGCGCCGGAGAACGTTGGGAGGAAGCAGTATAGCGTAAGTAGTTAGTAGTTGCTTTTGTAGATCGGCGTAATCTTTGGGAGACGTGGAAAAGCTGTTTGAATGGCCGGGGTTTGGGAAACTTTGTAGGGCTTGTAGTTTTTCTTGTAGAGCGTAGGGTATTTAAATTTACACTGGTGAGCCCCCCATTTTAAGTCGTTTTTATTTTTTGAGATTATTGGGTGAGTTAAAAAATACTTCCCGTTTGTACACATTTATTTATAAGTCCAATAAGGAGGTAGAATATTACAACCCTTACAATAATGTCTTGAATACAGCCAGGGAGTGACACGGAGCTCGGGGGAGAGCTATGGTTTTCCCGAGGCCTTCTCCCCCCCTTCCTGTTTCCCTCCACTTTTTCGCCTCTGTCACAAATGTGTTGACCTTAAAAAAAATGTTGATGCTATACATTTGTCCGGGGACCTACTTGGGTTCGAGCTAAGAGATGGCAAGGGTGTTCATGGTTCTCACGAGAAATATAGCAAGAAAGAATACGTAAATTAATATATATATAATTATATATATAGATAATATAATATATATATATATTATATATATATATATACAAATATATAATAAATAAAAAATATACTAAATTATATATATATATATATATATAATAGTAATATATATATATATATAATATATATATATAGAATAAATATAATATATATAATATATATAATAATATATAAATATAATATAATATATAATAATATATAAATATTATATATATATATATATATATATATATATATATAATATATAATATATATATATATTTATAATATATATAAAAAATATATAATATATATATAATAAAATATATAAAAATTTTAAATATATATATAATATATAATATATATATATATAAAAAGATATATAAAATATATATATATATATATATAATATATATATATATAATAAATAATATATATATTATATATAAATTTAATATATATATATATAATATATTATATATATATATTAATATATATTATATATATATTATATATAATTTATATTTTTATAATGACCCTAAAATATACTGTTTTTTTTTGATGTTAAGTATATGAAAATATCCTGTTGGAAGTTATAATACTTGTTACACTTGTGCGATAATAGTTGTAATTAATAGTAATTGTTATCAAGTTAGTATATATGTTAAGAGTGATAATGACTGACAATAAGGGGAACGTAGGAATGTGCTATTATATTAAATATATATATAAAATATATATATATAATATATATAGATAATATAATATATATATATATATTATATATTTTTAATATATATATATATATATAAAAAATATAATTAATGGTATTATTAATTTATATATTTATTAACGTTTTATTAAAGTTTTTGGGTTTTATGATAAATGAACATTCTCAGTAATATTAACCATTACCATTTTGATTTGAAACGACTGGCTATTACCAATCGTCATAATATTTTTGCCTATTGCATGTGGACACGTAGTAGGATTTGTGGCAGCCGATAGCCGCCGCGGCTTGGAGAGCCATTACACTCCTGACCCTCCCGTCATAACATCTCTCACTGGGCTTCTCTGTTTATATCGAGAAGCAAAAATACATTTCCAGGGCCCTCGTGAGAGTAACATTATCTTGCTTATCTTTATAATTATATCGAGAAGTTGTATATAAAAAATGTTTTGTATATACTAAGTGTCAAATCATAGGACGTGTTACATTCAACACAGCGATTCCATCCGCCGCTGTCATATTTGTGGGATAAACCCACTGACCGCCCATCACCAAACACCCCTCCGCCCTGCACCGCTGGCCTGATCACGGCCTAGCCATCCGACCGGCCTGCGCATTGACAGTTTGACAAGGCCTTCATCCAAATTCAACCTCCAATTCACCGAAAGTATCTAGTTTGTACTGGCTGGTGTATTTTTTCGGGATGAGATAGACAAGGGTTTTATCAGACGGTAAAACTGTAATTAATAAATGTTTGTGACATAAAGTTTCCACATTGAGATGTATTTACATGACATGAGATGTATTAATTGGAAGATCGATATTTTTTTTCTACTTCCTATATACCGCTTTAGTCCTTCCGATTAAATACATCTCATGTCTTCGAAAGAAGTAATTTGCGACGGAATATCAGCGGAGAAAGTTTTCTCGTATTCACCAAGGTTAATATAAGCATACTACATAATTGTGTATAGATGCTGATATACAAGTAAAAAATTCCGTTTTTTTGCAGACCCCTTTTTACTAGCAGGAATTTCTGGGGTGGAATTTTGCCCACCCTTCACAACCATTCACATATGTTATATGTTTGATTTTGTTCTGGGAAGACTACAGTCGGTAGAGGTATATGGTATGTAATTCATACTTGCCTTTGTCAAACAAATTTCGTTCTATTTTATGTCACAATGTTTTACGGACGAGACCAGACCTCCAGACAGTTAAACAAGAAACACCAAGTGATGTTACGAAGGGGCGAAACTTCTCCGAACAAATATACACCATTCGTACGTCGCACCGAGCGCACAAAAGGACAGTTTCAAGGGCATCAGTTGCAATCTGTAATTATGTACATATTCACATCGAGAAAAATATGATTTAACTTATGCTGATTTGCCACTTATCCTATTTATTTACTTATCTTCAATTGGTCTGCGGGGGTTCCGCATGTTAAATACTATTTTTTATTTTGCTGGTGGCAAAAAATGTTGTTACAATTCTAACCGATCTAAATTTTTCTAATGTACCTACTCTGTATTTTAGCAACTATAGCCTATTTCAGTGTTGTATACATAATACCAATACAATAGTGCTTATATCTAACGTGTAAGTGCTTCGTTGCTATAGATCAATAGAACAGATCACTAAAGATTAATAAACTCTTGACGGCTGCTACCCAGGCCCACCTCCGCCTCGCGAGACAGAATGGTACAGTTACGTCAGCCCAAATTACCTAAATGACAATCTGAATTGTTGAAAGTATGGTTTGGGCCAATTCAATATCAGATTAAGAACTGGAACTGTCGTAGAAATAGGACGCCCTCGTCGACGTCAGAGTTGGGACCATGGCGATGAAAACTACGTTAGAACGGAGTTTTCAGGGACGTATAAAGTATCCGCATCGAAGTGTCCTCTCACGACCGTCAAGATTGCTGTGAAGCTATGCTGGCCGAGTCGCCGAAGTCTGCTCGCCCATCAAGGAAAGCGGTTCACAGCAGCAGCTCGGATGTTGCATGTGCCACTGAGTTAACTATCGCATCACCATCTATCTTCCCCCCTATGTGTTGTGGGGCTGATATATCGGCTGCGGAGATATGGTGATGATACAGGGCTAAGGGAATGAAGGTTAAACCGTTTTCGCTCGACTAATACCTCCGCACCGGTGGGGATTTAGCCTCGCTAGCCTTAGTCCACTCGTCGACAGGCTGCGGTCATGAGAGGGTCGCGGGTCAGTTCGTCATGATTCGGTGAAAAAGCCACGACGCCCCTGAATTGATACTGGGCGTTACTTTGTTAACGGTATGACCTTCCTCCCTTGGCCTTGGGATAAATATACGCACGCCTTGCGTGGCAGTTTGTGCTCCCCCATATATCGGGAAGTTTGGCTGATTGATATATTGGTGGATTTGATGATTTTATCAGGATTATCTTACCGTACAGTGGGGAAACTATTTATGAGATGTTGGCAGTGCAGAGGGATTGTTGCCCTCTGCAGAGGGGATTGTTATCCACAATTTAAAGTTGAAGTTGACTTTGAAGCTCAGGTTTTTTATTTTGTATTTTGAGGAAATAAAACATCCCACAAGATGGAACGATCTATTTCATACTTCAACGCGCTGGTGAGAGTGGCAGTGTGCTTTAACTTACCTCATGGTTAGTTATTGTGCCTTCTGCCCCCACCCCGCCGCAATATATTTCTGACTGCGTCCCTATATTCATGTTATATTCCGAAGTGCTTCCAACCTCTCAATTTACGTATTATCCAGACGGCCAATGAACACTGCACATGCTTGTTAAATGTTATCGATCGATCTGTAATGACTAGCACCTCGCCTATAATAGTTATTCAGTTGTGTATCAGTAGAGTGTTAGTCTCCCGCGCAGTCATTGGGTGGTGATGGTGGATTGTTGTTTGTAGTAGTACAAAGGAGTGTCCTTAGACCGGCACAGCCTTCCAATAATATAATAATAATGTTATTCCCACCGAGGCATACAATGCAATCCGAATATGCTTCATATTTGGCTTCACTAGTGTACTTTTTTACTCATCCCACAACAACCACCACCGACACAAAGCCAAGCCACCCACACCACCACCACCCACCCCACCGCCACCCCACCACGGGGATGCTGACCACCTGGATGCTCTCCTCATAACCTGGGACCGGCCGCTGACAGTTCCGCCACATCCATCGTCCTGGGCTACTGTGAGTGTGTGTGTGTGTGTGTTTGTGTGTTGTGTGTGGTGTGTGTGTGTAGTGTGTGTGTGTGTGTGGCTGTGTGTGTGTTGTGTGTGTGGTGGTGTTGTGTGGGTGTGTGGGTTGTGTTTGTTTTTGTGTGTGTGTGTTGTGTTGTTTGTGTGTCTGTGTGTGTGTGTGTGTGGTTGTGTGTGTGTATGTGTGTTTGGGGGGGAAAGCTGTCTATCTAATGTTCTGGGGTGGGATAGGAATTAATATTATTCTCATATACTCATAAATACTTCCGTCAAGAATTTGTGATCAGTTCTTTTGTTTGTTTGTTTGTTAGCAGAATTGCGCAAAATTCCGCAGACGATGTTTGCATGACCATTTGACCAGAGGTGGGGCTTGGCCTTATTTATACATTTTTGACTTTTGTAGGTCATTCAGATCGGAATCTTGATCCAGAAATGTTGTGAAGGAATATCTCGGGCTTTGGCGTCCGTCGCCCTTCAATTGGGACCCAACACAACACAACAATAATTCTTTATTATTATTGTACTATGGTAACAGGTAGAATATTTTTTTCATCCTTGGCGGAGGCATGCGGTCTCTGGACTGCTCCCCTTGTTGACTCATTTAATCTCCTCTCTCTCTTCTCTACTCTCTTCCTCTCTCCTCTCCCGTCTCTCTCTCGTCTCTCCTCTCTCTCGTCTCTTACACACTACACACACACACACACACACAAACCACAACAGCACACACACACACACACGCACACACCATACACACACCATACAACATACTACACACACACACGACACACACAAGCCTAAGTCATCGTGGCTCCACACCCTTCGGTGGTGTCTTCCTGACGCCTCGCCTCGACTTTTCTTGCCGTTTCCCCTCCAAACCACCACCACAACCTCTCGTCGTGCTCAGCTAACTCCCCCCAAAAACCTCCTCCTCTCCTCGCTCCTTCATAACACAGTATGTTAGTGTTTTTTCCGTGACATTACGTACTCATAGCGTCCTATTATAGTTGGTTGAGTCCAACATTCGCAGCACTTGTATTAAATTATATATAATTTCCTGTTTCATTCCATGTTAACGTTAGTGAAGGATACCAACGCAGACTTATTTGATTTGTGACTGTACTTATCTAAAGGAATATACATGTGATTTCTATGAAGACTTATAATAATTAATCTTCCTTATTCTTACTTCTCCTTGTTATTCTTTTTGAAACAGAGATGAGTGCAAATACAGGATTAAAAACCAAATGGCCGAGTATCCAGACTGTTTAGAAGTTCGACGACTTTGATAACTCTACTTTTAACCTCCACTATTAAGATCTGATGTAGGTAAACCCGCGCGCGCGCGGCAGTGTGTGGTGTGTACCTAGTACCCTAGAATAACCTAGTTTGTATTCATCTAGTTGCATTGTAACGGTCCTGAGTGCTACACCTCGTATGTCCCGTCGCCATATCTACAACTCTATTTTGCTCTACTTTTGTTCCATTCCTTAGTGGTTGTTGTCTGAATGCAGTTTCGCGATCATGGTTTGCAAACCATTTTTTGCTCCCGCCCGCGGAAAAGATAAGATTTTCATCCTATCTAGACACTTTTTAAGTACCACATACAAGGTTATATGACTATACAAAGCGCTGCCCCCGTCAGCACGATCTAGGCGGACTCGAACCGGCTGACCGAATGCACAGGGACTCTGCACATTGCGAACTCACGTCTGTACCGACCTTGCACCCTGACGGGCCCCCGCCGCGGAAGTGCCAACCCATCCACCCCGGGAGGCGGACTAATCCCCGTCTAACACACGGTAACCCATTCAACTGCTGGGTGTCCCAGGGGCTCGCGAATTAATCCTTAGAATGATAATAGGAAAAAAAGTACCGAAATTCGTGCTAACTATGGGTGAGTTTTACCGATTTTAGGCAAATAATTTAAAATATCATTACATATTTTGTCTAAGATTTTTATATATAATATCTATATATATATATATATATAGATATATATTATATATATAGTTCTATATATATTATTATAGTATATATATTATATATATGATAATAATAGATAGATGATATATAGATAGATAGAGAGATAAGAGTAGAGAATAGTAGATGATGATAGATAGATAATAATAGATAGTATATATAGATAGATGGATATATAGATTAGATATATCGATAGATTTGATAGATAGATAGATAGATAGATAGATAATAGATAGTAGATAGATAGATAATAGATGTGATAAGTATTATATTGATATATATATATATATTTATATATATATATAATATATATATATAGATATATATATATATATATATTATTATATATATATATATTATATTAATATATATATATATATATATATATATATATATATAATAGAGCAATCTGTTCTCCATGAGGGAAGCGAGATCTTTAATGAATGATATAACCAGCGCGGGTAGAAACATCTTGATTGTTTATTTGGTACGTTTCGGCTATACATAGCCCATCATCACCTAAAATTCGGATACAAAATTTTTTTTTTTTTTTTTTCTTTTTTTTAAATGAAATATACAAATTTATAAATGATTTTGCGCTTTAAAAGGCCTCACTAAATAAAAATAAAAATTATAAAACAGTAATACAAATACTACACACTACCATCTACATTGCAAGTGGAGGTGTGGATTCCGCCACTATTGTGTTATAAAAGAAACAGCGAGGTTGAAGTGCCCTGTGCGCAAAGGGATGGTTTGTGGTGGTAGGTAGAGGTTCTCACATATCCATCGGGTTGATGTCCGTGGGAGCTTTGTTTGTGAATCTGAAGTCTTGGTTTGTTAGTGGTGGCCTGAGGCTTCGGAATGAATCCGATGGCTGAAAATGGTGTTTTGGACACGGGTATAGGCCAGTCCTGTGGAAGAGACATCCCCGATGCTCCGCCGATCCCTAGTGGTGGGTGGCGTTTGGTCTGCCCAATATCAGCAGCGTTACAGCTAATGCACTTAATTGGTCGCACATCTGAGGAACGCAGGGCATCAGGGAATTCTCTTCTTGAGTTTAAAACAGTGTGATAACGTAAAAGGGGCTTGAACCTACTCTAAGGAGACTTGTGGTAACATAACCTGAGCAGGAGTTGAGCTTTGTTTCGGATGGAAAAAGATTTGGTACCTATGAAGGGTAATATAAATACACAACGGCTTTATGAGCGGGTTATGATTAGGGAGGGGGTGAGTGTAGTTGTATTTAACTTTTACCAATGTAATTTGTTAATGAACCTGCATTCTAACTATAACTCGCTATATATTATAAGTTATATTATACTATACTAATATTATAATATATATTATATATATATATATATATATATAAGAGAGAGAGAGAGAGAGAGAGATAGAGAGAAGAGAGAGAGAAGAGAGAGAGAGAGAGAGAGGAGGAGAGAGAGTAGAGAGTGGAGAGAGAGAGAGGAAGAGAGAGAGAGAGAGAGAGAGGAGAGAGAGAGATAGAGAGAGAGAGAGAGAGAGGTATATAACGGGCAGCAGATTTTCTCTGAGACAGATCTCTTTAAAAGTGATAGCTAGTTCAGCGTTTATTATCTTCTTAAAGATATTTTCTCTTTGTCTTAAGAGTGTCCTTATTCCTCTTTTGTATCACTTTAGGACTTCGCGTGCTTGTCATGTTTGCTGTATCGGATTTCGGGTCTAAGAGCCCTTCTTCAGCAGCATATTGGAAGATGTTTTCTCCTCAGGAGTTGAGGTTAGCATGATAAGATGCGAAGTAAGCGCTCTTTATAGCCGGTCTGCCTGCCACCGCATCCTATTACTGATTGTCGTTTGATTGGTAGATAGATTTTGCTTCTCGTCTTCTTGCTGGAGACCTGATTGGATGTTTGGTCTTGCGCTTGGCTTTTTGCTGTGAGTAGGCCTATTATTTGATTTTGTTCTTTTTCATGCTGGGTAGAGCTTGTAGTCGTTTTTGCCTTTACGTTAAGTTTTGGACTGATCTCTTTATGTAACGCGCTTCTAGGATGGGAAGTCGCCGCACATCTGCACACATGTCAACCAATTCTGGGTAATTTTCTTCTAGAAATTTTTCTTTTTTATTCATGATGCCCATGTTGTCTAATAGGTGACTTTTTGGGGCTCCGAAGTTAGGTGTCGAGTAAGAGTCCTTTACAGCTTTTCGTTTGTCGTCATGCCGATGGTAGGATAGGGGAGGACTGCACAGTTTTCCCTTTTGCATGTGATCCTATATCGACATGGACTTTTGTTTTGTCTCCTTCTTCTGGCTTTGGGGCTGTTACGGAGAAGGATGGTTTGCTGGTGTTCTTGTTTTTTGTTGTAAATTTGTTGTTTTTTCTTCTTTCTTGGTTTGCAGGTTTCCGTTACGGTGGACATTTTTGTGATATATTCTTTCTTCTTCCTGGTGAGCGTGGTGGAAGAAGAAAGCCCGGTTAGAAGATAGTTACGTCGTGCCTGTTTTTTGTGGCGTTAATGTTGTACCAGTTCTCCAAGATTTTCTTAGTCTGACTGGTGATGTCTCTCTCGCTGAAGCCGTTGTTGAGAGGACTTTGAGTGATTCGCTCGATTTCTTGTGCATACGCTGCCATGTCTGCAGTGTGGTGAGAGCTCTTCTGATGTAGCACCTGATTGTGGAGTCTTTATATTCTGGGCGGGCTTCGCTTCTCTCCGTTGAGGCAGTGTGTCAGACGTCTTACTTGCCACCTAACCTTCGCGATTCCCCCAAAAGTCACCTATAACAACATGGGCATCATCATAAACAGAATTTCTAGAAAGAAAATACAGAATGGTTGACATTGTGCAGATGTGCAGGTCAACTTTCCATCCTAGGAACGCTGTAGCATAAAGAGATCAATTCCTCAAAACTATAACGTACAGGTAAACGACCAACAAGCTTACCCAGCAGAAAAGAACAAAATCAAATAACGCCCCTTTCACAGAAAAGCCAAGCGAAGACGGACAAACTCCATCAGCGTCTCCCACTCAGGAAGACGAGACGCGAAAAGCTATCTACTAATCAACGACATCGGTAATATGGCTGCGTGGCGGCAGACCGGCTTATAAATAGCGCTTCAACTTCGCATCTTAATCACTGCTCACCTCATTTTCCCCCCCCCCCCACCTGATGAGAAAACATCTCCATATCCTGCTGAAGAAGGGCTCTTCGCCCGAAATCGCGATAACAGCACACTGACAAGCTACGGCGAAGTCATAAAAGTTGTTACAAAAGAGAATAGACCCTCTTAGACAAAGAGAAGATATCTTATATATATATATATATATATATATATATATGATATATACATAGTATATATATATATTATATGTATATATATTATATGTATAATATTATAAATATATATATATATATAGCATAGTTATATATAGAATAATATATATATAATATATAATATATACTAACTATATATTATATATATAGATATTATATATATTATATATATCTCTCTCTATATAGATATGCTATAATCTATATATATCTATTATATACTATATATATATCTATCTTACTATATATATATCTATAATATAATATTATATATCTATATATATATCTATATATATATATATATATATATATCTATAATAGTTAGATATTATATAATATATTTTTACAGATATATTTATATATATATATTTATATACTATATATATATATAACTATAGTACATATATATCTATACATATAATATATATATATAATATATGTCTATATATATAGATATATATCTATATATATATATATATATATATATTTTCTCTTGTCCTAAGAGGTCTTATTCTCTTTGTAATACTTTTATGACTTCGCCGTAGCTTGTCTGTTTGCTGTATCGCGATTTCGGTTCTAAGAGCCCTATCTTTTCAGCAGGATATGGCTCAAATGTTTTCTCCTCAGGAGTTGAGGTGGGCATGAAAAGATGCGAAGTGAAGCGCTATTTATAGCGGATCTGCCTGCCACGCAGCTATTACCGATGTCGTTGATTTGGTAGATAGCTTTTGCTTCTCGTCTTCTTGAGTGGGAGACGCTGATTGGATGTTTGGTCTTCGCTTGGCTTTTCTGTGAATAGGCTGTTATTTGATTTGGTTCTTTTCATGCTGGGTAGAGGCTTGTTTCGTTTACCTGTACGTTAAGTTTGGGATTGATCTCTTTTATGTACAGCGCTTCTAGGATGGAAAGTTGCTGCACATCTGGCACACATTCAACCATTCTGTATTTTCTTCTAGAATTTTCTGTTATGATGATGCCATGTTGTTTCTAATAGGTGACTTTTTGGGGCTACGGCAGTTAGGTGGCAAGTAAGAGACGTCTGGACACTGCCTCAACGGAGAAAGCGAATGCCCGCAGAGATATAAAACTCCACAATCGGTGCTTACATTCAGAAGAGCTCTCGCACACTGCATTACTGGCCGCTTATGCCAAGAATCGAGCGATCCACACTCAAGTCCTCATCACAACGGCTTCAGCGAGAGAGACATCACCCGTCAGACTAGAAAATCTTGGAGAACTGGTACAACCCTAACGCCAAAAAAACAGTCACGACGTAACTATCTTTCTACAGGGCTTTCCTCTCCACCCTCACCAGGAAGAAGGAAAGAATAATACATCAAATTGTCCCCGTAACGTGAACCTGGCAACCAAGAAAGAAGAATAAACCCAATTTACAACAAAAAACAGACTACACAGCAACTCCTTCTCCGTACAGCCAGCAGACGAAGGAGCAAACAAAAGTCCCATGTCGTAATATATGGATCCCTGCAAAAGAGGAACTGTGAAGTCCTCCCCTCATCCTACAATCGGCGATGACGCAACGAAGCTGTCCGACGTCTTAACTTGCACCTAACTTCCGAGCCCCAAAAAGTCACCTATTAGAACAACTGGCATCATCCATAACAGAAAATTGCTAGAAGAAAATTCAGAATTGGTTGACATGTGTGCAGATGTGCGGCGACTTCCCCATCCTAAAGGCGGCTGTTACATAAGAATCAATCCCAAACTTAACGTAAATGCAAACGACCTACAGCTCTCCCAGCATAAAAGACAAATCAAATAATATGCCTACTCACAGAAAAGCCGCGAAGACCAAACTCCAATCAGCGTCTCCCACGCAAGAAGACGAGAAGCAAATCTATCTACCAATCAACGACATCAGTAATAGGCTGCGTGCAGGCAGACCGGCTATAAATAGCGCTTTACTTCGCATCTTATCATGCTCACCTCAACTCCTGAGGAGAAAAAACATCTTCCATATGCCTGCTGAAGAAGGGCTCGTAGCCCCGAAATCGCGGATACAGCAAACTGACAATCTACAGGCGAGTCATAAAATTGATTGACAAAAGAGAATCAAGACACTCTTAAGACAAAGGAAATATCTTTAGAAGATAATAACGCTGAACTGCTATCACTTTAACGAGATCTGTCCTCAGAGAAAATCTGCTGCCCGTAAATACTCTCTTCTCTCTCTCTCTCTCTATCTCTCATCCTCTCTCTCTCCTCTCTCGTCTCCTCTCTCTCTCTCTCTCTCAATCCTCGTCCCTCTCGTCCATCCCTCTCTCTCTCTCTCTATCTCTCTCTCTCCAGTCTCTCTCGTACTCAATCTCTCTCTCTCTCTCTCAGCTCATCTTCTCTCTCCTCTCTATATATATAATAATCATATATATATCTTATTTTATTATATAGATATAGTTATATATATACATTATATATAGCGATTCATTAGTTGGAATGCATTTCATTAACAATGACACGTACATTGGTAAACAGTTAAAAGAAACTACACTCACCCCTGCTCCCCAATTCATACCGCTCATAAATCCGTTGTTATTTTATAATTCCCTTCATAGGTACAAATCTTTTTCCATCCGAAACAAAGCTCAACTCCCTGCGTCGGTTATGTTACCCACAAGCCCTCGCTTAGAGTATTGTTCAGCCCCCTTTTTAACGTTATCACATGTTAAACTCAAGAGAAGAATTCCTGATGCCCTGCGTTCCTCAGTGGTGTACCAATTTAAGTCAGTAGCTGTAACGCTGCTATATTGGGCATACCAAACGCCACCTCACCACTAGGATCGCGGGCATCGGGGATTTGTCTCAACAGGACTGAATACCCGTGTCCAAAACCACCATTTTCAGCCATTCGGATCATTCCGAAGCGCTCAGCCACCCAATAACAAACCAATACTTCATATTTCACACACAAGCTACCCACGACTCAACTCCGATGGTTGTTGAGAACCTCCTCCACCTACCCACAAACCTCCCTTTGCGCAACAGGGCACTTCTACCTCGCTTGTGTGCTTTTAAACCATGTGGGAATCCCACACTCCACTGCAATGTAGATATGGTAGGTGTAAGTTATTTTTATTACTGTTTTAATATTTTTTATTTTATTTTGGTTAGCCTTTAAATGGCGCAATCATTTTATAATTTTTATTTTTCATTTAAAAAAAAAAAATCAAAAAAAAAAAATTTGTATCCGATTTAGGCTGATGATGGCTTAGTATAGCCGAACGTGCCAAATAACAATCAAGATGTTTTCTACCCGCGCTGGTTTATATCTTCATTATAAGATCTCGCTTCCCTCATGGAGAAAGAGTATTGCCTCTTTATATATAGTATATTATATATATATATATATATATATATATATATATATTATAATATATATAATATATATATATATATATATTAATATTAGATATAATATATATAATATATATATATATATATATATATATTATATACTATCTATCTATCTATCTATCTATCTATCTATCTATCTATCTATCTATCT
>JACEEZ010025581.1:35000-52500 GCA_016584305.1 Chionoecetes opilio
GCTTTCGTCAATGGGAGGATCGGCATCCACTACCTGTAACCCAGTGGTGTGAAGCTGCTCAGTTGGAGGGTCCACCGTGAACAACTGCCTAAAGTACTCAGCCCAACGTATCATGTTGTCATCCCATGTCTCATCCCAGTATCGCTGGGATGATTACGTGTCAAATCAGCGATTGCACCGTGAGACTGAATCGAGGCCTATTACCTGCATAGTCCGTCAGCGCCAACTTCGGCTATATGGGCATGTGGCACGCTACCCTGAAACCGATCCTTCTCATCGGGTTGTATATGTAAGAGAGAATCCGGCGTGGAGGAGGCCAAGCGGGCGCCCACAAGGCTCATGGCGGGGGCAAGTTGATGTTTCTTGTCGAGAGATGCTTGGTATGGGAAAGGAGCCTGCATGGGAACTCGCGCATGGTGACCCCCGGGAGTGGCGTCGTAGGGTGGGCGAGGCGACGCGCCCCCCGGCGTATGCCCCAAATGATGATGATGATCCCAGCGATACCCCATGATTCTGCGAGACACTTATTACCAAAGGCATTGATTCGTCCTCTTCAAGTCAATATTTAGTGTCCATGTCTCACAACCATATAGTAAGACAGGGATCACAAGCGACTTGAAGATCCGGATCTTTGTCCTTCTGCACAGGTACCGACAATGCCAAATACTCCCGCTGAGCGAGTCATAACACTGTGGGCCATGCCAATCCGCCGTAAGACTTCTTGACAGTGACCCGCCGTCATTATGGACTGCGCTACCAAGGTATGTAAAACTTTCCAAGATCTCAATGTCCTCGCCACACGCATGTAACAGACTGTACTGCATCATCTAGTAAGTCTCCCAAACACCTGGACCTTGGTCTTGAGCCAGGACACCTCAAGTCCCAAAGGCTTTGCCTCCTCGTGCAGCGCCTCGAGAGCCATCACCAGGACCTCCAGCGACTCAGCAAGAATTACTACATCATCGGCAAAACAAGATCAGTGATCTTGGTGCTGTCCGACGGATGCTCCACAATCACTTGATCTACAACCTTGTTCAATACCCAGTCCATACAAGCGTTGAAAAGTGATGGGGCTAGGACGCACCCTTGCCTCACTCCTGTATTCACAGGGAAGAAGCTGGATACACCTGCCCCACACTTCACAGCACTCTTAGTCCCAGAATAACAGACCAGTTATCAACCAATAGTCCTTGCAGGAATCCCTCGAGGTCGCAGAAGATCCCAAAGTGACTCACGATGCACTGAGTCAAATGCCCTACTTGAGATCAACATAGGCTGCAAGCATCCCCTGTCGAAACTCACGTCGGCGTTCCACCAGGCCACGAAGCGCTAGGATACGGTCCGTTGTTGACTTACCAGGCGTGAACCCGACTGCTGAGGTCTCTGATGTCTTCACCAGATGACTGCGAATCCGGTTCAGCAATAGATGGGCAAGCACCTTGCCTGGTACGCTGAGCAGTGTAATACCGCGGTAATTGTTGTAGTCCAACACACCAAGCCAATGTTATATACACTCTAGAATATACTTACATTTGTGTCTTTACGATTTTTTTTTGGTTTAGCTACATATTATTCTGACCAACTACTAGTGGAAACTGATATAATTTCCATTTTTACCTTGTAACTCTTGCTCGATAGAAACTCTAATGGATGACAGAAACTTGATAACCTATGTATAACTCTTCACATTAGAATACTATTATGTAACAGTTAAAGTTGCACCACAGTGCATTGCATTATTTACTTACATTCCTCAATTGAAGGAATTCTTCCGCACGTATTGTTGCATGACATTATTTACTTACATTCCTCGATTGAAGGAATTATTACACACGTATTGTTGCATGACATTATTTACTTACATTCCTAGATTGAAGGAATTATTACGCACGTATTGTTGCATGACATTATTTACTTACATTCCTCAATTGAAGGAATTCTTCCGCACGTATTGTTGTATGACATTATTTACTTACATTCCTCAATTGAAGGAATTCTTCCTCATGTATTGTTGCATGACATTATTTACTTACATTCCTCAATTGAAGGAATTCTTTCGCACGTATTGTTGCATAACATTATTTACTTACATTCCTCAATTGAAGGAATTCTTCCGCACGTATTGTTGCATGACATTATCTACATACATTCCTCAATTAAAGGAATTATTACGCACTTATCATTGCATGAAATTACTTACATACCTTCCTCATTTAAAGAAATTATTACATACTTAAGAAGATTCTTAAGCATCTATCTATCTGCTCACAATCTTCTATCTGATTGTCAGTACGGTTTCCGTAAGGGGCGATCTACTGGCGATCTTCTAGCTTTCCTAACTGAATCTTGGTCATCCTCCTTTAGGGGTTTCGGTGAATCTTTTGCTGTTGCACTTGATATATCAAAAGCTTTTGATAGAGTCTGGCACAAATCTTTAATTTCCAAACCCCTCATTCGGTTTCTATCCTTGTCTCTGTACCTTCATCTTAAGTTTCCTTTCAACCATTCTATTTGCAGCTACTGTAGACGGACATTGTTCTTCTCCTAAATCTATCAATAGTGGTGTTCCCCAGGGTTCTGTCCTATCACCCACTCTCTTTCTATTATTCATTAATGATCTTCTAGGTCTAACTCAAAGACCTATCCATTCCTACACTGATGATTCTACCCTGCATTTTTCACGTCGTTTATTAGACGTCCAACTCAACAGGAACTAAGTGATTCACGGAGAGATGCCACCGAGCGCCTAGCTTCTGATCTTTCTATAATTGCTGATTGGGGCAAAGCAAACCTTGTTTTGTTCAATGCCTCAAAAACCCAATTTCTTCACCTATCTACTCGACAAAACCTTCCAGATAACTATCCCCTCTTCTTCAATGACACTCAACTGTCTCCTTCTTCTACAATGAACATTCTAGGGCTATCCTTTACTAAAAATCTGAACTGGAAATCTCACATCTCATCTCTTGCTAAAACAGCTTCTAGGAAGTTAAGTGTCCTGTGGCGTCTGCGTCCTTTTTTTTCTCCCTCCCAATTGCTTGCTCTCTACAGGGGCCTTATCCGCCCATGTATGGAGTATGTCTCACATGTTTGGAGAGGATTCACTCATACAGAACCTCATAAACAGGGTTGAGTCAAAAGCTTTTCGTCTCATCAACTCCTCTCCTCTGACTGACTGTCTTCAATCTTTAAATCACCGCCACAATGTTGCTTCTCTTGCTCTCTTCTACCGTTATTTTCATGCTCACTGCTCTTCTGAACTTGCTAACTGCATGCCTCCCCCCCTCCAGCGGCCTCGCTGCACAAGACTTGCTACTCATTCTCATCCCTATTCTGTCCATCTTCCTAATGCAAGAGTTAATCAGTATCTTTACCCTTTCATCCCTTTCACTGGTAAACCCTGGAACTCTCTTCCTGTTTCTATTTTTCCACTTTCCTATGACTTACATCTTTTCAAAAGAAGAGTAACAAGACACCTCCCGAACTAAATTGGCTTACCCCTCTTTTTTATTTTATTCTCTTACTGTCTTCTTTATAGGGACTGGCAACCAAGCGGGCTTTGTGTTACCCATTTTTGTTGTGCCCTTGGCCAGTTCCTTGTGATGTAAAAAAAAAAAAAAAAAAAAAAATCTTATCATTGCATGACATTACTTACTTGCATTTCTCAATTAAAGAAATTATTACGCACCTATCATTTGGTGGTTAGCTTCTAGCGCTGCTGAGGCTAACTGGCCTGAGGTGTTGGAACACGCAACAAAATTCATAGCTTCCTGTTATGGACAATCAAAGACAAATTCTATGTCTGCGGCCAGAGTACGTGTGTGGACTTCAAGAATGGGGAAGTCGGCAGCAACAGTTACTCCCAAGTTATGTTCTCTTCCACCTACTACAGAGGCCTTCACTGAGAATGTCAAGCGGGCTCATCTGCAAACATGCATATGGAAGAATGCCCTGCAACTAGATCCACCAGATTTGGAACCCACATGTTATGGATGGATCAAAGAAAGCAGAACAAAGTCACTGCTGTCTACAACAGTCCCTACCAATGTTCAGCTAGCACCGAATCATATACTAAAGTTGATAAGATGCACATGTTCAAGTAAACAGCCATGTAAGTCCTCAAGATGAGCATGTAACAAGTCGAGGCTACCATGCACAATGTTTTGTGCTTTTCAATCCTCCATTGAATGTTGCAATGATCAAACACGAACAGCAGTTGATGAAGAGGATGAGGATAAATTACCTGAAGAATTATGCATTTATGCCCATAAGAAATTGACTCAAACGATCTGACTAAAAAAACTGTCAATCTTTATTACTTTCATGTTGAACAAGTAATATTCTTATATATTAGTATATGTATAAAAATTCACACACAAAAAAAAAAAAGCAGCATTTTGAAAATGGTGGTCATTTTGGACATGAAAATACCAGAAATGAATTTTTTGGGTCAAAATGCTCTTGGAATCATTATTGGTTGACCGGTNCTCTCTCTTCTCTCTCTTTTCATATAACCATTGCCACTTGTCTGAATGTTGAGAAATCATGACTTGTTTAAAATTGGACTTCAACCTTTATTCTCTGACTTCCTTGTAATTTTTTTTCTGTCAATTAGACAATGCTGGAGCCGTGATATTGTTATCTTGCAATGGTGATGGTGGTGGTGATGGTGGTTGTTGTGGTGAGAACATAAGTATATATAGTAACAGTTGTACGTAGTAGTAGTAGTAGTAGTCGTATTAGTAATGGTGATTAGATCTAGTAATAGTAGTAGTATGCCGGTACTTTTTTTTTTTTTTTTATTTAATTTATTTATTTGTTTATTTATTTATTTTATTTTATTTTATTCTTATTTCTAATTTTTTATTAAAGCAGTAGTAGTATAGTGTATAGCAGTAGCATCATTATATATGTTTTTGTTATTATTTTATTGCTGTTTCTGCTACTGCTTTTGCCACCACCACTACCACTAAAAAAAAAAAACATCCCCTCCACACCACTCCCTCTCTCCTCCTCCACTAATGCCGCCCCACCACCCCCTCCACCCCTCCACTCCTCCACTCCACTCAACTCCTTCCCTCCTCCTCCTCTACCAATGCCTCCCCACCACCCCCTCCACCCCTCCACTCCACCCCCTCCTTCCCCCTCCACTAATGCCTCTCCACCTGGCCGTCTATTCAGTGTGGTCATGTGCGGCCCCACATTTCCGTCCACTAACTATCCACTTGACTCTTTCGCCCACCCAGGTGCTTCGTGACGGGGCTGCTCCACCTGAGGCCGTGGTGGTGGTGGGGGAGGATCGCGGGGGGGGGGGGGGGATCGTGAAGGGAGGGGGGGATCGCGGGGGATCGTGGGGGATGGGGCTGGGGGGGGGGGGGGGGGGGGGGGGGGGGTCGTGAGGGGAGGGGGGGAGGGATCGCGGGGGAGGGGGGATCGTGCTGGGTGGTGGGGGGGGGACACACGGCCGGTACAGTGAGGCATTGTGGGGGGTTTAAAGAGCATCCAATTTTATTCATAATATTTTGCATCGAGTTTACAGGTTTGATTAGGTTTTTTTTTTTGTTAGTATAGTTTTTGTTTTGTTTGATACCTCACTTTGTTACTCAGAATTTTGTTAATTCAATAGTTAGTTCGAATTTCTAATATAACGTTTTGGTTAGTTGTTTATTATTTTTTTGCTTCTAGTTCAAGTGTCTTATGTTTTTTTATGAGGAACTTTGTATTGTGTTCAGAACTCAAAACAGTGAATATATTGTCCTTCTTTATTTTTAAATTGTTAATCTCTCTCTCTCTCTCTCTCCTCTCTCTCTCTCTCTCTCTCTCTCTTCTCTCTCTCTCTATCTCTCTCTCTCTCTCTCTCTCTCTCTCTCTCTTTCTCTTTCTCTTTCTCTTTCTCTTTCTCTTTCTCTTTCTCTTTCTCTTTCTCTTTCTCTTTCTCTTTGAGTGTGTGTGTAAATGTGTCTAGACTGGCGAAGTGAGAGCCGTACAGTTTCCCGCGCCTAATGCACCGTAACTTTCACCACGTCTAATGCTTCGGCGCCCCTGCCTTCCTGCTGCCGCTGCTCCCGTGCTCTGCCTGACTGACCTTGCCAATGTTATTCCATCATGGTTCCCAGTGATCAGCTCCGTCTGTGTGTGTTTACTTTATATTTGTTACCCATAAATTGTTGTTGTTGTGGTGGTGGTGGTTACGTTCTCACTGTTTGTTTCTGAGTTTGCTTTGTTTTGTTTGTTGTTACATTCTCATTGTTTGTTACTGAGTTTGTTTTGTTTTGTTTGTTGTTACATTTTCACTGTTTGTTACTGAGTTTGTTTTGTTTTGTTTGTTGTTACGTTCTCACTGTTTGTTACTGAGTTTGTTTTGTTTTGTTTGTGGTTACGTTCTCACTGTTTGTTTCTGAGTTTGCTTTGTTTTGTTTGTTGTTACGTTCTCACTGTTTGTTTCTGAGTTTGTTTTGTTTTGTTTGTTGTTACGTTCTCACTGTTTGTTTCTGAGTTTGCTTTGTTTTGTTTGTTGTTACGTTCTCACTGTTTGTTACTGAGTTTGTTTTGTTTTGTTTGTTGTTACGTTCTCACTGTTTGTTACTGAGTTTGTTTTGTTTGTTTTTATTATTATTTGATGATATTAATATGTGTGGTGGTGAGGGAAGCCTTGAGTCAGCGCTGCGTCGTGTGTGGACCATGTTGCCAGGTAGTATTGCGCCTCCTGTTAAATGCTGCCACTCACAATTTTGTTATGCTTTCACAAGGCTGCATTTACCACGTTTACTGTCTTTATCGTCATTATTATCGCTATCGTCATTACCGTCATCACATTCGCCATCGTTATCGGCATTATTATCGCTATCGTCATTACCGTCATCACATTTACCATCTTTATCGTCATTATTATCGCTACCGTCATTACCGTCACCACCACCACCACCACCGTCACCGTCACCGCTGCCGTCGCCATCACCATTTTACCTTAAGGCTCTACACAATATTCACCACATCACATTTTCCTCGCTTCTTAATTTATTCGCATCGCTTCATGCTGCGCCGAGTGTCTCCTTTCAGCCGCCCACACACTTCACGGGCGTCCTGATAGAGGCAAGGCAACGTAAACCCACCAGCCGCCCGCCCGCCCGCCCACCCGCCCAGGTAATGAGAACCCTCCAGACAGCCTAAATATAACACAATTTTCTCCCCCGTCATCAGCTCTGCCGAGGCGAGAAAGGGTTGCGAGAGTTATTGTTATTAGCTGAGAAGGGCGGGGGTGGAGGGCATGGATGGGGGGCATAGGGTGGGTGCCAGGCGGGGTGGGGGGCATGGGGGTGGTGTCAGGCCGTGTGGGTCATGGGATAGGGGCAGGCGGGAGTGAGGCATGGGGTGGGGGCCATGGGAGGGTGCCAGGCGGGAGTGAGGCATGGACTTCATGATCAGGACTTTCTCATTCACTCGCGACTATGAATGTGTGCTTGTCTCCATTCATTATTGTTATCATGAACCTGCTTCCTCCTGAAAGCACCACCCTCCACCAATGCTATATATATTATATATATATATATATATATATATATATATATATATATATATATATATATATATATATATATATATATATATATATATATATATATATATATATTATATTTATTATATATATATATATGCCCGCACACAAAACACACACATATTTATACTCTCTTTATACTTCATGTCACTTTCCTCACCCTGTAAATAGTTTTTTCTTCTTTTTACATTTTCATTTCTTTCATACTTTTGATCCAATGGTGAACATATCATCATGGCGGGAACATGTAACACTTATTGCAGTTTGACTTCTGAATGCTGGAATCCTGGAACCTCAGCACAATGAATAGTGACAAGCGCCTCCTGTATATATAGTACAATGCCAATGTGGTGGTGCCGGGGTGGGGAGCATCACACTGAGACACGCCCCTACACCCACCATGGAGGCCGTGCCCAGGGTCTCTATACCTCTTTAAAAAACCTTGGCTGTGCCGCTCTCTCTCCTTTCTAAGATGACGAGACTGTCCATTAAGATGGGCTGACGAGACTGTGCATTCAGATGGGTCATTGGGTCACTCTCCTGGCTGCTCGCCTGCCATCACGCCGCCCATGCCGCCCGTCCGCATATTACCCAAGTCTGGAAAGGTTCGCCTATGCTTTACTCTTGAACACGTCAGGTTAGGTTACGTTAGGTTACGGTTAGGTTAGGTTAGGATTCCTTACTGATAGTTCAGTAACTGTGTGGCAATCACAATTTTCGGGCATTTTCGAGAAAAACCTATGGTTAGTTTCGGTGCTATAGCCAAGCGTCTTCACCCGGAAAAGGGCGATCCTTTCCAGACTTGGGTAATATGCCGGCCGCCCTGGGGTTAATCCTCGCCGGGCGGCCAAGATAAGAGTAAAGTCAGTTCATGGTGTCGGGAAGCCCTTGTAGGCAGGGTGTGAGTGGCAGGCTGAGGCGGCGGCTGACGTACTGCTTCCTGGAGCGCCGTTTGTGTTCCGGTCCTGAAGATCCTGCCGTGAGCGAGTTTTATCCCTTCATAAATCGCAGTGTTTCTTGATGCTGCTGTCTTGTAACAGATAACAATGTTTTCTTCTAACTCATGACTGGAATTGGTGCAATAGTCGTGGTCAGTGCGGGCGTCCACCACTCACACGCCTGGTCCGCCCCGCCATCTTTCAGGGGCAGTCGACAACACAGTAAACAAATAATGCACTTAACACCTCAAAACAATCTGAGCCCCACAGCTCTATATACGCGCGTCTTTTTCCTTTGTTGTTTTCTGGATAGATTTAAAGCAAGTTACAATGACCACAAACCCGTAAACGTGTTAGCTTGCCGCGCCTACTCATTCCAGTGCAGAAAATCAACTTGAAGCATTGATATCATCCTTATCTTGTGTCAGTGCAAAGACTAGAGTAGTCTTTGGTCAGTGCCTTATAGATTTCGATGTCTTATTTCAATGTCTTTCCTCAATTCCTTATCTTATGTTACCTGGGCTCGCTTTCGGCGTCGTTTGACACACCGCTACTCAACCAGCGTCTTAGATCCGCCTGTAATATACGCTTCCTCCTCTGCTTTCATTCGGGCGATGAAGTTTTGCCGCCCATGGCTAAATATTGTGTTTCCATCAGTTGCGTGTGGTTTCCAAGTACATCACCTCGCCTGTTCAAACACCCGCTGCCTTGTCTCTCCGCGGATGGATTTCCCTGTCGCTCCACACACGCCTTCCACCGCTCTGAGCTTTCTGTATAGACGTATGTATGTACCCATTGAAAAAATATTAGTGTGTGAACGCAAGTATATACCACGTAATCTAATATATTGTAGGAGTAGCCGTGTGTCTGTGTGTGTGTGTGTCTGTCTGTTGTGGGTAGCCGAAACTGTAAATTCAATTTTGATGAGAGTAGGCTCAAAAAATCGTAAATAAATTTTAGGTGGTAAACGGATTGGTCCCATGTCGATTGAATCATTTTGAAGGGGGGTTTTGGGCTAAAAACACTTTTCAGATATTAGATTACAGGAATGAACTCTGCGGTAACGTCTTGCCGCATGTCACTAATTCCGTAGACTCATAACCCGTCAGGGTGGCATGGTTGGTAGAATCGTGAGCTCGCGTGTGCAGCGTCCCTGCGCATTCGGTCAGCGGTTCGAGTCCACCAAGTTCGTCCTGGCGTGGTGGCGCTTTGTATAGTCAATACCCTTGTAGTTGGTACTTGCAAAGTGTTTAGATAGGATCAAAGTATCTTATATCTTATCCGTAGACTCATGGACTTGTAGCGACTAAAGTAGTCACCCCTTTCAGTCTTCAAGTTTTCCGTTTTCTACCAGTGTTGTCCCTGAGAGAACCAGCGTAGCAGCGATGACTATTCTATTTCGTAGTCTTCAATATTTGTTGTTATCATTATCATGTTCTTGCACTGTTATCAGCTCATCAATGTAAGTAATTATATACAACGTGTCACCAGCAATGTATACTGGAAGTGTCTTTGGTGAAACTCGCAAGTCTTGGTCGAGTTTCACATATACCTTTAAAATCACCATTTATGAAACCAGAAATTCTGTATATATATTCCAGTTTTTATGCAATAAAGGAACCTGAACTGACAAAATGAGTATCCATCATTCCAGTTCAACCATAAGCTATGAACACTCCACCTAGTTACAAATGGTGACCCTGGAGTGTAGCTAATGGTTCCTAGGTTGGCTTAAACTGGTGCTGTACAGCACGGCATAGAAATGCAATTTCTATGCTTTGCTGGACACATGAGCACACCTCTCCTAGTAGTGGGACCTGCGTCTTCGGAAGCATTCGTCCCATTGCTCCTGCTGTATATTCCTAGCCTCCAGCTTCACTGGTGATCGCTAGGTTGAAAGCGGGATAGGGAGAATTACACTTCATACGTGTAGCCGCCACCTAGTCAGGTTTCCCACCCAGACCCCGGCACCTTCTGTGCCTTCCTCAGGGCATTTTTGCCCTCAGACGCCTTACTGCGTCCTCAGCGGCCTATGCGCATTCAGCGCGGCCACTACCCCGCCAGGCGCCTCACTGCGTCCTCAGCAGCCTATGCGCATTCAGCGCGGCTACTGCCCCTTCAGACGGCTCACCGTGTCTTCAGCGGCCTTATGCGCATTTAGCGCGGGCCCTGCTTCCTCCGAGGCCTCACTGCGGCCTATGCGCATTTAGCGCGGCCGCTGCCTTCCTCCAGACGGCTCACCGCGTCCTCAGCGGCCTTATGCGTGTTTAGCGCGGGCCCTGCTTCCTCAGACGCCCCAGTGGCCTATGTGCACTCAGCGCTGCCACTCCACCCTCTGACGCCTCCTTGCGCCCTCAGCACGACCTCACGCGCATTCTGCGCAGCCCCATGGTGTTATTGAATCACTCTACGGCCGCCACTCAACAGACCTGCGGATTACTCAACCCTCAACTCCACAGTGTTAACGTGACTCACTCCACGGCCGCCGCTCGCCGCCCTTTGGATTACTCACCACCCTGTGGATTACTCACCGCCCTGTGGATCACTCACCGCCCTGTGGATTACCAGCCCTGTGGATTACTCAACCCTCAACTCCACAGTGTTAACGTGACTCACTCCACGGCCGCCGCTCGCCGCCCTTTGGATTACTCACCACCCTGTGGATTACTCACCGCCCTGTGGATTACTCATCACCAGTGCTACTTGCGTAACCGTGTTTCGTTCCCTGAACAACTGGGACACCCGTCCAGTCCACACCTGCGCTTTCACTCAACTTCGCCATGCCTGACGACGACAACCTACCCACTGCAGCAGCAGTGACACTGAGAGCGCCACCTTTCTCTCCACTTAACCCGTCCATGTGGTTCGCTGTCCTGGAATGCGGATTCAAAGCATCCAAAATCACAAACAAGCTCACCCAGTTCACCCACGCCGCTAGTTTCCTGCCTCTCGACGTCCTTCCACAAGTTGCTGACGTAATCTCAACAGCTGCCACCTCCGCCACACCCTACGAAGACCTAAAAAAGTGCGTACTCTCAAGCCTCCAGTCTTCTACCGCCACCCGCCTTAAAGAACTTTTCTCCAAGGACGAGTTGGGTGACGAGAAACCGACAGACCTACTGCGTCGCATGAAGCTACTACTGGGTGACAAGTACAGCACTTTCGACCCAGAGTTGTTCAAACAGCTGTTTTACCAACGCCTGCCTACTGCTACACAGAACGTCCTTTTCTGCATCAAGGATAACCTAGCCCCCGATGCCATCGCCAAGTTAGCAGACGACTTTGTGGCAACAGTTCCTACACAACATGTCTCTTCAGTGTCCTCAGCTTCGACCCAGGACAACACTCAGCTCGCCTTGCTCACCCAGCTGGTATCCCAGCTCTCGACAGAGGTCACTTCTCTCAAGAGGCAAATGCAGGACCACCAACGACCCCGCTCATCCACACCTCAGCAACGCCAGTACCGTCCACGCTCACCCACACCTCAACGCCGCCAGCAACGCTTCCGCTCGAGAAGCCCAGGACTCTGCTGGTACCACGACAACTTCGGCAGCAAAGCCTCAAAGTGCGACCCCCCCTGCTCGTACGCGGCATCAAACGAAAAAGGCGAGTACTAGTGCAGCGTACTTCTCGCCAAACCTCATCGCTGCTCCGCCTTCACGACAAACGCCCGCAACACAGCCGGCGTCAACACTGCCATGGCGGTAACACTGCCACGCCCGCAACACTGCCGGCGGCACCACTGCCATGGCGGTAACTCTGCCACGCCCGCGACTCACAGCCGGCGGCACCACTGCCATGGCGGCAACACTGCCACGCCCGCGACTCACAGCCGGCGGCACCACTGCCATGGCGGCAACACTGCCACGCCCGCAACACTGCCGGCGGCACCACTGCCATGGCGGCAACACTGCCACGCCCGCAACACTGCCGGCGGCACCACTGCCATGGCGGCAACACTGCCACGCCCGCGACTCACTGCCGGCGGCACCACTGCCATGGCGGTAACACTGCCACGCCCGCAACACTGCCGGCGGCACCACTGCCATGGCGGCAACACTGCCACGCCCGCGACTCACTGCCGGCGGCACCACTGCCATGGCGGTAACACTGCCACGCCCGCAACACTGCCGGCGGCACCACTGCCATGGCGGCAACACTGCCACGCCCGCGACTCACTGCCGGCGGCACCACTGCCATGGCGGTAAACACTGCCACGCCCGCAACACTGCCGGCGGCACCACTGCCATGGCGGCAACACTGCCACGCCCGCGACTCACTGCCGGCGGCACCACTGCCATGGCGGTAACACTGCCACGCCCGCAACACTGCCGGCGGCACCACTGCCATGGCGGTAACACTGCCACGCCCGCAACACTGCCGGCGGCACCACTGCCATGGCGGTAACACTGCCACGCCCGCAATACCGCCACGCCTGCAACACTGCCATGGCGGCAATACTGCCACGCCAGCAACTGGTCACCACAGCCCTCCACATCAAATCGGCAACAGAAACACCAGCAGCACCGCTCCACCAACCAAAGTCTCGTTCCTCCTCCCGCGTCACTAGGGGGGGGGTACTGTAGCGACTAAAGTAGTCACCCCTTTCAGTCTTCAAGTTTTCCGTTTTCTACCAGTGTTGTCCCTGAGAGAACCAGCGTAGCAGCGATGACTATTCTATTTCGTAGTCTTCAATATTTGTTGTTATCATTATCATGTTCTTGCACTGTTATCAGCTCATCAATGTAAGTAATTATATACAACGTGTCACCAGCAATGTATACTGGAAGTGTCTTTGGTGAAACTCGCAAGTCTTGGTCGAGTTTCACATATACCTTTAAAATCACCATTTATGAAACCAGAAATTCTGTATATATATTCCAGTTTTTATGCAATAAAGGAACCTGAACTGACAAAATGAGTATCCATCATTCCAGTTCAACCATAAGCTATGAACACTCTACCTAGTTACAGACTTACCGTTTGTGTGTGTGTGTGTGTGTGTGTGTGTCTGTGTCTGTGTCTGTGTCTGTGTCTGTGTGTGTGTGTGTGTGTGTGTGTGTGTGTGTGTGTGTGTGTGCTTGCAGGACAGGCGTGGGGCTGGGGTGAGACAGGCGTGGGGCTGGGGTGAGACAAGCGTGGGGCTGGGGTGAGGCAGGCTACGGTGGTGGTAGGTGGTCTACCCCGAAGCACTTTGTGACCAACGACAGCAACGAGACGATTGGAGTTTGCACTCACATTGTTGTTTAAAATATACTACTACTACAAACATCAATACATGGGTCCGAAGGGCCCACAAGCACTTGTGTTATCTAAGAAGGAAGCTGGTCTCCGTACCATTCCAAATCCTTGTTTATACTATCTTATTATTTTTTTGTTTGGATTACACTTTCAGGTAAATGTACACATGGTATTCATGGTTCAGGTTCAGGTATGTTTGTACACCTCCGCACCTACCTGTGTATTTGGGAGCCTTGTTATAATTTTCAAAACGTCTATTTACCCTCTTGTTGTGTATGTATAGGTACTCGTGGTCCCATATAACCAAATACAACACTGAGGACTTTGAACCCCAAGGAGAGTAATATATTATAATAGAGTGTATATTATCCTTGTTGTACCCTGATAGTCGCGGCCCCTGAACGCACTCCATCGCCTCCGACCACCACCTGTCAATATTCTTAAAAGCCACAAACAACACGCCAGTCTCCGCCCCAACTTACGAGGACCACCTGACCAAAACACAGCTCTCGCCGCCCCATCATTCCAGTCACGCCCTTGAGTCATGGCCTGTGTGTGCCGCCGCGACGCCCCTGCACCACCGCGCCCCCCGCCACGAAGGCCCCGCGGCTCTCTTCGCATAGTGTTATTCTGACGTGTTGTGCATGATGACTGGCTGCGCGTAATGGTCTGGTGGGGCGCGACCATTACGCCCCCCCTCCCCTCCCCTCTCCTATCTTCCCCTCCCCTCCACTCCCCTCCCCTCCCATAACCCCCCTCCCCTCCCCTCCCCTCTCCTCCTCCCCCCCTCCTCTCCCCTCCCCTCCTCTCCCATATCCCCCTCCCCTCCCCTTCCCTCTCCTCTCCCCCCCTCCCCTCCCCTCTCCTCCCCCCCTCCCCTCCCCTCCCCTCTCCTCTCCTCTCCCCCCCTCTTCCCTCCCATATCCCCCCTCCCCTCCCCTCCCTCAGAAATAATTCAGAGAAGACATAGCCACGAATTTTTACATGAATATCACACAGTATATCATCAAAATAGACACTGCCATGAATTTTCCACATTGAGTATTAATTAAACATAAACGATCGAGATGGACGATCAAAATATAGTCACAGTCATGAACTCCTTTGTCTGCTTTTCAGGACACGACGACCTCACAGGCAGCAAGATGTGTCCACCAAGACGCACAGGCAACACAAAGGTAAGACGCAGCTTTTTTTTATACTTTATTTACATCTATTACAGTTTAACATAAAAAAAACAGACAAACAAACAAGGGATATAAATATAAAATAGAATAGAATAAAAAAAATATATAAAGGTACATAAAAACAGCAATAGATAAACGGGCTTCTACTCACCGTTGCCTGTACACGCTTAGACAAAAAGGGTAGGAAAAGGAAAAGGGTATTTGTAGTGATGAAATACTGCTACCCTTTTTCTATCCTTACAAATATACCCTTTCGGATCGACGCAAATATACCCTTTTCCAACCCTCTCGTCTAAAAAGGGTAGATGAAGGGTATAATCGGCAGCATCTACCCTCCAGCCTGGACATAGGGTTTAAAAAGGGTAGTGATGGTGCGATGTAACAATTCTACCCTTAATATACCCCTTATTTCTGAGAGTGTACAGTACTTAACACACTGCTTGCTGTATTAACTTAACATTGCTATGCTTGTAGTGAGGTGCAGGGCCTGCTTGTGAGTTTATGAAAATACACAAGTTATTTATTCGAATGGATGTGCTTATTCTAGTTTTCTTTTAGCTTTTTTACATATCAATTGTGCTCAAAATGGAAGTATCATACCCATACCCCTTGCCACCTCAGCTTCTTAGTCATGATTATAGATAAAAACAAACTGTAGGGCTGCCAACCTCTCCCTCTGCCGTGTCCAACCTTCCTCCTACACAGTGTCCAGTCCTCCCCACCACCACGGTCAACTCGTAAAATCTGTTCCTGCCCACCACAACACAACCTGAACCAACCGTTGCCTTGACCACATTCAACCACACCCAATTGTCACTCGTCCTTCTCCACAGTCTGTCTCTGGTCCTCAGCCTTCTCTATCCTATTCCTTACTCCTATCCAAACACCCGTGGCCTGGAACCAACACTCCTCCTTCAATCCCATCCCTCCTTCCCATCCCTCCCTCCTTCCTTCCTCCTCGTCTGCATACCTCCTCCATCCTGTCTCTATCAAGTTCTCAACCCTGTCTTCCTCCCACTTTTCTCCTCCACCCATGGGGGGGGTAATTTCCTTGTATTATTATTGGCGTAAGAGACTAGCATCACCCAGTAAGAAGGAAAATATTGTTATTTCCTTTTGCTTTATAAGAAAATATAGGGTGAAATTGGGTTTAGAATTGTAGTTTCAGAAAACTGACTCCAGATTCGTGATCAGCATGGCCGAAAATTAGGATAGATTTCTTTCAAATTTTCCTTGAAATTTGCAGGGAGACCTTTTTGAATTTTTACTTTTCTGGTGTGGGAGTGTGTAATTTTTTTTTTTTTTGGGGGGGGGGTGAAAATTGAATTAAGGAAGTTCTTGAGGGGCGAATGTTGCTGTTAATATTGAATGTGATTATTTTGCTTTACTTGTTTGTTTTCAATGTATTTCTTAGCATAGTTCTATTTTGTATCTATCTTAAGAGGTTTGTTTAGTTATTTTTTGTTTCTATATTTTTTTGCAGTGTTTTATCTTGCCATAATTTCTTTGACTTTTTGGCACAATCTTGAGTTGCTTTGCTTTTCAGATTGATTTCAGTTTTTAGTGATCAGTTTTAGTCAACTTTTCTTTCCAAGTAATTACTGACCAAGGGCGGGAGTGCGGTATTTTTTTTCTTTCTCTCTCTCTCTCTCTCTCTCTCTCTCTCTCTCTCTCTCTCTCTCTCTCTCTCTCTCTCTCTCTCTCTCTCTCTCTCTCTCTCTCTCTCTCTCTCCTCTCCTCTCCTCTCTCCTCTCTCTCCTCTCTCTCTCTCTCTCTCTCTCTCTCTCTCTCTCTCTCTCTCTCTCTCTCTCTCTCTCTCTCTCTCGCTCTCGCTCTCGCTCTCGCTCTCGCTCTCGCTCTCGCTCTCGCTCTCGCTCTCGCTCTCGCTCTCGCTCTCGCTCTTGCTCTTGCTCTTGCTCTTGCTCTTGCTCTCGCTCTCTCTCCTTCATGATAAAGAGTTGATAATATAATAATAGAATTCCCCGTAGCGAGAGGGAGGGTAGACGGCTTACATGGGATTGTGTTATGTTGTGATGTAGAGTTTAAATACCGCAGATTGAATATACCTCGCAAGGGTATTCAGAGTATTCGAGAAAAAAGGCTTTGTAGATCGAATGAAAACACGAGAGAGACAGAGATACAGAGAGAGACAGAGAGAGAGACAAAGACAGAGAAAAAGAGAGACAAAGACAGAAAAAAAGAGAGACAAAGACAGAAAAAAAGAGAGAAAAAAAAGAAAAAAAAAGAGAGAGAGAGAGAGAGAGAGAAGAGAGAGAGAGAGAGAGAGAGAGAGAGAGAGAGAGAGTGAGAGAGAGAGAGAGAGAGAGAGAGAGAGAGAGAGAGAGAGAGAGAGCACAAGACCTTGCAATGGGTAATATTCTATGCCTCGCAAGAGTATTCGAGAAAAAAGGCTTTGTAAATCGAACGAAAACACACCGAGACACACAAAGCAGGATAAAATATCATAACAAACGCTTCACAGAGAGAACCTTCCTGAAACAGCTGCCTTCCAACAACAACAAGGGCGCGGCGGTGCCATTGTCTGTATGCCCTAAAAGACACGCTGCTAAAAGAATAAT
>JACEEZ010025581.1:57500-70000 GCA_016584305.1 Chionoecetes opilio
ATGGGTGGGGCTGATGGGTAATGGGTGAGTGAATGGGTGGGGGGTGATGGGTAATGGGTGAGTGAATGGGTTGGGGGTGATGTGAATGGGTTGGCGTTAATACATACATTTCTACATCCATGATTTCAGGAAAGTTAGAAGGGGCTATCTGGAGAGTCTGTGTTTGGTGGGCCTTTGGCCCACCAAACACAGGTGGTGGGCCGAAGGCCCACCAATAGCCCTCCGCAGGAGCTAGCCAAAAAGTCCGCCAGGAGGGCGGCTTTGCGGCTAGTGTTTAATAAACGATGAATCTTGTGGAAAATAATATGAAAAATAATGAATAATATAAGCAATAATATTAGTAATAATGGTAACTGATAATGATATATATAGACCACTGTATACCTGGACTGCGCACGGAATATCGCACTGTCGCACAAGGGCCTGTAATCGGAGGGCCGCTCGGATTCATATATATATATACGGATCATATAGACTGGTTTATCAGTATATTTGATATACTGTAATCTTCGTAAATGTTTGTTCTATAATATTATCAAATAAAAAACAGTAAAACACGCTAAAGAAATGCCATTACGAGACTATGAAGAAATATGCATGAACTTAATATTCACTTCAACTCTTCGCCATTTAAAACTTTGCGAGTCAACTTTTATCATGAATGGTATCAATAGAAACGCAATTTTATTAGCTTTCCATTGCTATATTTCGTTATCTGATAAATGAATTAGAACCATGCATAAATTAGCGTTAAATAAATAAATAAAATAATCAATCGGGTAATTTTCCCGATTGATGAGGTTATTTATTTAGTTAACGCTAATTTATACATGGTACTAATTCATTTATCAGAAAGCGAAATATATAAGTAAATAAATAACATCATCAATCGGGAAAATTACCCGATTGATGATTTTATTTATTTAGTTAACGCTAATTTAAGCATGGTTCTAATTAATTTATCAGATAACGAAATATATCAATGGAAAGCTAATAAAATTGCACTTTTATTGATACCCTTCATGATAAAAGTTGACTCGCAAAGTTTTAAATGGCGAAGAGTTAAGTGAATATTAAGTTCATGCATATTTCTTCATAGTCTCGTAATGGCATTTCTTTAGTGTGTTTTACTGTTTTTTATTTGATAATATTATAGAACAAACATTTACGAAGATTACAGTATATCATATATACTGATAAACCAGTCTATATGATAGTCCATAGACCACTATATCTCTTTGTCGGGCGCCCCGCAGGCCCCTATGCAGCCCCGCAATTCAAAACATTGTCTCGTGCGCAGTCCAGGTATACAGTGGTCTATGTGATATAGAAATAATAATAATAATAATAGTAATAATAATACCAATAAGCAATCGTAATAATAGTAATAATGATAATAACCATAATAAATAATAATAAAAATAATAATATCAATAAAAATAAAAATAAAATAATAATAATAATAATAATAATAATGAATAATATAAATAATAATAATGATAATGATAATATTAATAATGATAATGATAATAATATTAATAATAATAATGATAATAATAATAATATTAATAATAATAACGTAATATTGTTAGTAATAATAATAACAATAATTATAATATAATAATATTTGCAATAATGATAATAATATTTATAATAATAATAATAATAATGATAAATGCGCCTACCATAACATTACTATATGCAGTCTTACAACTTGCATCACAAAAATGAGTTTTATAATATAAGTGTCTGACCTAGAATAAAAAAATATAAATATTACCGGTAAATCTAATTGTAATTAGCTAATAACATGTTTTTGAGTCTGTTTTTGAGTCCAGCTCGTGAATTACTGTTCCTTGTCTCCTGAGGAAGTTGGTTCCAGTGTTTGGGTCCTCGGAATAGGATACTCTGTTGGGCGTGACTTGTTCTACACAGTGGGGTTCTTAAATTATTTATTCTTCTAGTGTCACTACGATCTATTACATTAAAATTACAATTTATTGGAAATGAATGCAAGGCCCCGTATACAAATAAGCATGTCTGTAGGTGTATAACATCTTGTCATTTTAATAATTTGTAGCTTATAAAGAGAGGGTGAGTGTGATCATAGCGTTGGCTGCGAGACATTATGCGTATCAACTTCTTCTGTTCAACAAAAAGATGATCTATGTATGTTTTATAAGCTCCCCCCCATAAAGAACAACAATATAATAGATATGGATATGCTAGTGAAATATATATTTGTTTAAGACTGTCAGTATTCACATGGTCTCTAATCCTGTACATTATACCTGTTATTTTAGACAGTTTTGTTTTTAAGCATTCTATATGAGATTTCCATTTTAAAGAGTTATTAATTATGACACCTAAAAATCTTATTTCATTAATTTGATTTATAATTAGATTATCAATTTTTATATTTACATGGGGTGTTTGTGTCATTAAGGGATGTGAAATCATGTAATTTGTTTTACCTATATTGAGTGTTAGTTTATTGCATTTGATCCAATTTGCTACGTGATTTAATTCTCGGTTTAGTGTAATTTTCAATTCATTAACATCTCTCCCGGTTATGAATATATTTGTGTCATCTGCGAAAAGTAAGAAATTTAATAAATTGGTGCTACGTGTAATGTCATTTATATATATTAAAAATAATATCGGGCCGAGAATTGAGCCTTGTGGTACTCCAAAGTTGACATTATTATAAGAAGATGATGTGTTGTTGTATACAGTATATTGTTGTCTATTACTTAAATAACTCTTAAACCAGTTGTTAGCCGTACCTCGAACTCCGTACCCTTTAAGTTTATCTAATAGTATGGAATGAGAAATTGTATCAAAAGCTTTTGTCAAGTCACAAAAGATTGTTATCTGGTATTGCTTACTGTCAATAGCTTCATAAATGTGTTGGATGAACTGGTGTACTGCTAGCTCAATGCTATAATTGGGTCTAAATCCATACTGATGTTCAGATAATAATGAGTTTTTGCATAAATAGTCCATGAATCTCAAAGCCATAATTTTTTCAAAAATTTTACTTAAGCTTGGCAAAACTGCTATAGGTCTGTAGTTCTGGTGGAGAGATTTATCACCTTTTTTAAATATGGGAATAACTCGTGCTATCTGGAGCTGTTTTGGGAACAGTCCTTCTTCAAATGATCTGTTGATTATGTATTGTAAATATGGTGACATGGTGACACTGCTGCATTTTTGTATTATCTTTATATCTATGGTGTCATACCCTGGGGAAGTTAGTTTCAGGTTTTTTATTATAGCTTCAATTTCCTGTAATGTTGTTGGCCGAATAAAAAAAGAAAAAGGTGTAGGATCAGGTAAGTAATTATTAAATGAAACTGGTGACGGTTCAGTGCTTTGGGCCAAGTTGTTAGCAATGTTACAGAAATAGTTATTAAATGATTCAGCTATTTCCTGATTTGTTGATAAAGTATTATCTGGGAATGAAATGGAAGTAGGAAGCTGATAACTATTTTTTCCCATGATGTTATTTAGAATTTCCCAAGTCTTTTTACTGTTGCCTGCATTTTCCTTTAATTTTGATTTATAGTGGTTCTCTTTTGCTGCTCTTATTATAGAAGTTAAAGTGTTCCTGTACCTTTTAAATGTAGTTCCGTAAGTAATTGGCCACTTAGCATACAATTTCTGGAGTCTGTTACGTTCTTTGATGGACTTTCTTATACCTTGAGTTATAAAGGGTTTGTCGATATGTTTCTCTTTGACTGTATATTCTTTTACAGGAAAGTGTTTATTGTAAATAAGTAGAAATTGTTTCATGTAAATATCGAAACATTCATTTACCCCTGTATTAAATACTGCTGTTTCCCAATCATATTCGCTCAACTCTAATTTGAAATTATTGATATCTTCATTAGTGAAAATCCTTTTTGAAAATTTAATTTTTGCACAGGGAGAGAGAGAGAGAGAGAGAGAGAGAGAGAGAGAGAGAGAGAGAGAGAGAGAGAGAGAGAGAGAGAGAGAGAGAGAGAGAGAGAGAGAGAGAGAGAGAGAGAGAGAGAGAGAGAACCACAAGTGTACCATTTAATTGTCACTTTGGCTTATGGGTAAATTTCAGCTTGCATTTCGGAATTTAAACTTTATTCTATGCTATTTGGCGTCCTATTGGTCTATTGGAGAAAATTATGTAAGTGTTAGCGGTAAATTTTGGTTCGCTGAGAGAGCCTTAACGGGGGTGGGGGGATTGAAGGGGGAGGCCAACTAGAGTCCATTATATTTCTCTGTGTATTTACCAGTGTCACGGCTAAAAACACATACTTATAACCGTAAAATACCGCATAAAATAAAGTGAATACCAACCCCTAGTAAAGACCAGAAATTATTCCTACACGCGAATATTTCTTTTCACATACCTAGGAAAAAATAAATAGAAAAAAATAACTCGTATACTTTACTTACCGCACATAGTCATCACAAAGTATATATTTTTCAAAACTACATAATGTATTCCCTATATCAGCGCAGCGCTCGAATGTGCGTATATAGGGACACGTATTTGCATGATTCAATAATATGTGGAGATGGGTTTTTTCAACAAATGGTGGCAGCGGTGGGATAATAAAAAAAAAACACGGGACACGAATCACTGTTTCCCCGAAGGCTTCGATGCTACGGAGGGGGATTAAAGGGATGAGTGTGGGGGAGGGGGAGGGGGTATAAGGGGGGGGGGGGGGCAGCGGGGACAAAAGTGCCGTTCGAATCCTGAACCGTAAACGACAGAGCAGCAAAACGGCAGATGCGAGGCTCATTACTGCCTAAAGGGTGAAAATTGTGGCGGGATGATAGGAGGAAGGACCAGAGAGAGACTGGCAGATATAGACAGAGACATGTAGAAATGTAGCAAGTAGAGACGAAAAACAGACAGAGATAGAGATAGACCGAAATACACCAGAGAGGAAAAACAGACAAAAGAGAGAGAGAGAGAGACAGACTGACAGAGATAGACAGAAATACAGCAAATAGAGAGAAAAAACAGACAAAAGAAATAGACAGATATAGGTAAAGATAGAGATAGACAGAAATACAGCAAATAGAGAGGAAAACCATACAAAAGAAACAGACAAATTTACACTGAGACATAGATCGACAGAAATATACCAAATAGAGAGGAAAAACAGACAAAAGAAAGAGAGAGAGACAGACAGTGACAGAGATAGACAGAAATACAGCAAATAGAGAGGAAAACCATACAAAAGTAAGAGAGAGAGACAGACAGTGACGGAGATAGACAGAAATACAGCAAATAGAGAGGAAAACCATACAAAAGTAAGAGAGAGAGACAGACAGTGACAAAGATAGACAGAAATACAGCAAATAGAGAGGAAAACAGACAAAAGAAACAGAGAGAGACAGACAGTGACATAGATAGACAGAAATACAGAAAACACAAAGTAAAAACAGATAAAGTAAACACACATATACATACACACAGAATGACTGACAGGGAGAGACAGGCGAGTGTTGATCAGGTTCATTTGTTTCCATAATGCGATGTCGTTTCCATCAGGTTTGTGTCGTGTGATTGACAAGACTCATGCATGGAAAATGTTGACACTATTAATGACCATGAATATAACAACAATGATAATAATAATAATGATGATAGTGTGCCGTCTGCTGCTACTATTGTTACTATCATAACCCCTACTACTACAACTACTACTACTTTTTTTACTACTACTACTATATTACTACTACTTCTAGGGTGGCCGTGGCTGTATTTGTGCAGCATGTAGAAAACAATTACACGAAATATTGTTTGTATAGAACATTAGTGTACGTACAGATATGCATAGCTTGGATAACCATTAACCACCCTTCACTTTACGGTCCGCTATCACACGAGGCCATGCCGTGCCATGAAGGACCCCAACGCCTACAGGTCTTAATGATCGCGGAACCCTGTGTGGGGGCGCTAGCTGGTTGCCGACAAAGTAAAAACATATTCCGCGGCCAACACGCCTCGAGGACGCTGTTTTCAGGCCGAGCCTCCACACCCCAGACGCAAACTGCTGCTGCAGGTACTCGGTGCGCTGCTCGTTCTCATGTTCATGGGGTAAGTGAGTGTGCCGAGAGTTGTCCAGGGCGGTGGTGTGCGGTGCCGCGGGGAGGTGAGAACAGCAGTGTCGCGCCCACAGCTGCTGTTGCCTGGCCAGGAGGAGGCGACACCCGCAATTATAAGTTTGCAAACGGAGACTAGAATGTGCGGAACTGTTTTCTGCCTCCACGAGCTCTAACGAGGCCATTGCAACGTTCCTTAAGGGCAAAAGCAGTGGCTGGGAGGACCATGAGGCAGACCCGCTCATGGTGGCGCTGTGGTACATAAGAACATAAAAAAACTAGGGGGGGGGGGGCACTCAGTAGAGCGCATACCTCCGCCCGAATATTTCATCAATTGGTTGTTATGGCAACAGTTGTGATTATTATATAATATATATATATATATATATATATATATATATATATATATATATATATATATATATATATGCACTCAGTATGAGCGCATATATATATATATATATATATAATATATATATATGCACTCAGTATGAGCGCATACCTCCGGCCGAATATTTCATCAATTGGTTGCCATGGCTATAGTTGTCAATAGATTTCATCCAAAATTAAATCAGTTCTTCCTTATATCAAATAGACTTGGTATACTGAGTTTGGTCCAAATCTATTGGTAACTTTTTGAGAAATCCTGTACACTAACAAACAGACAGACAGACAGACAGACAGATCGGGGTGAAAACATAACCCCTCCAACTTCGTTGGCGGAGGTAACTAGGGGGGCACTCAGTAGAGCGCATACCTCCGCCCGAATACTTCATCAATTGGTTGCCATAGCAACAGTTGTGATTCGATTTCATCCAAAATTAAATCAGTTCTTCCTTATACCAAATAAACTTGTTATACTGAGTTTGGTCCTAATCTAATGGTAACTTTTCGAGAAATCCTGTACACTAACAAACAAACAAACAAGCAAACAGACAGACAGATCGGGGTGAAAACATAACCTCCCTCCAACTTCGTTGGCGGAGATAATAAGGAAGCTACAAGAGGCCGCGAGGCCTACACGTGGTAGTTCCTGTCACCTAACACTACCTACATCCACCTTCCATCCCCATCCATGAACCTATCCAGCCCCTCTTTAAAGCTCCCCAATGACTCCGCACTAACTACCTGTCTACTGAGTCCATTCCAATCATTCACCACCCTATTTGCGAACCAGTTTTTACCTATTTCCTTTCTAAATCTACGCCCTTCCAGCTTGAATCCGTTACTTCTTGTTCTACCCTGGTTAAAAGCCGTAAGACCTTTTCCTACCTCTCCTTTATTAAATCCCTTTATCCACTTAAAAACTTCCATCAGATCGCCCCTTACTCTGCGTCTCTCGAGTGAGTGTAACTTTAATAGCTCCAATCTCTTCTCATAACTAAAGTTACGCATCCCTTGTATCATTTTAGTCATCCTTTGCACTGATTCTAACAAGGCTATATCCATCCTGTAATATGGAGACCAAAACTGAACCTCATATTCTAGGTGAGGTCTGACTAGAGCCAGATAAAGCTTTAGAATAACTTCCGCACTTCTACTTTTAACACTTCTGGTAATGAATCCTAACACTCTATTAGCTCTATTTCTAGCTTCAATACATTGTTTCCTAGGTCGGAGGTCTGGGCTCACCCTCACTCCAAGATCTTTTTGCACCTTCTGATCTTTTCAGCGATACATTGCGTATGGTGTATCTATTACCAGGGTTCTTTCTACCAACATGCATAACGCTGCATGGTAGGCTGGCTGTGGTAGGCTGAGATTGAGCAACATCTTTTTTCTATACTCAAGGGTCGCACCACTTCAAAGCCAACTTGTCCATGGGGAACTGTATCGAAGGCTTTCTGAAAATCAAGGTATATTATATCCGAGGGAATTTTAGCGTCCCAGTTTGAATAAATGACATTGAAAAAATCGAGTAGGTTTGTTAAGCAGGATCTGTTATTTCGGAAACCATGATGGGAGTTTAATATTAAGTAATTTTTATCGAGATAAGACACTATTCTATCCCGCAATATTTTCTCAAATAGTTTAACAATCACAGACGTTAGACTAATTGGGCGATAATTATGTGCGAGGCTCTTACTCCCTTTCTTGAATATCGGTGTAACATTAGCTAATTTCCACATAGTTGGAACATTTTTGTCCATTAGCGATTTATTGAAAATAATCTTTAATGGGAGCGAAAGTTGACTGTGACAGGAGGAGTAGGAAAAGGAGGAGGAGGAGGAGGAGGAGGAGGAATACGTGTGTGTGTGTGTGTGTGTGTGTGTGTGTGTGTGTGTGTGTGTGTGTGTGTGTGTGTGTGTGTGTGTGTGTGTGTGTGTGTGTGTGTGTGTGTGTGTGTGTGTGTCTGTCTGTGTCTGTGTCTGTGTCTGTGTCTGTGTCTGTGTGTATTTTCATCTAGTTGTATTTTACAGGGCCAGAGCAACGCTCGTATGGCCCCGTCTCCATATCAACATTTTTATCATTCATCCTTAGTGCTTAGTTTTGGCCGAAGCCAGCACCCCGGAGAGCAGGTCACAAACCCCGGCTAACACAAGGTACCCATTCACTGCTGGGTGGACAGGGTCTTGGGTTTTAAGGAAACAGCCCATCTGTTTCCGCTCCGCCCGGGGATCGAACCCGGGACTTCTCTGTTGTGAACCGAGCGTGCTTCACCTACACTAGGGAGTACCCCTGTGTGTGTGTGTGTGCGTGTGTGCGTGCGTGCGTGCATGCGTGCGTGATTTTTTTGTGATTTACCGGAATTTTTCGAACGGTAATGTTGCTCTTTTGGGAATTTTTTTTATTTCTTTTTATTGTTTTTTTCAGATGAGATACATGCATTCAGAGAGAGAGAGAGAGAGAGAGAGAGAGAGAGAGAGAGAGAGAGAGAGAGAGAGAGAGAGAGTCTGTCAGTCGGCTCCATTCTCTCATCATGGATTTCCTGATTCCCATGGCAGTAGTGAAGATATGGCGCCATCAGCCAATGAGCGCCTGACTTGCCGAGGCTCACCTGCAGAGGATCTTGGAACCCTTTCTAACTCCAAGCTGTTCACAGAGGGATCAGAGATCATTCTTAATATAAGGAAGTCGCCTGTTTTGCAAGCCATGAGTAAAGTATAAAGAGAGACCAGTGATGGAAAGAGCTACTCAAAGAAAGGTAATGCATCCGCATAGAGTCCGTCAATCAACAATGCCTTCCCAGCAAATGTTTGATGCCGCCTCAGCTCCCCAAGTTGGAGCCGCACGTGTGGCGTGGGCCCGACGCGAGGCCGCCACCTGGGAGAGGCAACAGGCCGCGATGCTCCCTCAAGAGAGTGGCGATGCCCGGCAGTGTCGGCGCGAGATGCAGGCAGCGCCCCGCCGGGACCCTGAGGGAAGCCTTAACCAGGAAATGCATCCCACCCGCCACTAGGGTCAAAGAAACCCAGGGCGCAACCAGCGACGGGCAGCCTGGGCTGACAAGGACGCCGCGCGGCACCCTCGCATCGTGACGCTGCCCTACGAGAACGACGTTATGATGAGCGACCCTCGCATCGTAACGCTGCCTTACGAAAATGACGTTATGATGAGCGACCTTAGCGGGGACGGCGAGCCGTCCCATAATTGTGTCTATGAACACTGCGTCACAAGGGTCGATGGCTCCCCCGGTGAGTGGGTCTACGCCAACGAGGTGCCGATGCTTGACGTGAGCGGCGGAGGCAAGTGTGGCGGCGAGGGCGTCTACGCCAACGCTATTGACATGGTAGATGTAACCATGGAAAGTGAGCCCCGCGGTGAGAGGGACTATCACGATAACGTCACCAGGATGGAGGTGAGCGGGGAGCGTGAGTCTCGCAGCTCACTAAAGCGAAGGCTGAATTATAAGCAAGAAGAACCAATGCCTACTCGCGCCGCTAAACGGTCCAAGGAAAACTTAAGCTCACAGCAAAGTGATGTAAGGGCAGTGGAGGGACAGAGCGCCCACCAGCACTTCAAGGCGGGAATTGAGGCAGCTTGCAGTGTGCAGCAGCGGCAGATTCCCGCATATGACAAGTATGCAAGGCGTCATCCCGCAACTCAACGAGGAAAAGAAGCGGCGGCCAGGAGGCGTGCAAGCACAGCGGCAGCCAGCGCCACCGAGTCTGCCAAACCCCCGCGGTCAAGACGCCTTCGCTTCAGACTGGATGACGTGCCTCAACCCGTCAAAGACCGGGAATTCCTTTATTATGATTATCATAGACTGAACATGGGCACGTTGCAACAATGGGCAGCCCGCCTCGAGGCGCTGGACAACGACCAGGAGGCGTTCCAGAAAGATGTGCAGGCCATGGCGGCAAGGCGCGGCTTCACCCATTCAGGAGACACGCGCAGCACCTTACTAGAGCAAGAAAGAAAAGAAAGCACGCCTGCGTCAGAGAAAGGCGTTCCGGAAAAGCAAAAGTGGCAGGTTCCCTCCCGGTGGGTGCAACGTGTGCCCGTGGAGCGCGGCTCGTCTAGCCAAGAGGACTTGAACAAGCTTGCTCTTCAAAAACGAAAGCTACAGAACATCACCGTAACTGTTATGCAGCAAGACACTTGCATGTCAAGAGAACAAACCTTTCCTTACGAGGAGGAAATGGAAATAGAAAATATTTTCCGTGCCGCTAAAGGGGGCAAAGGGACAAATGACGCGGAGAAAGGAACACCAAGAAAACAAGAGTGGAGGCCGCCCTGCCTTTTGGAAAAAAAACGGTGATTCCCCCGCCACCGGTACAAGGGTTAAGGAAAACCTGCAGGTCCCAAAAGGGACCCATTCGCTGATCCCCGGCCCGATCCAAAACACCACAAAGTAAGCGTAACCCCACAGAAGTGGAAGTGTCCCCAGTGGAAGAACAAATAATCCGCCGCCAAAGATCCGAGGATGAGAAAAAAACTATAGCTCCCAGAGGACCCACTGGCCAATACCTGGCGGGGTCCCAACAGTCACACGTCACAGAGAAGAGAATGCATACCCCCCCTGCCAAGGGAAGGACAAAGGAACCGGGACCAGAAATACGAGGCTCAGACAAAACTGCAGGTCGAGAGGACCCGCTCACTGATTCCTGACCTATATAGTGTAACAACCTGCCAAGATTTGATAGGAACGCTGGAAGAAGATACATACCCTAAGCTAAAGCCAAAGCTAGGAAAAAAACACCTTCATGATAACCACGATGGCCCAACATTACAAGTACCGCACTAACAAACACAACACCGAGAAAGGATGAAATTATGAGTACCGCACAGCCTCGTTGGGGAGCCGGAGTGCCACGAGCAGCCGCGGCAAGTGTCGCACCACGACTCGGACCGCGAGGAGGTGTTGCCCGCCATCAGGACCATGGCGACCACCGCCACCACCCTCCTGGTGTGTGTGTGTGTGACGACTGGAAGCCCTGGGATACGAACGCGCCCTACAAGTACACCAGGGTAGTGAAAGGCGGCAAAGAACGCCACGCTGGCAGCAAAGGTTACCGGGCGGCGGATACATGGACGAGACAAACTCTGAAGGAACGCATTACTCAGCCCAAGAAAAAAAAGGAACAGTGCAAAACTGAAGAAAAAAAAGGAACTTTGCAGTATGGCGACAAAGGGGCAATGTAAGCGACCGAGGGGGGGAAAAGATGAGAGCGGCTCATAAAGAGGCAAAAATACAACTTTTTCTGGCGTATGAGAAGAATAAATTGCGAGGGACGCGGTGAGGGGGAAAGGCGGCAAGCGTTGGGCGTGGGGAGGGACCCTGCCACGGAGGACCAGCTGCCGGGGGGACACGGACGCCCCATCGGAGGCCCGCCCGCCGAGGCTGCGGCAGCACAAACAAGGGCGTGCAGCGGCATCATCCCACAGCTGGAGGGAAAACCCGACGCCCGTCGGGACGCCATCCAGAGAGAAGACGAAGACGCGGTGCCTCCCCGCCTCGACACGAAGGGGAAAGCTGCGCCGCAAAGCCCTAAAAGTGAGTCCAGGCGATGCGGTGAGGCGCCTCACGTGCGGCCCGGGCTGGCGGCGACCACTAGGAGGCACGGCTGCCCTAAACAAGGCTCCAACACGAAGGAGGGGGCGCCCTCGACCCTCACAGTGAGTCCCCGCCGCTGAGCAACTGTCAGTAACACAAACAACGCGCGACTCAATGTTGCAAACGCACGACGCACAACAAGGACCAGAAACAAGCCAGGTCACCAGTCTTTAGCCGCAGCCACGGGACATACTCAGGCAGGGTGTAGGCTTGTGGGTGGGTCAGGTCAGGTCGCCTCTCACTCCCCGCCTCTCCAGTGAGGGTATATTCAGAAGCCACAAAACTCCCCTCGTAAGGGAGTCTGTGCATCCATGTGTCATTCTCGTCATTCTTACTGAAAACCAATTTTTTATGGTTATAAAATTTTGGGTTTTTAAACACGCGTGTAAACTGGTTTTAACATGTA
>JACEEZ010025581.1:75000-192500 GCA_016584305.1 Chionoecetes opilio
TTTATTATTCACCCCTTCACGCCCAGATCTTTCCTTTGCTATAAAAAATTGTATGTTGTTAGCCATAAAATTACGAAAAGTAACTGAATATACCAAATTAGTTGGTCGACAAGGATACTAAACAGGTCTTATATATAAAATATTACTTATATTCACTAAAAATTGTCTAAAGGTGGCCAAATAACAATGGAAATTACGTTCTGGGTCTCAAGGGGTTAAGGTGAAATGACGTGTTATTAATTTTGAGGAATCATTAACAAAAGAAAATTTACCAAGCGAGAATGTCGTGAAGCAATTTTTTTTTTTTAAGAGAGCAGTGATGGCCTCGATGTTTGAAAATAATGTAAGCATGCAAGTTTACTATAAAAAAAACCATTGAAGTATAAGCTCAAAAACCCACGTGCATGGCATTCCAGTGTACTAAAAGGGAGGGTTTGTGCCAGGCTTGTAACAATAGATCAGTATTGTCATTGGCAGTCGCTGTGAGCCTAGCACAGAATACCAGGGTCTGTACCAACATTTCTCTTTCCCTCGTGTGTCCTTGGGTCCCTGGTCTCATCCGTCCCAGTGCACCAGCCAGCCAGCCTTCATAGGTAATGCCGCTGGAATATTCTGTGATGTCCTGCCCCCACCGTTTCATTGGACGCTTTATATTCTCTCTAATGCTATTTCACAGATGACTTTTTCTCCTTTAACCTGAACTGTCCACTCAACAGGGAATGGCTGCAGCTGCTGTGTGTGCTGAGGATGAGCTAACTATTACTCCTCCTCCTCCTCCTCCTCCTCCTCCTCCTCCTCCTTCTACTATCACTACTACTGCTAATACTTCTACTACTACTTCTACCACTTCTACTACTACTTCTACCACTTCTACTACTACTACTGCTACTACTACTTTTACTTCAACTACTTCTACTTCTACTACCACACTACTACTACTACACCTATTTCTGACGTACAAGGGTATAATTTATATGCCATCTCCTAATATACAGAAGTTAGAGATAATTTACCACCCAGAGGCATTAATCCCCTCCCTATCATCCTCTATTCATAGTCCTTAGCAAGAGGAGCGTCGCGTTTCTGGATACAATCATGGAACGGTCCGCCAGCCTGCCAAGTGTACAAAATGAGGTCATGTACAGTTATGGAACACAGTATTACCTTCGCTATGTTAATGTGCCCCGACGATTGGAAAAAATATAAGTATAGATATTGCATTGGACACTAGTTCCTTTATGATGCTCTGTAATGACTGAGATTATACTTAGGTGCCAATAGACCGGTTGTTATTAGAGAAGGGGAAGAATGTAAGTAGCTCGGTGTGGCTCGTTAAGGAGGGAGGGGAGTGTGTGGAGGTAGGAAAGCTTGGAAGTGTAGGTACCTTTTTTATCACTCATTGTATTGTTTGCGACGGTGCTACGTGACTGTTCTCATGGTTAAATTATTGTGATGGAACAGAGGTAAGGAAAGCAATCCAAACCGCATTGTTAAAAAGGCGGATCAAAGTGGAATGAAGACAACAGTTTGTAAGCGAGTCAAGCGACATCAAAGACTAACCCAAACCCCACACGAAGAGTCGCGTGTTGGCAGGACAGGCGCGGCAGGCGTGGACATCGTGCCGCTGGCCATCACGTCTTGACCCGAGATATCAAACAAGGCAGCGAGTAAGGCACAGCAGTCGCGGTGACTGTCAAACGCAGGCCAGGTCTGGTAATATCTCGAAGATATTTTTTTCATATTTTACTGACATCGTGTGTGTGTGTGTGTGTGTGTGTGTATTGACACGCGTTAGAGGCAAAGGAATATGTTTAGGGAGATGTTTTGTAAATGAATTGTCGCTTGTTCCTCTTCACATCACAAAGCCGCTTGATGTGTTGTGGAGTCCGGCGAGTGAAGACTCAGCCACTCCGTCAGGGTGGGAGGGAGGGGCTTAGGTACTGGTGATGAGGCCGGTGCATGGAAGGTGTTGGTTGGGTGCGTGCGTGGGGGCGCGAACCCTCACTGCCGGGCGCCACAGCTTACCGTTGTGTGTTTACTCGCGAGTGAAATAAACAGGCCAGTGCCTTCACACAGCCTGGCCGCCCCGCAGCGTGACACACCGCCGCGGCCTTGGCTTCATGACGCGCCTCACGCACACCGCCGCGGCCTTCGTCACGCAGCTCACCATTAATTGCCGGTGGTAGGTATCAAAATTATACCCATTTCCAGCGATGAGCTCAGTGCCATTGTCATTATGAGTATGTCACGTGAATGAGAGATATTATCACGGCCGTTACCATTGCACACGGTAAGAATACGACAGAAAAAAGTTTGATTTCGTCATGGGTGAAGGGACGCCGGTGTGCAATGCGGCTCTGCAGGGAATATCCTTAGGGACGTGGGCCCGTGGGGCCATGACTACGTGCCTGCTGGCATCCCTCCACCTCTGTGTGGCTCTGCTGACTCTTATCTATAATCTTACCTTATCTTGCTTATCTATAATCTTACCTTACCTTGCTGTGTCTAAACTTGATGGTGTTATGAGGCTTGTTCGGGCATAGGGGCGAGGAAATGGGGCCGAGGAGGGCATTGGGTATGTATATATATATATATATATATATATATATATATATATTATGTTTATATCACAAGTCCATTTTTTGGTAGTATTTTTGTCTTTTCTGTTACTCACTTCCATCCACTTTGCATCTCACAGTTGTTTCAGTATTGCATTTTTTTTTCATTCATAACGTTTGAACTGCAAATGAGTCGCGTGTTTGAAGTTACGAATGAGTCCGTAATTCTCATGTGTCGCTTTTTATCATGACCCAGAAAGGCGGTGCCGCGCACGCACCACACACACACACACACACACACACACACACACACACACACACACACACACACACACACACACACACACACACACACACACACGCACGCACGCACGTGCTCTATTTATCTGATCTAATTTTTTTTTCCCAATTGGAAAATGTCACAGTATCCGAATTTAGAAGCTGACGTATTGCAAACCAAGTGTGTATCGGTGCATGCGGGAGAGCAGAGAGAGGGAGTTGCAATCATTATTTCCTCCAGTCAGCATTAAAGTGACCTAGAGATGTCACTACTTTAGATCCCCAACTCAAGGAATGCTGATGCTATACTCTCCAACCTGCTGTTTACTTCGCCCTCTCCAACCCTCTCCAGTTCCCTCTCCAATCCCCTCCCCACTCCCCTCCCCACTCCCTTCCCCACTCCCCTCCCCACTCCCTTCCCCACTCCCCTCCCCACTCCCCTCCCCTCTCCCCTCCCCACTCCCCTCCCCACTCCCCTCCCCACTCCCTTCCCCACTCCCCTCCCCACTCCCTTCCCCACTCCCCTCCCCACTCCCCTCCCCTCTCCCCTCCCCTCTCCCCTCCCCACTCCCCTCCCCTCTCCCCTCCCCACTCCCCCTCTCCACTCCCTTCTCCACACTTATATACCTCGCCCGCCGCCGCCAAGATTAACTATTTGCATTACGGACCTAGTTAAGTTGTTTATATTTAACGCGGCCGTGTATATAAATGCTGTGCTGTTAGCGGGGGCGTCGTCAACAGAGTGGCTGGCTGAGGGGTGGAAGGAGAGTGTTGGAGTGGACTTGTGCAGAGGGGAAGAGGTGAAGCGTGGAGGAGGAGGAGGAGGAGGAGGAGGAGGAGGAGGATTCTATGTGTTTTTAAGCTGTATTATTGTTTGCAGGGAAGATTATACATTGGAAAATAGCATAGTGGTGAAAGGTCTAATAATGCAATAGAAACGAATTAGAAAAAGTTAGCGTCTATCTAGCAGCGTCAATCCGTCACGCTTATACATAATTAGAGGATAACAAATCCCAAGACGAGGCTCAAATAACCTCAAATCATCTGAAAATAACCTTAATTATCGTAGTTTAGACTGACTCAACTTTCGCGAGGGAGATTTACAAGCCCAGGTCATCGCGAGGGAACACAGGGACATAATAGTAATAATAATAATAATAATAATAATAATAATAATAATAATAATAATAGGGACATCAGGAAGCAGCTACAGAGGTCACCTTTCATCCCTGTACATCAATAATAATAATAATAATAATAATAATAATAATAATAATTTTATCCTCACCCGAAGGCATACAAGAAAAACAACAACATAATATATAGACGAGGGAATGAACTTAAGGAAATAATAATAATAATAATAAATAATAATAATAATAATAATTTTTATAACACCTGGAGGCATACAGGCAAAAAGCAACAACACCAAGACAAAGAGTTAAATAAGTCTCGTCTTCTTTTGCAGCTCCTTATTGACTCTGCACTAACGACACTAACTGCACTACAACCACAGCAATTACAGCATAAACAATGAAAGGGGATATCATAATGATTTGTTTATTAATATTGAAAGAGACACATAAAAAGTAATAAATGAAAAAATAAAATAAGATCTGCTCTTATTTTAACGTAATAACGATCTGTTTATAGTATCGACATTTCTTATAGAGAACTATGAATGTCATGTTTATATATTTTTTGCTTTCTTTTATTCTCTCTCGCTCTCGCTCTCGCTCTCGCTCTCGCTCTCGCTCTCGCTCTCGCTCTCGCTCTCGCTCTCTCTCATAGATACATCAAAACAGGGAACCTCATACATAACCTTAAGGAAAAATAATAACAACAAAAATATTCCGATACACTTCATTAACTTACGTCAACAAACTAGAAGAATGGCTTTCAATATTCCTGTTTGAGTTCGTAATGGAGCGGCGTGACCTCATTGGACGACCCACATAACGAACTCTTTGTCTATACCCACCCAGAATAATTATTGTTTTGGAGTTATTCATGAGCGGCCAACACTCCCTCGGTCGGGTAGTGGTTGAGTGCCTTGGTTGCCGACTGGAGGGAGTTTGTGGGGAGAGAAATGTAGGGAGTTGGTGGGGAGGGAAAGGTAGGGAGTTGGTGGGGAGGAAAGGTAGGGAGTTGGTGGGGAGGAAAGGTAAGGGGTTGGTGGGGAGAGAAAGGTAGGGAGTTGGTGGGGAGAGAAAGGTAGGGAGTTGGTGGGGAGGAAAGGTAGGGAGTTGGTGGGGAGGGAAAGGTAGGGAGTTGGTGGGGAGAGAAAGGTAGGGAGTTGGTGGGGAGGGAAAGGTAGGGAGTTGGTGGGGAGAGAAAGGTAGGGAGTTGGTGGGGAGAGAAATGTAGGGAGTTGGTGGGGAGGGAAAGGTAGGGAGTTGGTGGGGAGGGAAAGGTAGGGAGTTGGTGGGGAGAGAAAGGTAGGAGTTGGTGGGGAGGGAAAGGTAGGGAGTTGGTGGGGAGGGAAAGGTAGGGAGTTGGTGGGGAGAGAAAGGTAGGGAGCTGGTGGGGAGAGAAAGGTAGGGAGTTGGTGGGGAGAGAAAGGTAGGGAGTTGGTGGGGAGGAAAGGTAGGGAGTTGGTGGGAGGGAAAGGTAGGGAGTTGGTGGGGAGAGAAAGGTAGGGAGTTGGTGGGGAGGGAAAGGTAGGGAGTTGGTGGGGAGGGAAAGGTAGGGAGTTGGTGGGAGAGAAAGGTAGGGAGTTGGTGGGGAGGGAAAGGTAGGGAGTTGGTGGGGAGAGAAAGGTAGGGAGTTGGTGGGGAGGGAAAGGTAGGGAGTTGGTGGGGAGAGAAAGGTAGGGAGTTGGTGGGAGAGGAAAGGTAGGGAGTTGGTGGGGAGGGAAAGGTAGGGAGTTGGTGGGGAGAGGGAAAAGGTAGGGAGTTGGTGGGGAGGGAAAGGTAGGGAGTTGGTGGGGAGGGAAAGGTAGGGAGTTGGTGGGGAGGAAAGGTAGGGAGTTGGTGGGGAGAGAAAGGTAGGGAGTTGGTGGGGAGAGAAAGGTAGGGAGTTGGTGGGGAGGGAAAGGTAGGGAGTTGGTGGGGAGAGAAAGGTAGGGAGTTGGTGGGGAGAGAAAGGTAGGGAGTTGATGGGGAGAGAAAGGTAGGGAGTTGGTGGGGAGGGAAAGGTAGGGAGTTGGTGGGGAGAGAAAGGTAGGGAGTTGGTGGGGAGGAAAGGTAGGGAGTTGGTGGGGAGGGAAAGGTAGGGAGTTGGTGGGGAGAGAAAGGTAGGGAGTTGGTGGGGAGAGAAAGGTAGGGAGTTGGTGGGGAGGGAAAGGTAGGGAGTTGGTGGGGAGGGAAAGGTAGGGAGTTGGTGGGGAGGGAAAGGTAGGGAGTTGGTGGGGAGGAAAGGTAGGGAGTTGGTGGGGAGAGAAAGGTAGGGAGTTGGTGGGGAGAGAAAGGTAGGGAGTTGGTGGGGAGAGAAAGGTAGGGAGTTGGTGGGGAGAGAAAGGTAGGGAGTTGGTGGGGAGGGAAAGGTAGGGAGTTGGTGGGGAGAGAAAGGTAGGGAGTTGGTGGGGAGAGAAAGGTAGGGAGTTGGTGGGGAGAGAAAGGTAGGGAGTTGGTGGGGAGAATAAGGAGGGAGAAAAAGGAGTAATAGAGGGATTTGGCAGAAGAGAGGAAGGGGGAAGGGAGTTTGTGAGGAGAGAAAAGCAGAGTTTATCATGCAGCGAAAAGTTAAGCAAAATGTTTGTCACATGCTTCACTTCTCCCAACACACGACAATTTCTGCCAGAATTTTTTAGTTCATTACGCCGGAGGTGGAATGCAATTGCCTGACTCACACAATTATCAGAGACCACTGGAGCGCGTAATGTTAGACTCTTGTGAAGTGCCTGAAATGCCTCATCCACCCACGCTTTGTTCACCCTGACATGCCAAACTTCACAAATATGCCGGAAACGCTGTTGATATTGCCAAGTCAATCGTACAAAACTGTCCACCATATAATAGATAGATAGATAGATAGATTGATAGATATACTAGTAAAAATAAGTTTCTTCTAAGGTATTCAAGATATGGGAATGTAAAAAGGATAGTTACAAGAATTGAGATGGATGGATGGAGAAGAAAGGCATATTACTCATTCCTGCATTCCACAACCAGCTGTTGTTCTCATGCTGCAGTCAGGGGTGGAATGCAGGAATGGGTCATATATAATTCTTCCATCTCAATTCTTGTTTCTGTCCTTTTTCATCTCTACACCTTGAATATTCTTGAGTCTTTGTTGCTAGCTTGTATTTTTTCGCACTTTTTGTTTGCTCGCTTTGAAAGTTGGCAAGTTCGCTGCGTGGATTGTGATCATTCGTTCGGTCGGCAAGCTTAGTTCCGAGCTTAGTTTATAGCCTCCCATCCTTCGCATAGCATTTTAAGCCCTTGAGACCCAGAACGTAATTTCCATTGTAATTTGGGTAGGCCACTAGACGATTTTTAGTAAATATAACCAAAATTTTATAGATATGACCTGTTTAGTATCCTTGTCCCCTAGTTAATTTGATATATTAGTTTGTTTTCGTAATTTTATGGCTAACAGACGATTTTAAATAGCAAAGGAAAGATCTGAGCTTGAAAGGGTTTAAAGTCTAATTGAAGTCGTCAGGATTAGTGCAACATTTTGGTGCCATATTCATCCACGTCCGTTTCGTGTTTCGTGAGTTACAGGGACTGGAGAAGAAATAAAGAAGATTGGGATGACGGTCTGCATTTGGTGAAACTTGACAATATTTGCATTTCAATTTGCTGTTAGCTATATTTTTTTGTCATTAAGTTCAGATTTAGAAATGGTCTTCGATATTCTTGTGTGATTTATGGCAGCCGTGTCCTTGTGCTTCTTGTGCCCCGTATAGTGAGCTGGATGACCATCTTTCACTGTCCCATGAGTGAGCTAGATGGCCACCTTTCACTTCACTGTCCCATGAGTGAGCTGGATGGCCACCTTTCACTGTCCCATGAGTGAGCTGGATGGTCACCTATCGTAGTGTGTCACGGTACCTTCAGTGACGTGTGTGATGAGGTCCTGAATGGTTATCACATCACGTCTGGACAGTACATCAGCTGGTAGATATCGTGGAACTGTTATCAGCGACTCGGCCTTCATATTTGATCCTTTGGTTAATCAACGTTTTGGGTACACAGCTGAGTAGGAGGTTGCCAGCCACCTACTCAGGTGGCTGAGCTACTCAGGTGAGCTACTCAGGTGAGTGGCTACTCAGGTTGCCTTCCTTCCACGTGTTCGTAGACAGCGTGGGGTTGAGCGCTGCGAGCTGGTCATCTGCGTGGAAATCGGTGGTAAATGTGAGCAAGACTATGACATATTAACGTAGACTGATGTTAAGATTAACTTGCCGCGCGTATTATGTCACTGATGTATACTCTCAGTTTGATTAAACACTTGGATATGATATTCATAGAAACTTTTTTATTTTTTATTTAAACAATTCTTAGTCACACAGATGGCTTAAAAGGTAGATAAGTTAAGGCAGTAAATGTTCAGAAATGCGCAATTAGGAACATAGATCAGAGTTTGAGTCCAGGATTGAAGTGATGAGCCTGAAGCTGTTGTGATCCACTGCTGTGTGTTTGGCATCCATGTTTTGCGAAGTCTACAATATGAATAATCCTCATAACATTGGATCACAAACAGAGAGAAATTGTCTCATCAAAAATTATTACTATCCATGCATGAGTGTCTTCGTGTTATGTAAGTGATAAACATGAGCCACAGGTGTAGTAGTTCAGAGTGCGAAAAGTACTTTGAAATCTTTGCGATGACAGCTTCACAGTATACACTCCATGTTATTATTTATGTATGTATACCTTAACCCCTTCACACCCAGATCTTTCCTTTGCTATGAAAAATCGTATGTTGTCGAGCCATAAAATTACGAAAAGTGACTGAATATACCAAATTAGTTAGTCGACAAGGATACTAAACAGGTCATATCTATAAAATATTGCTAATATTCACTAAAAATAATCTAATGGTAGCCAAATTACAATGGAAATTACGTTCTGGATCTCAAGGGGTTAAAATGTATTATGTTAATATATTATACTATGTTGTATGTGAATTATGTATACCTTTAAATTTATACCTTAATTTTCCAAGGTAAACGCTGCCTTCTGTATACACCAGGCAGGTACATTTCAGCAGGAGTCAGTGTCCAGGTGAGGTTATGACAGGTTAGTACAGGCCCCTGCAGCCTTGAGAGTTGTGCGGGGCTAAAGGTGTGCCACAGTCTTATCAGTGTTATCTGTTGCTACATTCTCCTAATAGACTGGCGGGCTTGTCTTATCTCGGCTTGGAAGGGTATAGATAAGGGTGATAGTAGCGAGGAGGTGCAACAGGAATGACATCACCTTGAAAGTCATCCTTGATATTTCCCTTAATTAATTAGTGATGATATATTTTTACTGTCCAAATATTATATTCATAACTTATATTTTTCCTCCAAGGGAAAATGTAAAACTAATAAGGATATGTTCACGTGTACCGAGAGAGAGAGAGAGAGAGAGAGAGAGGAGAAGAGAGAGAGAGAGAGGAGAGAGAGAGAGAGAGAGAGAGAGAGAGAGAGAGAGAGAGAGAGAGAGAGAGAGAGAGAGAGAGAGAGAGAGAGAGAGAGAGAGAGAGAGAGAGAGAGAGAGAGAGAGAGAGAGAGAGAGAGAGAGAGAGAGAGAGAGAGAGAGAGAGAGAGAGAGAGAGAGAGAGAGAGAGAGATCAGATCAGATCAAAACGTTTATTGTGAATAATGTACACATTATACATAATACATATATAATTAAGGGTACAAAATAGACAAAGGGCGCACCCCCCATGCAGGTTGCATAGGAAGGATTGCCATGATTAATGAAGTTAGATAGTAAATTTGTTAATTACATTTAGATATGCATATACATAAGATTATGCTATGTTACATATATATTTATTTATTTATTTTTCAAGTCCTTTATGAAGCATTGGCAAAGTTTGGGTGACTATTTTTGACTTGGATAAGGTTACATGGTTGTAGATAAAAGTGCAGCAGCCCAGCATAGGAGGCATTGGCACAGCCGCCTCTAAAAAAGATCATTTCTTGACATTCCATTACATAATGGCGGAGTGTGTGCTTCTCTTCTGTTTTACACAGGTTACATTTTTTCATATTGATGTTGTCACTGCCAGCTACCTCCCAGATGTACTTATACCCTAACCTTAGCCTACTATAACACACCTGCTGGCGCCTAGTAATTAGTCCATTTTGTATGTAGTGGGGTTGACACCCTTTTGTTAGGTCCATATATGTAGTGAGAGAGAGAAGAGAGAGAGGAGAGAGAGAGAGAGAGGAGAGAGAGAGAGAGAGAGAGAGAGAGAGAGAGAGAGAGAGAGAGAGGAGAGAGAGAGAGAGAGAGAGAGAGAGAGAGAGAGAGAGAGAGAGAGAGAGAGAGAGAGAGAGAGAGAGAGAGAGGAGAGAAGACAACAACATAAACGGTGAAATAACGTCAGCTTTCATTGATTTGATTAGTTAAGTATGCCATACGAGGTAGTCAATAGGGACTTCTGTCCGCAGCGTTTTGTTGCAGTAATGTAATTGAGTGAAAGGTATGGATGGGAGACGATGGAGGTGATGACGTAGAAAGGGAGGTTGTTGGTGGTGTGGTAGTAGTTTTTGTGTAGTAGTAGGTTTGGTGTGTGTGGTGTAGTAGGTAGTTTGGTGTGTGTGTGTTGTGTAGGTGTGTGTGTAGTAGTTGTGGTGTGTAGTGTGTGTGTAGTGTGTGTAGTGTGTGTGTGTGTTAGTGTGTGTGTGTGTGTAGTGTTTGTGTGTGTGTAGTAGTGTTTGTGTGTGTGTGTAGTGTGTGTGTGTGTAGTTGTTGTGTGTTGTTGTAGTGTGTGTGTGTTTGTGTGTGTGTGTGTGTGTGTGTGTGTGTGTGGGTAGTGTGTGTTGTGGTGTGGTGGTTTTGTGTGTGTGTGTAGTAGTGTTGTGTGTTTGTGTGTGTGTGTAGTAGTGTTTGTGTGTGTGTGTGTGTGTGTGTGGTGGTGTTGTGTGTTGTGTGTGTGTGTAGTAGTGTTGTGTGTGTGTGTGTGTGTGGTGTAGTGTGTGTGTGTGTAGTGTTGGGGTGTGTGTGTGTGTGTGTAGTAGTGTTTGTGTGTGTGTGTGTGTGTGTGTGTGTGTGTGTGTGTGTGCGTAGTATGTTGTGTGTGTGTGTGTAGTAGTGTTTGTGTGTGTGTGTGTGTGTGTTGTGTGTGTGTGGTGTAGTAGTGTGTGTGTGTGTGTTGTGTGTGTGTGTGTGTGTGTGTAGTAGTGTTTTGTGTTGGGTGTGTAGTAGTGTTTGTGTTGTGGTTAGTGTTGTGGTGTGTGTGTGTGTGTGTGTTTGTGTGGTTTGTGTGTGTGTGTGTGTGTTGTGTTGTGATGGTGTGTGTAGTGTTTGTGTGTGTGTGTGTGTAGTAGTGTTGTGTGTGTGTGTAGTAGTGTTTGTGTGTGTGTAGTAGTGTTTGTGTGTGTGTAGTAGTGTTTGTGTGTGTGTAGTAGTGTTTGTGTGTGTGTGTAGTAGTGTTTGTGTGTGTGTAGTAGTGTTTGTGTGTGTGTAGTAGTGTTTGTGTGTGTGTAGTAGTGTTTGTGTGTGTGTAGTAGTGTTTGTGTGTGTGTGTAGAAGTGTTTGTGTGTGTAGTAGTGTTGAACCTCAGCAGGCTCCGCTAACACCTGTTCATCCACCTCGTACTCTGGCTCAAACATATAGGGTTGGGCTCCCATCACAATCTGGTTCGTTTTCCTCATATACGCGAGCAGCGTCATTTAGTTCGGTCTCAGATTAAGCATCGTACTCTAGATCTATCACAGCGACAGATTCCCTGTCTGACACCGAAGTACAATCGCTCATCATAACATTTGCCGACAGGTCTCACAGAGGCAGACGAGTGTTGTTTACATTGGAGCGTCCCTTTTGTGACGTCATCAATAACATGCGTAGCCCTGTTGGAGGGAAGAAAAAAAAATTCGCGAGTTTTTTACAAAAGTCGTGTTTTTACGGAAATAAGGCCTGGAAATCAATTATTTTTGGTGGATTAGGTGTTTTGAATGCACATTCAACATAATTAGGCAAAAAAAAATTGGGTCTGGACGATTACTTTAAGCAAGAATAATACAAGATATTATCCTTGGTGTTACGTGTACAAAGCCATTCAGATGGTCTTTCAGAGCATCATACTTTTTACGGGTAACTTCTGCTTTATATGTAGTACTGACTACTGATTGGTAGTGGTGATACTGAGCAGCGGCTGTGATTGGTCAGTGGTGCAGCTAGGAGTTAAGATACAGAGTGATGCAGCCAATAGGAATACAGAGAGGATGCAGATATCAAACCAGTAAAGGCGCGGTTCCACCGAGGCAACACAGGCAACATGTAGCATGCGACTTGACTGGCTTTCAACAAATATGTTGAATACGGCTTTCAACCAGGAGACATGTTGCCTGCGACAAGGCAACATCGTTGTTGCTTGTAGCATGCTACATCCTATGTTGACTGTTGAATGCCACAAAACCTTTTCCACCAATTCAACAAAAACTAAGCCAGTTGTCAACACGATATACTTGGATATACAAAAGACTTGTCACAAGTTATATTTAGTTTTTATATCGGGTTTTATATGTACCGCCTCCTCGGGGAGGCGGTAGCGGAGTGGTTAGCGTCTCCGACTGGCGTTCTCGGTGACCCGAGTTCGATCCCCGAAGAAAACCAAAACCTTTCTGCACCGCCGAGTGGCCTAAGAACACCCACATGTCCTGCCTATAAACTCTACCTTCGATTGCGAGTGCATCGGAGGACACAGGGGGGCGGCATGAGCCTCTAATCACAGGCTTCACTATAAAAATCCTGCCTGCGCCACTACGGGCGAGGGCCAACCATCACAGTCCTCAAGTGAACCTCCAGAGCCTACCATCTGATCCCTGAAAAAAAGAAAAAAAAAAAAAGAAAAAAATAATGATTAACACTTTTCTACGTGCTATTTTTGAAAAATCTAGTTTCGAGATATTGAGCTTTAAAGGTTCAATACACTTTTACTCAGACAGTAAATTATCCCACAACAAAGTATGCTTCATAAAAGATTTTATAATTTTTATAGAGAATCTGATGGTTTTTTAATTATTAAAATTGGACAAAAAGCAAAGAACTTATGACATTTTGATGCCGAGTTTGTTATGTCGAGTTTTGTTTGTGCTAAGCTGTAGCGCCGTAAAAACCTGCGCTATGACGGCGTTTCGTTCCACACAACATAATGTACCGTAAAGAAAAATTATCATATATATATAATACGAAAAAAAAATTAAGTAAAAAATATAATGAACGTCATATGGCAACACTCTACCCCCACGCACTGGCATAGTAGGCTCTTTAAACTGGCGTGTAGGCATTTAAATGGAACGGAAACTTTAAATTCGTGCGTCTGGCATAACCGCAATGAGTTCTAACATCTGTGAATACGGAAATCTAAATTTGAATAATTTTGAGGAAAATCACATCATACAGGTAAACAGTTCCCTTAATGGGAGAGGATCCAGATTTCTTTTGGGTTAGGCTTTTGTGCTCACGGCGAAAAGCAGTACGCAAATTCTTGATCTTCTTCTTTACCATTGCCACGTCACAGTTAAATTTCTCGGCTAATCCCCGCAGTGCATCTAGTTTAGCATGGTTATTCTTGTAATCTGTCAATCGTATATCCCATAGAACCGCAAGTTAACTATATTCTTCTGTAAATTCTACGGTTTTTTCTTGAGACCAATTCATCTTGTTGCTTTCAACATCGAATCCTTCCCGCGACTGGTGGGGAGGCGTCCAACACTAGGCAACAAGCTAAATCATGTCGCATGCGTCAGGTTATACGGCAACATGTTGCCACCTGTCGCATGCCACACAGTCGCATGCTACATGTTGCCTTCTGTTGAACTGGTTGAAACACACTTGGGGTATGCGACAATGTAGCATGCCACATGTTGCCAAAATGTTGCCTCGGTGGAATCGCGCCTTAAGACGCCTTAATCGGCGAAGGACGAGCGAGCGCGTAGAAACCCGCCGCACGTGCGCACGATGCGGCGTCACCCGGAGTTTGACCTGTGTGACATTGCTAGGTGTGTGGTCTTAAACCACACACCAAATTTCAACTTAGTCGGTACAGCCGTTTCTCAGCTATAGCAAGATAACGTTGTCTGACACCCCTCACGCGGCACGCGCCATGCTGACCCCTCACGTGAAACAAAACATGTCAAGCACAAATAGGGATTGAATGGGGCTATCAGATGGCGAAGACCGCTTGTCAATCAGAAGCGGGATTTCAAAGATATAAGCTCCTGAAAAGCGTGATGGTCGGTCGGGTCGAGTCGGCCGCTTAAGTGAGAAAAATCCCGTATCCAGTGAGGACTCGCGAGCGCTTCGCGCTCGCTCGTAATTATCTCTTGCCCTAGTAAGGTCATGTTGTAATTTTATATTTTGTTTATTTTTTTCGTTTTGAGAGTATGGTGTTTTGCGAGCCCCGTCACTGTCAATCATTCTCCGAGAGATGAATCTGTGTGGTGTTAAGATGGCAGATTACGCTGCGGGTATCATCCCAAGAACCCTGGAGTGCGGGGAGGGCGAGTGGACGGTGGTGATGAGCAGAAAGAAGCGAAGAGAGGCAAGGCAGAGTGCCGTGTCCCTCGCCTGCATCTCCTCCGAGGCGAAGCAGCCGCAGGAGGAGGAACAGGTGTGGACGTGTGTGTTGTGGGTCCCCCCCGAGGCGAAGCAGCCACGGGGGGAGGAAGACGAGAAAGAGGAGGAAGACGAGGAAGAGGAAGAGGAGGAGTAGGAGGAAGAAGAGGAGGAGGAGGAGGTGTGGGATATAGTGGACTATGAGTGCGTCTCCACCAAGGCGAAGCTGCAGAGACAGCTGTGGCTGTCGCTGTTTGCCTACAGGGAAGACATGGAGGATGAGGAGGAAGGCTGCCAGGGTTGCCCTGAGCCTCCGCCGCAGAAGATGTTTTCAGCCAGGCAAAGACAAGGGAGGGCGGCGAAGGCTGAAGCAAAGAAGAAGGAGCGCGAGAATCGGCGAAGAGTCCTTCAGATTCAAGAGAAGGAAAGGAACATACAGATCCGAAAGAGAAGGCGGGAAACAAATCGCACTAAGAAGGTCGATCAGCAGATTCGCCTGGCACAGAGGGCACAGCGCCAGGCCAGGCGTCTCGCCAAGGCTCACTGAGGACCCTAACTGCTTTCTACTGAAAAAATGAAAGAAAAAAAAATTATAAAGTATATAAAAATAAGTATCTTTAGTGTGCTTTACTAAGTAATAACTTTTATCTTTCATACTGCTTTAACTTTTGAGTATTTGTGCTTAATCACTGTTTTGACTGTCTTATGGAAAGTGTCTTAGGCATGACTGTGCTGTATTTATTCTTTGTTTATTTGCATTCAAGTGTTGTTGTCAAAGCTTTGTTTGTTGTGCATTTTCGTTTAATGAAGGAAATAAGGCTTGAACAAGAATGTCACTGTCCAGGAATTTTCTCCTGAATGAAAAGTTACATCAAAGTTCAGACTCTTGAATGACATGGACAAGAAACCTTAATTATCATACGCATGCTTACTATTTCCTTCATTCACCCGTCCACCACCAGTATAATATCCTCTATAATGTATCAGTTGTTAGTGTCCAATAAAGCATATGTAATTACTCTCAAAATACTCCCTGTTATGTATACTTGAGGGGTCGAGAGAGTGATGACAGCTTGTGTATGTGTGTGTGTCTCATGCATACCCTCACACCAAACGTCCATCTGCACTCGTCCGTGATCACACACACACACACACACACACACACACACACACACACACACACACACACACACACACACACACACACATATTTCCTTTTCACATCACTAAGATGTGAAATTTCACACACGTCCATGTAAACTTCCCTCAGTTCACCCATATCTCCAGCACCCTCCCTCCCTCCCATACCTACTCTTCGCTTCTCTCACTTATCCACTCCTCCCTTATCATTTCCTTCCCTATACTACTTGTTCCAGTGGAAATCTCCGCCTGTCCTCTGCCTCCTGCACTGATGACGAGAATGAACTTAAGTACTAAAGCAAATAATTGATAATAGCTATATACCTCTATAATAATAATAATAATAATAATAATTTTGATATCACCTGGAGGCATACAGGCAAAAAAAAAAAAAAATTAGATAAAGTGTTTTCTTCATCGTTATTTGTATCTCCCACGCCTGCATCTTCATGACTATTATAGGCTACAGGCTGCCTTGTTCTTGTCTCTGCCGTGACGCACCGGGGATGACGGGTCGCGGACAGATCCCAAGCGTCATGACGTGGGTGTGTCTCAGCTATCACGTACAGGACTATGGGCACCACACACCAAGACATATAGTGTGTTGCTGCTGTGCTTCATCGCTGCAAACCCTCGAGCCTACCCATCGTCCTCACCCTGCCACGCACCGCCCCGGCCGCCCATGTGCACCAAGCCACTCCTCATCACCTGCCGCGGGTGACAGCGATCCATCCTCCTGATCGTGTCCCGCACGACAGGTAGTTAACACGCTGGGGTTATGCCTGCCCCTCCATTCATCGCCAGGTGTTACTCTTTGCATCATCACACCTCAGTCAGGCTTCCCCCGCGCTGCTTTTCACCGTCCGTTTCACCCCCCTAACCTTTAAAGAAAAGTATATGAAATATTTTCATAAGACGCAACGCGCTAATCACGTCCTCCGCGAGGCTACACTTAAGGGCCATCTCATTAAGGCCAAGAATATAATGTTCGAGGTAATAAGCGCCGTCGTCGCCTGACACAAGTGACGCTGAAAACACCTGTGACTAATTAGCCTGTTATGGTGGGCAGGTGAGGCGCTTGCTGGTGTTCCGCTCAAAGTTATTTGTCTTTTAACTTTGTACCTTGTCTAGATACACCATTATTCATGCACTGTGCCTTGGGGTTCGTACGAGCTGCATCGTCACCAGTCTGCAAAACTATGTATCTGTGTGTGTGTGTGTGTGTGTGTGTGTGTGCACGAGTGCACGCCATTGACAGCATGGTGTTCAAAGTTCTGGGACGTAACCTGCTGGCTGCTTCAGTCGTATATCTATCAAGTTGTTCAAAGCAGATATTTTGCAATGGAGGGCAATGACTTCCTCCTGATTGTTAGGATTATGCACAATCTTGTTTTACGAATTTCTTGAGTGAATAGACAAGTTGTACCTAATATGTAATAACACACACACACACACACACACACACACACACAGCCCAGTTTTGCCTGCCATGCGAGGGTCGTGACCATTGTGGCGTGAGGAGACTGCGTGACGCCCGGCATGTACGCGGCACACAGCCGGGGAGCCGCGGGGCCGGGGTGAGGGTGGGGATTTCCGCGTTGATAAGTGAATTTCAACTTTCTCATCCATTGTTCAGTTAAAATGATGTAATGATAATTGACGGTGTTCTCTTTTGTATGTTATTTATTGGTTGGAAAAAATGATGGGTGTCTGCTGGAGTAGGAGTGAAGGTTATGTTAAGCGGTGTCTGGAGTAGGAGTGAAGGTTATGTTAAGCGGTTTACGAGTAGCTCTCTCCTTGGCCTTGCTAATTATAATCAATGGTCGTGAGAGCAGCTAGGCGGGCGTGGTGGGCGTGAGTCACCACGGGTACACGACCGGCCCGCTGGTGGGTAAAGAGTTACTCATCCCTCCATTGTGGTACTGAAAACTTCATGAGGAAAAAATGTTGTGTGCACAGTAAGTGGTTCTGTCTACGTGCTTGTGACATTGCTGCGCGAACAAATGTATGATTGTAAGGTTGGAGTAAATCTTTGCCTCGGACAGAAAGTGTACGTGGAATGGATGTGGTTATGACGGGCAATGAAACACAATACATCATCAAAAATGCACAGCAATCTTTGGTGTGGCGGTAACATGGCAGTCCCTCCGGGGAGCGACACTTTCCCCCTCGCCACTGCGCTCAGGACATCTGTGCCGCCGCTCTTCTGCTACAAGGTAGGCTTCCTTGGCTGTCCTGGGCGTCATGTCGGTACTTGCCGAGATGGCTGCTACGGTGCCGCCCTCCTGCACCATCAGGGTGTTGCTTTACTGGGGTGCTGCGAGGCGAGGAGCAGCGGTTGTCGGTGTGTCGGAGGTGGTGTCTCGCGCCGGTCAGCTGGCAGGCACTGCACACCTGCCAAGTCCCTACCGTCGCTGCTCATCGAACTGACGCCACACAGAAAACTGAAGGGCGCGCCGGAAGGGAAACTGTATCATTATTCTGAACATTTACCCGAATTTCTCATTTGTATTAATGTATATTTCCGACACGTTACTGTGTGTTCATATTACCCGCGCGTGTGTGTGTGTGTGTGTGTGTGTGAGTGAGTGTGTGTGTTTTACTTCCTGAAGCCAAACAAGATACTAACTTGAGTTTATTTCAATGCCTCATGGATGTGTAAGACGTTGAGGTGACGTCAGTTGGCGTGGCATTAACTTAATTAAGTTAAGTGCGATCCTTTCGAGGAAACAAGGTCACGCCTTTAATAAGAACACGCCATGCAGAGTGATGTAACAATGGACCACTGTGGGGCCCCGCCAGGCTGTTACTGTCCTGGTGATGGTGTGTGTGGAGCCCCGTTACTCTGCCTACCCACCCACCAGGCCTTATATACCGCATGAAAGAGACAGACGCTCCAGGCACAGACGCACAGTGCCTTATTTAAATTAATAAATTACACGCTCTGCAGGCAGTGTCCCTTGACGCCAATACTTCAGCGCCACGAAGGGTCATGATGGATGTCCTGCTGGAGGCATCCCGGCGAGAAACTGCCCCCATCCCCCCCACCCCCGACCCTCCACTAACCCTGGTGGGGCTGTGTCGCAATACAGGCCGCGGTCACCACCTAGATTGTAAGATTGACTTGGCGCCATACAACTACTTGTCATGATTTTAGTGGCACGTGGCTCTCTCTCTCTCTCTCTCTCTCTCATTCAAACTCGTTATTTAGATAAGTCAGGGTGTGTCTGAGAGAGAGAGAGAGAGATTCCTTTTTCACATACACACATGCGCACCGTTTTACGGTTTAGTAATTCTTTCTTTTGTATTCAGTGCTGAGCCAAACGGTGATGTCGATACATTGCATATTTATTGCCTCAGCTCAGCAGGGCCAGACAAGAAGTGTTTCGTTGCCTCTTCAAGGACAAGGTTTTCTTATCAGCAAAACAACAACTGATCTATATCATATCTGTGAAATGTGTGAATGGGCAGATGTTTGCCTCATAATGATACCATCTAATGTTACCTCTACGATAATGTGAAGTACAGTGAATCACTCTGTACTTCGCTCAGGCCTTGCATTGCACACACCCACGGGATCACCCAAGACACACACGTACTCGCCGCAGGATTGTTTCATCGCGTCAAAACAAGCAAGGGTGTATCGCAAAGCCAGTAAATAGGCTTAATTAGCCTAATTCCAAAGGCTTTGTGTATATCGTATGAACACTCTCCCTGCGTCTGTCTATTCGATAGATTGGCTTGTAATGGTGGCATGTCTCTAATATAGTAATATAGTATATAATTAGGCTGAGGAAATGAATGACAACTTAATATTTACGAATAGTGTCTGAGACGCATACTAATAGCTAAACAAATACGAATTAAGGCAGGGCATCATGTTACATTCTCTCTCTCTCTCTCTCTCTCTCTCTCTCTCTCTCTCTCTCTCCTCTCTGTCCTGTGTTGTTGTTGTTTTCTATTGTGCTCCCTTTTTAGGGGGAGCACACGGGCTAACAAAGAGCCCGTCGGGGGTTGACTGCTGCAAGGCCTAATTTTTTTATGGTGGAGGGTATCTGCTACAAAGATCTGCGAGCATTTGAGTTGAGGCAGAGGCTATCGCTAGTGACGCTGCTTCGTTGTCTGTGTCCGGGATCCAGGCCACATGGTGGCGGAGGGCCTGGGTCACGGGGCATCGGAGGATGTAGTGGTGGAGGGGATCATCCTCGATTTCGAAGCAGTACGGGCATTGGTCAGGGGCAGTCTGCAGGATCTGTGAGGCACATCGGTAGCCAAGGCGGAGTCGGATTAGGCGGGACACCACCCTTGGAGGTAAACCTGGTGGAAGGGTTAGAGGGGTTCTCGTCGGATTGCTGTGGCGTACCAAGTCACCGACCTTGACCCCTCCTCCATTGCATCCTCGAAGAGGCAGCGGGTGGCTCTCAGTGCCGCTCTGTCCACTGCGGCCTTGATGGAAGAGGCGCTGCGGAGTAATGAGAAGGTGACTTGCTCTCTTTCTCCAGCAAGTCCAGCCGCAGTGTCTGCCTTCTCATTCCCGGGGACACCAACGTGTCGTGGGACCCAATATAGGTGGGTATTGGTGCCGTCACGGTAGAGGAGGGCCAACTGGTAGTGGATGGCAGATAGGAGTTCAACGTTGTCTTTGGGAGTGGAGTTGAGAGCGTGAAGCGCAGCGAGGCAATCCGAGAAGAGGTGGATGGTGTTGTGACGGGCCTCGGATGCGTGCTTTAGGGCCAGTAGCAGTGCCGCTAGTTCCGCCTGAAAGGCCGTGGTGTAGGTTGGGAGTCTGTGGGCTTCGGTGTAGGCCCCACACACAAATGCCGCGCCCGCCGCGCCATTTGCCCCGACTGAGCCATCGGTGTAGTAGATGGCTGTCGATGGGCCATAGCATGAGGCTATAAGGGCAAGCGCCTCCTGCCGGAGATGGGTGGGTAGGAGGTCCCTGGGTCTCACTCGCTGGGAGGTGGTGATGGTAAAGAGCGGTGGGGCCCAAGGTGCCAACGGAAGGTGGTCTGGGAGGGGTAGGTCGGGGTCGCAGCGTACGGCCCTGGCCACGTCCAGGGTCCTGGCGGAATCCGCTGCTGCGTGTACCCAGTCCTTGTCTGGGCCAGCTGCTGGGGGGCGCTGGAAGGCGTGGCAGTATTGTCTGGTTAGTGGAGCTGCAGGCCAACGACGCATGTACGCCACCATGGCGATCGACGTCCGAGCCAGAATGCGGTGTTGGATGGTGGGCAGGCCGCACTCCTCCCTCATCGTGGCCACGGATGTCCACGGTGGTGCGCCTAGGATGGCTCTTAGAGCCCCGTTCTGGACTACTTCAAGGGATTGAAAATGACTTTTGGCGATGCCCGGGAGGCAGGGGGCACAGTAGTCCAGGACGGAGCGAATCGCTGCGATGTAAAACATTCTTTTAACCTTTTGGGTGGCCCTGGTGCCCCACCCAGACAGGCACCGCAGTTCGGTCTCGTAGGTGGCGTACCTGGGGTTGGAATGAGAGGTTGGTATCAAACCAAACGCCCAGGTACTGGTGAGTGGTGACGTGCCGGAGGGGATCGCCATCAATCTGAAGGGGCTGCGGAAGGGGAGGGAGGCCGAAGGTCATGTAGCTGGACTTATCTGGGTTGACCTTAAGGCCCAGAGAAGTGCAGCGACGCTGCAGTTGGCCCAAGGCAAGTGGGGCGTGGGCCTGGTGGCTGTGTTTTGGGATGTAAAGGGCGAGATCGTCGGCGTAGCAGAGGAGGCGGACCCCTGGGCCGTATGAGTCTTCGAGGAGTCTCTCCATTAGCATGTGTCCTGTGTGCATAGGGCATCCTATATACCAGTCATCATTACACATGCACGGCCACCGCATCTGCCAAAGCTGTGACCACTCCGCCAGTGGGTGGAAATGCCCCTGCTTATCCTATCACAGCCTCTCAATGTTAAGCCAGCCGCACGAAAGTCACGACGTAGGTGCATGGAAAAAAGAAAGCATCTCATGCAGTACTGTTTATAGTATATCACGTTTTCTCTCACATAGTGGTCATAGTTTTGTTTTCTTAATTCCACACTTATAGCTTTCCACACTGCGGCAGCGAGGGACTGGCGCGCCTGCTTTCCTCACACGTGGGATTAACCCTGCTGATCTGGCCTGGCCAGACGACCAGAAAAAGCAATGGTTGTGGCTCTATTACTTCGTCGAGCTTATCCTGGAGGTGTTAAAGTAATGCCCAGGATCCTTGGTTGAGCTCAGAGCGGAAAGCAGTCGCTGGAAATTATATTCCCTTTTGCTTGGTTGCTTGAGGGCCATTCAAATAAACCACAGAAGGCCCTGGTAAAGTAGTTTGGATGTCACTGTCGCCATGCAGGATACTCCAAGGCGATAGAAAGGGAAAGCCGCCGGGGGAAAAAAGCGTGTCTGCTGAAGCAAACTTACTGTTGAAAGCAGATTAGAAGTACAAGTGATAGTTGTTAGTAGCACTCTATTGTTAGCCTCTTGAGCTGTAGAAGGAGTGATAGTGGTAGCATTTGTTGCTATTGTATACATCAAACTGGGAACGATGATAAAATATAGTAGCAGAAGCTCAACACTACACTATTTACGAGTATTTCGCCCGATTTTTAAATGCATCGTAAACACGTCCTATTACTTGGTACTCAACAACTACCACGCTACAAGACACGATTCAGTGACAGGCATAACCAATCCAGTAGAGCCCACGCGGGAAACACAAAGGCAAAAAGGACCGTCTAGACTTAACAGGACACAAACAGAACGAGAACAAGACAGAGTGAGGACACATTGACGTGAAAACTGCCAAGATAACTGTGACAAATGCCTCGTGTATGTGACGGTCTGTGTTGTAAGGGTTGTGAGGCGACTCCGAGGTGTGCGTGACCTTGGTGGTGCAGAGAGGGCCAGGACAGTTTTCTTTCATCACGTCAGCCTTGTCATTGGTCGTGTGTCTCAACCTCATAGTTTACTGTCTCCTCTCAGCATTCCTCGTATCTACAACAACTTCTTTTGACAGTATTATATTAATACTACTGTTCTGGGCGGTGAATTTTTTTTTATTGTTATTATTATTTTATTTTTTTATGATGATTTTTATTTTCAGTAGTAGTATTAGTAGTAGTAGAGGTATAAGTAGTAGCAGCAGTAGAAGCTGTGATAGCCAATGACTCAAGTACGTATGAGCTCCACAAATTTGACATCACCAAGGCGTAGTATAGGGACGTAAAGTAGGGCTCGCTGCAGCTCAACACAAAAGTAATGCGCCTACTTTGCATCATCACATCATTTGGATTTCTTCATAGTATAGACACTAGACAGTGTACAATGATGGCGCAGAGAATACAAGATTGTGCAACAGAGAGAGAGAGAGAGAGAGAGAGAGAGAGAGAGAGAGAGAGAAGAGAGAGAGAGAGGAGAGCAGAGAGAGAGAGAGAGAGAGGAGAGAGAGAGAGAGAGAGAGAGAGAGAGAGAGAAAGAGAGATAAGCTATGAAATTGGTAAGTTTCATCTTTTATTTATTTAGTCGCATACTTCTCTGTACTACTATTGTTACTTCTACTGCTACTACTACTACTACTACTACTACTACCACTAGCTACCACATACCACTCGTATTAGGTACTACTATATTACTTCTTCATTGCTTGCAAGTCCAGTGGCGTACCCAGAAAATTGAAAAGGGGGGGGCCAACATACATACATACATACATACATACATACATACATACATACATACATACATACATACATACATACATACATACATACATACATACATACATACATACATACATACATACATACATACATACATACATACATACATACATACATACATACATACATACATACATACATACATACATACATACATACATACATACATACATACATACATACATACATACATACATACATACATACATACATGATTTTCTTGTTAGATTCATCATGATGTTTCAGGGTGACAGAGACACTCGGTATACTTGGGGTGTTTATGCAACGTTTCGCCAAGGCACTTGGCATCATCAGGCTAAAATAGTTAAAATTTAATATATGTAATGCTAAAAAGCGAACATCTAAAAAATTAATTCTAAGAAACAATAAAGTATTCCTATATTTTCTAAAATTACTAACTAATAAATAAAATATAATTTGTACTTAACGGACCTTGGTGTGTATGCTGTCTGAGTTGGTAGAGGACTGAATGAACACTAGTTTTGTGGGTGACATTTCAGCTTGTGTGGGCGATCGAACCGAGAGTCGGCAATCGAAACAGTGGTAGTCATTTGAGTATATGTATTGTTGTGAAATGACTTGGTTATTAAGATCAGGGGACAGTGCTTGATGTGTATAGCTTCTAATAATTAGTGTCACTAGGTAGTGTGCCTTGGATAGGATACTAAAGTCATTCATAGAAAAAGGGTGATCGAAATCATGTGATGTGAGCGGATTGCAGATTGCGAAGGTGAAGAAATGGGTCGACCAGTACGTGCAGAAACACCTTTATGCTCAGAAAGCCTAAGGGTTAGATTCCTTGTCGTCTCGCCGACGTATCTAGCGTTACAAGTCGGCGAGACGACAAGGAATCTAACCCTTAGGCTTTCTGAGCATAAAGGTGTTTCTGCACGTACTGGTCGACCCATTTCTTCACCTTCGCAATCTGCAATCCGCTCACACTCACATGATTTCGATCACCCTTTTTCTATGAATGACTTTAGTATCCTATCCAAGGCACACTACCCTAGTGACACTAAATTATTAGAAGCTATACACATCAAGCACTTGTCCCCTGATCTTAATAACCAAGTCATTTCACAACAACTACATATACTCAAATGACTACCACTGTTTCGATTGCCCGACTCTCGGTTCGATCGCCCCACACAAGCTGAAATGTCACCCACAAAACTAGTGTTCATTCAGTCCTCTACCAACTCAGACAGCATGCACACCAAGGTCCGTTAAGTACAAATTATATTTTATTTATTAGTTAGTAATTTTAGAAAATATAGGAATATTTTATTGTTTCTTAGAATTAATTTTTTAGATGTTCGCTTTTTAGCATTACAATATATTAAATTTTAACTATTTTTAGCCTGATGATGCCAAGTGCCTTGGCGAAACGTTGCATAAACAACCCCAAGTATACCGAGTGTCTCTGTCACCCTGAACATCATGATATATTATATATTATATATAGATATTACTGTATATATAATTAATATATATATAACTGTATTATATAATATATATATATATATACGTATATATGCGTAATATATATATAATATACTGTATATATTACTATTATCATATATATATACTGTATATATATATATATATATATATATATATACTGTATATATATATATATATATATATTATATATATATATATATATATACTGTGTATATATATATATATAATATATATACTGTGTATAATATATATATTATATTATATATAATTTATTATTTGCCAAAGGGGGGGGCATGGCCGCATGCCCCCCCCCCCCCCCCCCCTCGGTACGCCACTGCTTGCAACACTACCACTTATTGTCTCGACTGGCGACGCAGCTTCCTGATTCCCGTGATGCAAATAGCCTCGTGTGTCCCTCGGTGATGTAATAAATAGTAAATGGGATGTAGTAGTAGCAGTAGTGGCAGCAGTAGCAGCAACAACGATACTATATATATGACTAAGAGTTGGATGGTGGTGATGATGAGGAGGAGAGGGATGTATGGGAGCAGGATCAGTAACAGTGCGTCATTCTCTTCCTTCCAACAGGTCTGGTTGCGGCGTGTGCGTGACAGCCTGACGGAGGACAGGACGCCATGTGGCCCACCATTAACAAGGATCTACTGCCCCTCAAGATACATTATTTCTTCAAGTATGGAGGTGAGTGATACACCTTACCTTAGCGAGAGCAGTGCAGTGTTATTATATACGTACTGCAGTGTTATGGAGCTGTGAGTCCATGTTGTGTGGGCGTGTATGTGTGTGTGTGTGTGTTTTCATCTAGTTATATTCATCTAATTGTATTTTACAGGGCCTGAGCTATTCTCGTCTCCACAGCTACATTTTTTATTTGCTTCCTTAGTGCTTAGTGTTGGCCGAAACCATCAACCTGGAAGGTAGGTCACAAAGCCCCGACTATAATATAACATCCGCTACCCATTCACTGCTGGGTGGACAGGCAGGGGCTCGGGTTTTAATTAAGGAGACCACCCTGGTCCGCCCATCTTTCTCCGCTCCGCCCGGGGATCGAACCCAAGACTTCTCGGTTGTGAACCGAGCGTGCTACCACTACACTACGGAGTACCGTGTGTGTGTGTGTGTGTGTGTGTGTATGTGTATGTGTATGTGTATGTGTGTGTGTGTGTGTGTGTGTGTGTGTGTGTGTGTGTGTGTGGTTCGTATACTTGTATCTATGTCAAAAAAATGAGTTCAAGTTGAGTCAGTGTTTTTCTTTTTTGATGCTTTCTTTGTAAAAAAAGGTTCTGTTGAAGATCGCATGTCTGTCGCGTGATCAGGCCGTGGATGAATGACATTGGATTAATACAGTCTCCGTGCAGGTATCGCTTTCTTCACGTTCCTGCCGGTGGTGGCGCGGCAGAAGGGCATCCCTGAAGTGGCCGTGGGGCTGATATGGACGGTGACGCCTCTGGCCAGCTGCGCCGTCAACCTCATCAACTCCGCTCTGGCAGACAAGTTCAAGGTCTACCGCGCCATGTTCCTGGGCGGCATGTTGACCCTCAGCCTGTCCTTCCTGGCCATCTTCCTGCTGCCCAACATCGCCCCTCAGACCAACCTGGGCCACCACAACATTTCAGCTCCCTCTCAGTGTGCTCATCTCAACAAATCCAGTCTGGCGTTGTGCTCGTACCACGATCCAGACCCAGAGTCTTCCACTCCCTGGGTATGCAGTCACGAGGATTACGTGGTGAAGAAGACCCGAAAGTGTGTTATGCAGTGCTCTGACCAAAACGGCACTGATGTCGGTGAGACAAATCAGACTTTTGTGTTCTGGGATTTGAAGCTCAACTTCAGCACTTCCACCAGCGACCACTATCACTTGTGTAAGGAGGGATCATGCACCATCATCTCCACCATGCCCTTGTCGTCGTGTTTCCCTGAGCCTGAAATTTATACCTGCAGCTACATCTGCGAGCCAGAGCCGATCACCTTGCTGGAGCTGATGAAGAGGGTGGAGTTTTGGGTGATATTCTTCCTGCTGCTGACAGTGTACGGCAGCAACTCCACCACCACCACCATGGCCGACACCATCTGCTTCCAGCTGCTTGGCAAGGAGGGTCGCCATCTATACGGACGCCAAAGGCTTTTTGGCAGCATCGGGTGGGGTGCCGTGGGCCTGGCAGGCGGTGCCCTTGTTGATTTCTTCTCGCACGGCAAGGACCAGGTGAACTACATGCCGGTGGTGGTGGTGGCCAGCGTCTTCCTGGGCTGTAACCTTATCACGTCCGCGCTCATTCCTTTCAAAGTACAGGATCGAGAAAAACTGAAGGCCAGCCGCGTGGGGCGTGCCCTCTGCACCCTCCCCTTCCTCCTCTTCTTGGTGAGTCCCTTAACCCCTTGGAGGATCCATGCTTAACCCTGTCCTTCTCCACCACTTAAACGCCGTAGTATATATATATATATATATATTATATATATATATATATATATATGAATATATCGCTCGTTGATATGCCCACTTTAGCTACATTGTGCAGCCTTGCAAGCACATTCGTGTGACGTGCCCTGATGCCCTGACAGGTGACGGTGGTGGTGGTCGGCCTCAACATGGGCATCGTGTGGACGTTCATCTTCATCGTGGTGGAGGACATCGCGGGACCCTCTTTCAGCCACCTCAAGCTGCTTCAGGGCCTCATGTTGGGCGTCGGCTGCTTTCTGGGCGAAGTTCCGACCCTCTTTCTCTCTGGTAAGTGGCCTATGTGTGTGTGTGTGTGTGTGTGTGCGTGTGCGTGTGCGTGTGCGTGTGCGTGTGCGTGTGTTATCCGCACCGATAAAACTTATTGGCAATGTTGTTGTCGCAGCTGTGGTGATCAAGAAGCTGGGCAGCGTGGTCACCTTCGGCATCTCCCTGACGGCCATGGTGGTGCGGGTGTTCCTGTACTCGGCGGTGAGGCAGCCGTGGCTCTTCGTGCCCATCGACCTGTTGCACGGCTTTTCCTTCGGGCTGTTCTACCCCAACATGATAGCCTCGGCCAGCCACTTCTCTCCCCCCGGCGCCATGGCCACCGTGCAGGGCATCGTTAAGACAACCTTCATCACAGGTAGGAACCGTGACCATGGAGCTGTAAAGGCCCTTTATAGCTCCATAGCCGTGACACACTCCTTCCCTTGTCACAATACCAACAGTCTGCTGATCCATTTGAGGGATTCGCTAAACATCACGAGGAGGCTCGGAGGAGCTCCAGTGATCCACGCCTTGGTGGAATTATTGCTGTTTTGTAGTATTCCTGATGCAAATTATCATGATTGAGAACATATACTTTTTTTTACTATGAGTAGGGAAGTGTTCGGTGATGTAGGAAGTCCAGTATCCATATTGTAGATGTGGTGTATTCCACTCTTTCATGCATAACAGAACGTAAGTACAATGAAATCTACTTAGGCAAACATTTGCTGCGTCGCCAGCCTCCCCGCTGTCTCTGCCTGTGTACAGGATCCTTCATAACATTCCCCAGCGCTCATACACAGACTGAAAGACGTGTCCCGCAGGTGTATCGCTGGGGGCGCTGACGGGGGGGCTGCTGGTCTCTGCCGTGGGGGGCTCCAACACCTTCTTCTACTTGGGTTTCTTCGATGCAGCATACACTGTCGTGTTCGTCCTGGCCCAGTACCTGATGTACCTCCGGCAAGGTAAATACAGGGACAGCGGGGACCTGATGCAGGGACGGGAGGAGGGAAGGGACTAAGTCTTTGCTGTCCTAAAGATGAGGGACAGGAAGAGCAGGTTAGGTGTTGTAGGATGCACAGGATGAATGAAATGACATAACAGTTCTGAATAAGATTAAGGGGCTTTCCACCACATCTATGTAATGCATTTAGATACTAATGGATTATATAGTGTTGATAGTCTAGTGTTCATTGGCTGTAGAGGAAACAATAAAGCATATCCATCAGTAGTAGAAGTAAGAGTAACCGTAATTGTAGTAGTAGTATATAGTAGTAGCAGTAGTAGAAATGGGAGCTTTGTCACTATACTGCTGCTGAACTGCCTGAATTGCATGAACTCGTGCCTCCCCCACTCCCGCGGCCTCGCTGCACAAGACTTTCTACTCATTCTCATCCCTATTCTGTCCATCTTCCTAATGCAAGAGTTAATCAGTATCTTTACTCTTTCATCCCTTTCACTGGTAAACTCTGGAACTCTCTTCCTGTTTCTATTTTTCCACTTTCCTATGACTTAAATCTTTTCAAAAGAAGAGTAACAAGACACCTCCCGAACTAAATTGGCCTACCCCTCTGTTTTTATTTTATTCTCTTACTGTCTTCTTTATAGGGACTGGCAACTAAGCGGGCTTTGTGTTACCCATTTTTGTTGTACCCTTGGCCAGTTCCTTGTGATGTAAAAAAAAAAAAAAAAAAAAAAAAGAACTGCATAGTTTACTCAAGGCCCTCGATGACGTTTTCACACCATCCTTTCCCTCTTCTCTTATTATCATGTCTACTTAATACCCCTCGCTATACAGGCGGCCAGACAGGGTACCACGCCCCTGGGACGCTGCAGGTGTGCTCGGACACGGTGGCGGAGGAGCAGAGGAGTGTGTGTGACCTCCAGGTGTGCACCCCTTGCCCTGCCCTGCTCGACCACCCCGACGGGAACAAGTAGCAGAGCAAGGAAGCAGTATACTCTAGCTTCCTTGTAGCAGTGTGGCCAGATGCAGGACTGAGGCATCGCGGCAACATACCAACTGAAACTTATCGCGCGTTGGTATATGCGCGCAATGAAGGCAAGGACCGTGAGAGGCAGCAAGGAACGATGGCAGAGAAGATGGAAACGATAGAATCTAGCAGAGTGCATATTTCGGACCAGTTGAATAGAAAAAGAGATGGAAGGACAGAATGCTATGAAAAATCTTTTGAACTCTTAGAACCACACGACTGCCGGCCAATGACTCCTATACTCGTGCACATGTCTCGCCAGAAATACTGGTCAGGTGAGGGTAAAAACTATAAACATCTGGGGAAATTATCACTCTTGGGAATCATACAAGTGTGTTCATCATGGCTGTACTTCATGGTCACCTTCAGACTGACCTGTTTTTAGTGTATGAATAGACAGAATATTTTTCAAAGAGTTTTTAAGACGTGGATCCATAGTTCTGACTTTTGTGTGTGTGTGTGTTTTGTGCTCCTCTCTAACTTGCCCCTAATATTCCTGCCATTGCTGCTGGATAGAAGTACTACCGAGGTGTACAACCATTCAACCCTCAACCCGGACACCACCGATGCCCCAGCCACCCACGAGGCACCTGCTGACGGGCTAACGTATGCATGTAGTGAACGAGGCGCGATGTATGGACAAAGCGTCTTATAGCTTGAAAACGCTATGGAAGTGAATTTTTGGATCGAGTGCAAAAATGAATGATAGATGAGATTTTGTTGTACATTCTAAGGCAAAGCAAGGAATACTCACAAATCGGGCTGCAATGTGTTCTGAGCTTAGCTATGGGTATGGTATCTTTGTCGTGCAGATGTTTCTTCATCACAGCCCACATATTTTTAACTAGATTTAGGTTACATATGTGCCGAACTCAGGCAAGTCAAGAAAGTAATATACAATACAGTTTTCTGGCCACTTCTTCACTTTATTATTGGTATGGCAAGGTGCGCCGACCAGCTTGAAAGTGTCTGCTTGATACTCTCAAAACAAGTCCTCTGAACAATCACACAGCGACTCCAGGAATTTATCGAAACTCGTAGTCATTCCTTCCTTCAGTGCCTTAAAGGTTCTTACTCAGTGGTATGAAGAAGCGCCCAGACCACCATTGCAGCCGAGTATCCTGCAGGCTTTGCCGTGTACCGTGTATCATAGTGGTCGGTATTTTGTAGTCGAAGAACTCGTCCATTGAGTATGGCAATCACTGAAAATCTACTCCCATCAGACCAAAGTGTGGCACGAATCTTGTCTTGTGGCCAGGTAATGCACTTCATGGCAAAAGCATTTTTTTCTTCAATTAACAAAATCTTACGGATGACACGCTCCTTTACAGGAACTACCTCGTGTAGGTCTCGCGGCCTCTTGTAGCTTCCTTATTTTCTTATGTTTTTATGGCACCCGGGACGGCAACCCCAAGCTCTGTCAAGGAGTACCGCGTGACACGTCTTGCCGACACGTTTGTCGGTAAATTGTGGGATGTTAGTTAGTGTAACTTTCACTTTCCTTATGAAAAGTAGGGAATGCGGGGGTGAATGAATAATGTTTTGCTGCAGCTATCAGTCAGCAATGATCGTTTTCATGCGTTGGTGTTTGGTGTGGATGTGTGTGATGTGTATTATATCACTCCGTTACAAAAGTGGCGAGGAGAAGTTTACATAAATAGAATTATTATAATGCGCTGAAACGCAATAATTATTGCCTCATACACTGGTACTCAGGGAAGATACGCGCGCGTGTGTGCTTGTGTGTGTACAGTGTGTGTGTTAGTGTGTGTGTGTGTGTTTAACAAGTAGCATCTTAACCTTGGCCTATGAGAGACCCTCAAGACCCAGGGTGTGGGGGGGAGGAACTTTTTGGTCCTATTGTGATTTGTGATGAAGCAGAACCTGTGAACCTCACATAGGCTACTGGACTAAGGGAAGGGCCGCGCTGTGCAATGTTTTCATAATGTCATTCTGATCCTTGCTTTTCAATATATTACTTTACTACCTTCATATATTGTCATTGCAATTATTTTCCTTATTTCGTTTTTTGTAAGGTATGTAAGCTAGCATTGATGTGTCTTCAGGATCATGACAATGTAACTCTTGAGCTGTAAGTAAAGAGTATAACATGGAACAGGTTATTCCGTGCACTGGATAGCACAATGTCCTTGGCCTATCAAGAGTCATAGGTAAGATGGCAGGCTAGCTTCTATACACTCTGGTTACAACCCACTTCTCAGGGCACGAATTGACTGAGGTGAAGAGCTTAAAGTAATCGTCCAGACCATTTCATCATTCCTGATTTAATGCAATCAAATCATAGCCATTAACGAGTATATCAACAATACGTCGTCACTTTTTGTATCCAGTCAGCCGTTTTTAAATAATCCGCAATCAAAATCTGCAAATTCCCCGAGTTTTCAAAACGCTCTCAAGGTTTGCAGACGCTCAGGCTCAGGCTCGGTGACGTAGCATCAGGGAGGCTACTCTTCCCGCGCTGATCTCTAGAGGCACGTAAACACAGAGATAAATATAGTACTTGAAGATATTTGGGTGTTTCTGATAGATTTATTTTGCTATATGCCACATGCATGCATCCTTTATGGGTGCAGCAAGACAGCTGTGCCTTTCGAGAAAAGTTTGCACACGGAAAGGAGTGACGTGTGTAGGGTGATACACGCCTATAGTGTGTTGGGGCGGGCAGTTGTGTTAAGAAACGGTGTGTAGCGAGGGTGGCTGGTGAAAGACTGGGTGAGAGTGTGCAGCGCGACTAGTCGCCTACCCAGTGTGTGGGTTGGGACGACGAGTGTGAGGTGAGCCTGTGTACACGGGTGTGCTGGACAAGGGCGGCGCCCCCCCCCCGTAAGACAGTGACTCAGTCCAACACCATACCAGACCAGTTGGCCCTGTTAGACAGGGACGCCAGGACTGGCAGCAGCGGTGGACCACCACGACTGTGAGGCTTTGCCCCTTAACAAGACCAAGTAAACCAGTTGTGGAGTGGGCGTGCCCTGTGGTGAGAGACCCTGTGGTGGTGTGGCTGTCACACTTTCTGCCTTCCCGCCCGCATATTGTCCAACTCTATGCTGTAGTTAATGCTAGTATGTGGTTTCCGAGTAATGACGTTTGACTGTAGCTCCAAAACTAACCATAGGATTTTCTCGAAAGTACCTTCATTGTGATTCCCACACACACATGGTTTAACCTTATTTACCAATCCATGTTTTGGAGAAGTGCCAGGTCCTCCTGCTGAACCTCAGGCTCTGCTAACACCTGTTCATCCACCTCGTACTCGGGCTCAAACATATAGGATCCCATGACAATCTGAGGTTCGTTTTCCTCATAGTATACGCGACCAGTGTCATTTCTTTCGGTGTCAGATTGAGCATCGTACTCTAGATCTGTCACAGCGACAGATTCACTGTTTGACACCGAAGTACAATCGCTCATCATAACATTTGCCGACAGGTGTCAGACAGAGTGTCTGCGGGCGTCCCTGTTCTGACGTCATCAATAACAGTCGTAGCCCTGTTGGAGGGAAGATTTTTTTTTTCGCGCGCTTTTTACAAAAGTCGTGTTTTTACGGAAATAAGGCCTGGAAATCAATTATTTTTGGTGGATTAGGTGTTTTGAATGTACATTCAACATAATTCGGCAAAAAAAAATTGGGTCTGGACGATTACTTTAACAAGGATGACAAAGGCAAGATTATTGCAGTAATTCACCAACAGTGCACATAGATTTGAACGAGTTTAATGCAGGTTCAACAGAGATACCAAAATCTGGTGGACTAAAACAAGACGGTAGACGAGTGGAACAGGAATGGCAGTCCGGCCATTGATCAGCCGTTCAGCCGTCAGTGAAGTTGATATATAACTTGAAAGGAACATTAGATAATCTATTACATGAAGTTAAAAGATTTTATCCAGTATAAAGCAACTCCTGTGTTCTAGAATATGCAGTACAGTATTTCTGATCGCCCCGCCATATTGCAAGGACATCGGACTCGGCGTCGACCCCGGGCTACAGAGGCGACTCCTTCCCGGCGAAATAAATTCTTCCAGGAGATATTGGCACAAAAAATAGCAGTTTATAAGGAAAACCGATAGAATGTTTCAAAATACACCAAGGATTTATGAAGATCGATGCCAGTCAATTATTTCAATATAATAATTCCTCCCGAACAATGTGTATACATTAATTTTTACCTAAAGCTCTAAAGCTGAGATGCAAGCAAATTAAGTTAGACTATACTAGGTAGATCATTCTATGCCAATAACGTTGACAGAATGAAATCGGCTTAAATTTCCACGTTGCAGGTTCAGCCTAACCATATAGACTTTCATAAACAAATTAGATATCAATTTCCTCCACTTAAAAATCCTCTGAGATAATATTATATTGTGCCCTGGTACGTATCTTTTTAGCCAGACCTAAACTTGGCCCGTTGGGTCTCTCTCTCTCTCTCTCTCTCTCTTCTCTCCATCTCTCTCTTCTCTCTCTCTCTTCTCTCCCCTCTCTTCCCCCCTCTCTCTCTCTCTCCTCTCTCTCTCTTTTCTCTCCTCCCCTCTCTCTCTCTCTCTCCTCTCTCTCTCTCTCTCTCTCTCTCTCTCTCTCTCTCTCTCTCTCTCTCTCCTCCTCTCCTCTCTCTCTCTCTCTCTCTTTTTCTCTCCCCTCTCTCTCTCTCTCTCCCTCTCTCTCCTCTCTCTCTCTCCCTCTCTCTCTCTCTCTCTCTCTCTCTCTCTCTCTCCTCTCTCTCTCTCTTTTCTCTCTTCTCTCTTCTCTCTCTCTCTCTCTCTTTTTCTCTCTCTCTCTCTCTCTCTCTCTCTCTCTCTCTCTCCCCCTCTCTCTCTCTCTCTCTCTCCTTCTTCTCTCTCTCCTCTCTCTCTCTCTCTTTTTCTCCTCTCTCTCTCCCCTCTCTCCTCTCTCTCTCCTCTTCTCTCTCTTCTCTCCTTCTCCTCCTCTCTCTTCTCTCTTCTCTCCCCTCTCTCTCTCTCTCCTCCCCTCTCTCTTTTCTCTCTCTCTCTCTCTCTCCCCCTCTCTCTCTCTCTCTCTCTCCTCTCTCTCTCTCTCTCTTTTCTCTCCTCTCTCTCTCTCTCTCTCTCTCTCTCTCTCTTTTGGAAGATTAATAAGGACCTAATTCCTCCCCCTAAAAAGGCGTTTAATGCCAACACATCTGACGCTGAAAAAAGTAAAGCGGAAGATTTTAAAAACTTTTTTTCGCAACTGTTGGGAAACTACTTACACAAAAAACACAACAGTCCCTGCGTAACATCCCCGACCAAAATGTAACTACAAGAGACGCTAGCGTATCCTCGTCAGTAAAAACATTTCCGGCCCCAACCCGTCGAGACGAACACAGTCCCATCTTAAAATATCAAGCACCTAACAACACTAAATCGTTTGGATCAGATAATATTCCCTGCGTTTCGTTAAAGAATTCACTTTATGTTTCAGCTTTTATTTGACATTACTATAAACACCTCCATCGTAACCGGGCTTTTTCCCAATCAGTGGAAGCATGCTATTGTTACCCCTCTTTACAAGAATGGAGACACAGATGATGTCAGTAAATTTCCGCCCCATTTCCCTCCCCCCTATCTATTCTAAGGTAATTGAAAAAAAAATGTTGCTACTCAAAATCACAACTTTCCTCGAGTCAAATGATCTCTCCTATCTAAACAACCAGCAAAGGCTTTTTGTCCATAAATTTATCAACCGAAACAGCCCTTACTGTCATTACTAACCACATTTATGACAACATGGACAGGAAGCGGGTGTCACTATTATCCTTATGCGATCTATCTAAAGCATTTGACAGTGTCAACCACACCATCCTACTTAAGAAACTTGACAACACAAATATTGATACTTTCTGGTTTGACAGTTACCTAAATGGGAGAACGCAGTCAGTACGATTACATAACACTACTTCTTCGAAATTACATGTTACGTACGGTGTCCCGCAGGGCTCTATACTTGGCCCAATATTGTTTAACATTTTCGTGAATGATATGTCGCATTATATTTTAGGTCCCCTTAGAGCTAGTGCACTAAGCTATAGGATAGGAAAGATCGCCACCCAGGGCAAACCCTGGGTATACAGGCAACCAATTCCAACATCTGGTTACACATTACCAGGCTACACATAGATAAATCTGAAAAAGAAACATACGTCTGGCAACGCCGTGCCATCTGACCGAGGCCGGCTGTCCGCCAGCCGGCTCGGAACCATCATTCTCTTTTTTGCCTTTATCACGTCAACACCTGCTGCGTCTCCTGTAACACGTGTTGTTTCTATTCAGGCCATATGGTAAGCACCTGCTGTTTTTTCGTGTTTACGTGGGTGTGTGTGAAGTTTTTACCCATTCATGCTTCGTAATCCTTCTGTAAGGGTTTACGGGGATGAGTGTAGTTTATTCTTTTTCCCTGGCCGGGGCCAGCTGTGTCTTAAATATTTTCGGCTGGTGTCTGTGTCTGTGGTGTTAAGCTACGCCCCAAGGGCGCGGCTTTCACCCTTTCTCCCCTGGGCATTATTTCCCCGCCAGGGCGTCCCTGGCCTGACACCTGGTCTGCCACGTGTAAGCTGAGATGGGCGGATGGTTACGTAGTTCTCCCAGCCACGCCCCTCCCCCCGCCCGGCCCTCCCATAGGCCGGTGCGGGGGGGTTCGGTGGTTCCTGGTCTGCCACGTGTAAGCTGAGATGGGCGGATGGTTACGTAGTTCTCCCAGCCACGCCCCTCCCCCCGCCCGGCCCTCCCATAGGCCGGTGCGGGGGGGTTCGGTGGTTCCTGGTCTGCCACGTGTAAGCTGAGATGGGCGGATGGTTACGTAGTTCTCCCAGCCACCCCCCCCCCCCCGCCGGACCCTCCCATGGGCTCGTGCGGGGGGTTTGGTGGTACCTGGTCTGCCACGCCCCTGGCCTGCCACGTGTGCGCTGAGATGGGCGGATGGTTACGTCGCTCTTGCTGGTGCCCAACCTTCCCCGCTCCCTCGCCCGGACCCTCCCATGGGCCGGGTAGGGGAGTTGAGCGGTCCCTGGCTGCCACGTCGACCCCCCCTCTCCCCCGACCATCCACTTACCTGGGGGTCGGGGCAGTGCGTGTGGCGATGCAGGTGGGGGTTTTGGGGGCGTTTCGTGTTGCGTCTAGTCCCTTTCCCCCTCACTGTTTTACCCTTCTTTTCCAGCGGATCAATTGTGAGGCCCAGGGCTGCTCGGTGTCTTTTAGGTCCCGAGGCCACCAGTTCTGCTCCTCGCACGCCCCGTGCCTTCTGTCGGACCTTTTTCGTCCCGCCGATTGCCCGGTATGCTGTGGATGGCTGCGGCTCATCCTCCCGGAGGGGGGTGTGCCCTGCTTTACTGGCGAGGCCTATGCTGACCTCAAGGAGTGTGTGGTCGAAGGCTTTGAAGTCTCGCCAACGCAGCCACTTCCGTCTGTCCTGGGCGGACCGGTCTCTGGGTTCTCGGCTGGGCCTCGCCAAGTCGTCCATCTCCTCCTCGTCTCGCACCTCCCGACCCCCTGCCTCTGCTTCCATGAGCTCGGCGTCGATCGTACTGACGGTGGAGCAAGATCTGGCGGTCCTCCTCAGTCCCTCACCATGACCGCGACTCCCAGGTCGAGGACTTGCCGGCTGGGTCTGTGGCTCCTACGGCTGGTCAGGCGTCTCCTGGGCCTTCCCCACCCTCACCTCCTGTGCCCCCGGGGGTTTGTCGGCTTGGATGTCTTCAGTGAACTCCTTCATGGCAAGAATGGAGGGCCACTTAACTTCTGGGTCCCTTTTCCGACACAGAGGCGTCGCAGGTCCCCATCGCCTGCTTCCCTCTCACCGGTGCCTCCTTCTGAGTCTGTGGTAGTCGAGGATGACTACCTGGTGTGCTCCGACGGGGAAGAGGATGCTGCCCTACCCGTGCCCAAGCGGACGACGGTTCGGGGACTTCCGCCCCCTGGCTTCCTGTCCGCCGGGCCCTTCCTCCGCCTTTTCTTCTGAGGTGCCTTCTAGGTGCACTTCCCCTCGTCCCGCTGCGGAGGATGCCTTGGGACTCCCTCCTCCTTCCTCCGTCCTGTTTACCTGGGCAGCGATGCCACCGTCGATTGCTTGTGAGACGGTGACGGGCGGCTTGTTGCCATCGGTCGTCTGGAGGACGGCTCCTGGGCCCAGTTCCGGACTTGGAGGTGCGTCGCTCCCGGGTGGACGGGGGACAGGAGTCCTTCCTCTACCGCCGGATTCCTTTCTCTCGCCTGAACGCTCCCTCGAAGCAGCCTGGGGTTTTCTTCGGCGGCCGCTTTGGATGCTCTGGCCTCCTTACTGGCTGAGCCTAGTTTGGTCAGGGATGGCTTCCCGTGCGTGGAGGGAAGCCAGGATGCCAGGTGGCTTTCTCTCGGGGCCAAGACCGGTTGCCCTGGATGAAGGCCGGCCTGGACCCTGCCGAAGTGTGGAGAGCGGGTACCACCAGTGTGAACCGGGGTCCTTCTCCGTCCTGGGCCCCGATCCCGGTTCTCCCGGCCTCTGGTGGCTTTCCACGTGTGATGGCTGATTTCCTCCGGGTGTCCCGTTTTTCTGCCGAGGACCTCCCGTGGCGGGCGCAACCGGTGAAGGAGGAGCTTTTTCGCCGGGACTTTCAGGAGCGGCAACACGCCTCCCTGTTGACCTCTTCTGTTGCCTTCTTCAGTCAGCTGGCGGAGTGGCTCTCCTCCCTTGCCGTGGATCACTCTTCTCTCTCCCCGGCCTCCCGGTCGGATGTCTGTCGGGCTTTGTCGACCGCCTGTGATGCATTCGGCGCCTCCCTCCTCCCGACGGTCCGCCCTGCCATTAACAGGGCCGTCACTGCCCGCTTGGCTCTTCGGCGCGAGGCTTTTCGGGGCCTGCCGGAGCTGACTCGACAGCAGATTCTCCGGATTAGTCCCTTCGATTCGGAGGTCTTGTCGGAGCCCTCCTTGCAGCAGTGTCTCGCCTCAATCCCCCCACCGTCACTCTGGTGTCTACTCCGGCCCCCAGACCGTCTCGGCCGGGGGGTTCCGGGAGGGGGTCCAGCAGTGTTCGTCGGGGCTCTTCTCGTCGGGAGGGGCAGTCCAGGAGTGCTCACCCCCGTGTGGATGGCCCCCAGGATCCTCGTCGTCCCAGTCGGGGTGGGCCTACCGGGTTCAGGGGCTCTGGGTCTCGGGCCTTTCGCTCGGGGCCCGCTACTGTCCACAAGCCTTCCTCCAAGGGTCGCTCTCGCTTCTGAGCCTCCCTTCCAGGGCCTCCTGTCCGGGTTTCGGGCAGCCTGGCCGCAGAGAGGTTGGGCCGCCAGGGTGGTTCGAAACGGTCTTTCTTGGCCCTGGATTGCCCTACCGCCCCTTCGGCGACCTCCTTCTTGGACGCCGGTCTCCACAGTGCTCGCCGCCCACGTGTCGGACATGCACTCCTCCGGGGTAGTGGAGAAGGCGCGGGGAAAGGTCTTCCTTTCCCGCATTTTCATCGTACCCAAGAAGGACTCTTCGAAGGGGCGGCTTATCTTGGACCTCAGCCGCCTAAACGGATTTGTGCGCAACCACCGGTTCCGTATGCTGACCTTGGCCCAGGTCCGCCTTCGGCTGAGGCAAGGGGACTGGATGGCGTCCCTCGATCTCAAGGACGCCTACTGGCATGTCCCCATTCATCCTCGGTTCCGGCGCTTCCTGGGGCCCTTTCCCGGTGGGATCGGACACGTGGCAGTTCACCAGACTGCCCTTCGGCCTCTCCATCGCTCCGAGGGTTTTTACGCGGCCCACCAAGTCGGTGGCTCAGCGGATGGTGTCTGCAGGGGTCAATTGCCTCATGTATTTGGACGATTGGCTGGTGTCCGCCCCGTCTCAGGAGGAAGCGGTTCGCATGCTGGACCGAGCTTTGGCGGTGGCGGGGGAGATGGGGTTCCTAGTCAACAAGGGAAAGTCCGTCCTTACCCCCTCTCCCCGCATTACTTGGCTGGGCATGCAATGGGACTCCCGTTCAGCTGCGGTCCGCATCTCGGGGGAAAATGCGGCCAAGCTTCGGTGTCCCGTTTTTTGTCAAGGAGGCATTGGGAGTCCCTTCTCGGCTCGCTCAACTTCGCCGCAGAAGTCACTCCCCTGGGCCGTCTTCGTCTCCGTCGCCTTGTCCGGGTGGTGAACACAGCCGTTCCGGTCCGGCCCCGCGACTTGCTCCGGCCCGTCCCTCCCCTGGCCCTCACACTACTGGACGAGTGGTTGGTGGAGGGCGGTTTCTCCGCGTGGACGGGGTGGCTGCCTCCGCCCCCTACGGTCTTCGTGATGTCGGATGCGTCGGACGTCGGGTGGGGCTACCAATCCTCCGACGGCCGGCAGGGTTTCGGCGGGTGGTCCGGGGTGGAGCGCAGACTCCACATCAACGTCAAGGAGCTGCTGGTCCCTCTTCTCTTCCTCCGATCGAACCCGATCTCAGATGGGACGGCTCTCTGCTTTGAGATGGACAACATGGTCGCGGTCCACTGTCTCGCCCGCCAAGGGACTTCCAGATCCGCCCTTCTGTTGTCCCTTTCGGAGCAGATCTTCGGCCTGGCCCGGGCCGTTTCCACCTTCATCTGTCTGCCAGGTTCCTGCCGGGAGTGGAGAATGTGTGGGCCGACGCACTGTCTCGCTTCCAGGGCTCGTCGGTAGAGTGGCAGCTTCACCCGGAGCGCTTTGCGGCTCTCTGTCGGCGGTGGGGCACTCCGGAGGTGGACCTCTTTGCGTCCCGCCGCTCTGCCCAACTACAGGCCTTTTTGACGAGGGGGGACCGGACAGCTGCGGGAGGCCCGGACGCCCTCACGGAAGACTGGAACAGGTGGCGCCATGTTTACCTGTTTCCGCCTCCCTGCACCAGTGTCCTCCTGAAGGTATGCAACAAACTGCGTTCCTACAGGGGCAAGGTGACCATGGTGGCTCCTCTCTGGCCGGCGCAACCGTGGTTTTCCGAACTGAAGGCCTGGTGTCCCTCCCCGGTTCCTCTAGGGGCCCTCGCTTTGTTGGAGGAGCTCCCGGCCAGGCTTCTTTCCACCTTGAAGCTTCACGCCTGGAGTTTCTCCGTACCTCTCTCCGTCGGACGGTCTCGGACGCGGTAGCGGAGGACATGTTGGCGGCTCTTCGCCCGTCCTCTACGAGACAGCATCAGTCTCACTGGAAGGCCTTTCAGTCGTTCCTCAAACTCAAGGGCCTCCACGACGTCTCTGAATCGGTCGTCCTGGATTTCCTCTCCTTCCTGGCCCACGACCGTGGGAGGTCCTCCGCTACTCTCTCCACTCACCTTGCGGCCCTGGCTGACCCCCTCAAATACGGTTGGGGTTTGGTCCTGGACCGGCGTTCTGTGACCCTGTTGAAGAGGGGTTTGTTCCACCAAAACCCCCCTCCCCGTCGTCCTGGTCCCTTCTGGTCCCTGGAGAAGGTTCTCCGGTTCCTGCAGGGCGACCAGTTTGGGTCGGACGCTGCCGGACCTCGCCTCCTTCAGAAGGCCTTGTTCCTGGTGGCCCTGGCTACGGGGTTTCGGGCTTCTCAGCTGAGGGTGCTGACCCGTTTCCCCCAGTGGACGACCTTCTCGCGGGACGGCTCCGCTGTCTCCCTCTCCCTCTCGCCCAAGGTGCTGGGTAAGAACGAGCGGCAGGACCACCGTCTCCAACCGGTCGTCGTTCCGGCTTGGTCTGCTGCTGGGGACGCCGCACACCCCTTGTGCCCGGTTTCGGCGCTCCGGTGTTACCTGGATGCTTCCGAACCCTGGGCGTGCGACCTGCAGTTCCTGTTCCGCGATCCTGTCACTGGTCGTCCCCTCACCACCAGGGGGATTGCCGGCCGGCTCCGGGGCGTCATCGAGTCGGCGGATCCGGGTCACGCCCCTCGCGCCCATGACGTCCGGGGTGTTGCTGCGTCTCTGGCCTTCCTCCGCACCCATTCCTTGGAGAGGGTACGGGAAGGGGGGACAGTGGAGTAAAGGCCTCGTGCTTCGTGGCTCGTTACCTGTCCCACTCCGTCGTGGACTTCCCCTGTGTTGCCCTGGGACTCCCTCCGTCCGGAGGGGCTGGGGTGGTGGACGCCGGGCCTCCCATTGACGTCTCCGCTTGATTCGGGTGAGTATACTAGTGGTATCGTTTTGTTCTTGTGCAGTTGCTCTTTTGCCTCCCCGCGGGGGTCGGGGGCTTCTTGCCCCGTCTCCAAGTGGCAGGTAGCTTAGTGCACTAGCTCTAAGGGGACCTAAAATGACGGCTTTGAAGTATGAAAAGCCTATTTTTGGGTCCCTGACAGAGCTAGTGCACGGCCTTCGGCCTCCCACCCTTCCTTCCCCGCCAAGTTTTCAGCCCCTCTCCCCGGGGATGATTTTTGGGATGGTTATGATGGTTCCGAGCCGGCTGGCGGACAGCCGGCCTCGGTCAGATGGCACGGCGTTGCCAGACGTATGTTTCTTTTTCAGATTTATCTATGTGTAGCCTGGTAATGTGTAACCAGATGTTGGAATTGGTTGCCTGTATACCCAGGGTTTGCCCTGGGTGGCGATCTTTCCTATCCTATAGCTTAGTGCACTAGCTCTGTCAGGGACCCAAAAATAGGCTTTTCATACTTCAAAGCCGTCATTAATGACTGTATATTAGTGCAATACGCTGATGACACACAAATCCTACACAACAACCTTATCAATAACCTTGACACCCTCATTCAGAAAACACAGGAAACCTTACATAAAGCAAAGTTGTACTTTCTGAAAAATGGTTTACTACTGAATACTAAGAAAACACAGTGTATGTTCATAGGTACCTATCAACTATTATCCCAGATACCAGACAATCTCACTATACAGCACCACGACACAACCCTTCAACTCACCACACATGTAAAAAACCTTGGACTACACATGGACAGGTACATGACTTTTAACAAACATGTATGTGAAATGAGTAAAAAAGTAACCGGATCTCTAATGTATGTAAATAGAATAAAAGAATATTTCGACAAGGATACTCGCACAGCAATTATACAATCACTTGTACTTAGCATTATTAATTATTGCAATGTAATATGGGGCACAGCAAACACAACTCTCCTAAACAATGTTCAAAAACTACAGAATTTTGCAGCAAAAGTAGTAGATGGTAAAACCAGGAAGTACGATCATGTGACTCCAATTTTGAAAGAACTACAATGGCTGAATGTTAAAGACCAAATAACTCACGACACAGGGGTCACTATGTTCAAGTATATGACCCATCTATATCCTAATCTGACTTTTCCAACTGTAGGGGACGTTACTGGTAGCACCACCAGACAGCGAGATCACCTGTACGTCCCTAAGACCAACACAGACATGGGAGCCAGATCTCTCTCTGTAAGGGGCTCCAAGTTATGGAACAGCCTCCCGTCGCTAGTTAAAGATGCTAACACCCTACAGTCTTTCAAAACTAAACTCAAACTTGTACTTCGGGATGGAAATGAATTTTAGTATAGAACTTTTTCTTTTAATGTATATAGTATATTCTTAGGTAGAACTATATGTACCTTTTATAATGATTTTACTTATATATTTGTTTTCTTTTAATAATGCTTTTTCCTTACTTTTTATTAGCATATTCTGTATATATATTTTAATATCGATTATTTTTCTATTTTACAATTTTATAATTTTATATGTTTAATGTTTTAATGCAAAACTTTGTAATTTACCTTATGTAGCTATTATCTTGAAAATAATTGTATGTAACGAATAACCACTGCCGGTGGAAATAAACTTTATTATTATTATTATTATTATTATTACTCTCTCTCTCTCTCTCTCTCTCTCTCGGTAGTAGCGTAGCTACAAGAGGGGCACGTGTCTCCCTCATGAGAATTCGGTGCCCCTCCCCCAGGTGCCTCCCCACTGACGGTGACTGACCAAGTGACCATGGCTGCCGTATTCTGTATAATGTAACCCACCACTAATCTCTGATCTTAGAATATGCACTTATACCGAGGCCACCGAGATGAGACCTCATCTCGATGGCCTCGCTTATACCCTTCGATGTGGCATCAGAATGCCCCAGGGCTGCGTTCAGTAAGGTTCCCCCGTGCAATACGTATTGTTACCTCCCTACTGAACGTAGGAGAGAGTAATAAGACATTGCTACGAAAATAGCAGCTGTCGAAATTTATCGCTGTGGCTATTTTTATTCTCGCAGAATAACTTGTTGATGCCCCTGTATTTGATGCAGCAAAAGTTATAGCAGCAGGGAATTAAATATTAAGGAGGCAAGAAGAGGAGAGAGAAGAGGAAAGGCTTTCTTTGGCCTTTGTTTACATACCTTATTGTGGCGCGAGCTGGCAATCCAATGGGAAACCAATTTCTCCCTGAGTCGGTGTGCGAGAGCAATACGTATTGCAATACGTATTGCGAGATCACATTACGTAGCGTACGTATTGCCCTACTGAACGCACCCTGAGCTATACCAGGAAGCTCTCTGGCTATACTGAGCTTCATTTGCCTACCGTAGTGCGCACCCCCCCCCCCATACTCAGCATTGCACCCCTCCCAGAGAGCTCAGCTGCTGGTGAAGCTCTCTGTCCCCCCCATATACTCAGCTGTGCCTCCCCCCCTCCAGGTGCCCACCCATTGATCTAGAACGCTATTGCTCTCTCTTTCTCTCTCTCTCTCTCTCTCTCTCTCTCTTTTTCTCTCTCTCTCTGGGATGAAGTATTAATTTATTAAAAAAAATGTATTGTATATGCTATGGGGTCCCATCAAAAATTAATATTGTTTTGATCTCTACTTTCAGGATTGAGATCACGGGTCCAGAAGGCAATTTCATCATGTACACGTGGGTCATGAGTCAAGCAGATTGTGAAGGAAAACACGAGTGAAAACACCATAAATGAAGTGAGTGACGGAAGGAGATAACAAGCGTTGGATTAGGAGGAGTACCAACGCATTGCTGCAAGGCGTGGCGGCACTGGCGGGTGACAACAAGGCGAAGGTCTCGTCAGGGTGACACCTTCCCACACTGTCTAGGTGAGCAGGTCATTACTTTCATGTGTCTAGTGTTATTTCCACGCAGGTTAACACGATGAATTCATTGCTTGAGATATTTCAGATATATGCTGCTTATTCCAAGAGAGATTACACATTGGGTACCTGGAAATCTCGGTATTTTGGTACTTTCAACCAGGAATTGAGTAAGAGGTTAAAAGTGGTGTTTTCCTATGTATTTTGATGAGTGAAGGGTTAATATGGAGGAGAGTTTCACGTTCGTTTTCAGAGACACCAACTACTTTTTCTTGGCCTACAATAGGTGCTTGTTCTAATGGTGCTTGTTTTATTTTGCGCAAACCAAAAAAAAAAAAAAAAAAAATGTATATTTTGTGGTTAAGGTTAGGTTAGGTTTCTTTAAAACCTGTAAGGTTAGGTTAGATTTCATTAAAACAAGGTTAGGTTAGGTTTCATTTTTTTTCCCATTTTTTTTTTTTTTTTTTTTTTTGGTTTGCGCAAAATAAAACTAGCACCATTAGAACAAGCACCTATTGTAGACCAAGAAAAAGTAGTTGGTGTCTCTGAAAACGAACGTGAAACTCTCCTCCATAATTACCGAGTGAAGAATTATGGTCACATTAAGGACCGTCGGAAATGCTTCGTTTTGCAGTTATTTCCTGCTTTAGGTTAGGTTACGCCAATGTCCAGTATAGGTTAGTGGGTATTATTATGGTACCTAGAACTGTCGCCGATAGGAATTCTCGTCGACGTCGAACACTTTCCGGGTGTTCCAATTTTTCACGTCGGCGAGTGTTCCTATTTCTGGCGACAGTTCTAGTTCTTGAGTTAGGTTATGTTGACCAATGTCCAGATTAGGTTGGTGAACGAGCGGGGGGAGGGGGTTCTTTACCAGTGGAACTGTCGCCGAAAATGTTTACGTCGTTGAGTGTTCCACTGTCGGCGAGAGTTCTCGGTTGGGTTATAATGGACGAGAACTTCGTGGTCGTTTTCAGAGACACCAGCTAATTTTTCCTGACCTACAATAGGTGTTTTTTCTAATAGAGATAGTTTTATTTTCCAGAAACCCATTAAAAAAAAAAAAATCATCACCGAATTGTATGCATGGTTAAGGTTAAGGTTAAGGTTAGGTATACTTAGTGGTTAAGGTTAGGTTAGGTTTCAATAAAACCTATAAGGTTAGGTTAGGTATACTTTGTGATTAAGGTTAGGTTAGGTTTCATTAAAACCTATAAAGTTAGGTTAGATATATTTTGTGGTTAAGGTTAGGTTAGGTTTCATTAAAACCTATAAAGTTAGGTTAGATATACTTTATGGTTAAGGTTAGGTTAGTTTTCATTAAAACCTATAAGGTTGGGTTTGGTATGTTCTATTCAATTCCAATGATCTGAAACTCGAGAAATGCCAGTGGTCGCTGGCAGTTTTAACTCAAAGGTTGGTCTACTGTGTTTTGGCTCCGCGACTAATATTTTTCATAAATTAATTTCGCGATAAACATTGATGCACCGCATCTGAATACCAAAAAATATAGTTCTTCTGTTGTTCTACTAATTATATGGATGACATGCATTACGATGGAACGTTCTATAATAGCAATTTAATGCAAATTACTCGCCTCGAGTAGCAAAGCTTAATATATTTTTTACATGTATATTGTGGCATGTAAAATTTGGGTGATGTTCACACTGTTTTCTAAGACAGTACTGCTGCGTCTGGCAAACGCTTGTAAAAATACAATAAGCAATGCCTTGGAAAAACGAAGAATAAAGAATGCCGAAATCGCCTTGTTGCTGCAACAATGTAGGTTATAATTGTGGAGGCGACACGCCGCGGCGGGGAGTGGTGGCGGGAAGATTGAATCAAAACATTGCTACTTCACGCGTTGACTCATTGCACTTCCAGGCTTTCTATCTGATTGATACACAATAATAACAGGAAAATATGACTGCCTAGGTATAGATAACTTCTAAACATTCGTTATTGACTATATAATATCATAGAGTAGCATTTACCTCGCCTCCTCAACTATAACCTGCTTGGTTATTTGGTTATATACAATGTTTTACAGAATCAGGCTTCTATACAATATACATATAGAAGAAAATCGTTCTTAATATTATACTTGTGTGTTTTAAGTGCAGTGGAATAAGCCCATATTTTGTTTTCCAGTAGACCAACTTATTATCAAAAAAGTGAGTTAAAACTGCCAGCGATCCCTGGCACTTTGGGTTCCAGTTCTCTCGAATTACTTCCCTGTTATCTGAGACCCTGACTAACTTCTCCAAGCCAAGTTTTAGTGCTTTTTCTGATGGAGATAGTGTTTTTAATGGAAACAGCAACTATAAAATTCGGTGATGAAATTTTTTTTTTTTTTTAAATATCGGTTTCAGGAAAAGAAAACTATCTCCATTACAAAAATCACCTATTGTAGTCCAGGACAAATTAGTCGGTGTCTCTGAAAACGACCGCGAAGTCCTCATCCATTATTACCCTTGGTTGGCGTTTCAGCGACAGTTCCATAAACCATTATTATGATTTAGGTCATCCTCGAGCCTGATAATTCTAACCTGTCTCATCGTGTAGATCTCCTCGTTCTTTTCTTAACCTCATTTGGTCTTTTGAACCCCATTTCCCATGGCGCATTTGAATAGTAACTGCGTTACATGTATGTACTTCCGAAAATCTATAGTTATTTCAGCCAGAAACGGTTTAAGCTCGGTTAAATCAGATTTGGATCGGGTAGGTTAGAAGTGGGTTTGGTTTAGTAACAGATGATACCAAGAAAAAAAAAATTTTCAAAACTACGGCAGTGCAAAGCGGAACAAGATTTGCTTGGTGGGATGGAGGGGCGGGACGGGCACACCCCACACACCTACAAAAAAAATTGACTTAATGGGCAAAAACGAATGCCAGATTCATTCAAAACACATAAAAACTAATCAGGAAAACTAAGTTTCAGCCTCAAAATTGCGGGATGACCTAAACCGTAAATTTAGCCCAATGTCTATGTATTGTATGAAACACTAGTTTTGCCATTGTAAAGATTTAACTGAAATTTTTCAGGAACAGGTTAGGTCTGTATGTAATTCCCGTAGACTTTCTTGGTTACCTATATTTTTTTATGTATTTTCGGCCTTATGTCATCCCGTCGAGTGTTTACTGGATATATTTTACGTCATCCACATAATCTACCCTTACAAAACTCGCTTCCACTTTCCCCGCCCAAAACCACGCCCCGCGTTCCCGACTGGTCCCCAGGTTTGTTATGGATGGGGGATAGCTGCATAATGAGGCATTTCCGGTGATTTTTAATGTGACCATCATTCTTAGCACATCAAAATACATGGGAAAAAGAGTACATTTGACCTCTAACTCAATTACTGGTTGAAAGTACCAATTTACCGAAATCCCTCCTATAGGAATTCTCGCCGCCGTCAGCGCGTGTTCCTATTTTTGTCAACAGTTCCAGTTCTTGATCTTGATATTAAAGTACCCAATATATACATTTAATAAACTATTAAATGTATTTCTGCATTCAGGAATTAAATACCAGCAATAGTTTGATCAGTTAGGTTAGACTATGTAACCAATGTCTAGGTTAGGTTATAGTGAACTACACCTTTTCACTCAAATTAAAACAACTGAACTTCAAATTGAAACAACTGAACTTCAAATTAAAACAACTGAATCTCAAAGTTAAACAACTGAAGTTTGAATTAAAACAACTGAAGTTTAAATTGAAATAACTGAACTTCAAATTAGAATAACTGAACTTCAAATTAAAATAATTGAATTTCAAATTAAAAGAAAAAATAATCTATTATATTTTGAAGTTCTGTTGTTCTAATTTGAGTGAAAAGGTGTATTATGAAAACTCCCAGAAAAGTAACATATTTCTTCCTGCAAACTTTTTCTTATCTTTACCAGAGTGCCAGCAAAGGGAAGAGAGGGAAAAAATTATTAATGAAAAGATATACTGTACCATTCTTTTAAATATTTTTACACAGCATACTACATAGATAAAGCAACCCAGGATGAAGTAACGTATAGCTATTCCGTGTATGTTAGTACACATACTGTAGTTATACAAAAGAAAACAAAAGTAACATTTTTGGCACTCAAAAATGTTTGGCACTCAAAAAAAAAAAAAACTCAAAATTGTTTGGCACAAAAAAATTTGGCACTCAAATTTTGGGCACAGCATTTTTTTGGCACTCAACAAATTTTGGCAAAAATTTGGCACAACATTTTTTGGCTCAAATTTCTTCGGCACTCAAAAATGTTTGGCATTCAAAACATTTTGGCACTCTAAAAAAAATTGGCACTCAAAACACTTTTGGCACTCAAATTTTGTTGGCATTTTATAGCTAGCGAGTGAGGGAGGAGTGACAGCCTGGGGGTACTACGTAGTATCCCCAGGCTGTCACTCCTCCCTCACTAGCTAGCTATAAAATGCCCAAAAAATTGAGTGCCAAAAAATGTTTAGTGCCAATTTTTTTTTAATGCCAAACATTTTTCAGAGCCAAAAAAAATTGAGTGCCAATTTTTTTGAGTTGTGCCAAAATATTTTGAGTGCCAAAAGTTTTTGAGTGGCAAAAATTTGTGCCAAAATATGTTGAGTGCTAAAAAAATGTAAGTGCCAAAAAAAAAATAGTGACAATTTTGAGTGCTAAAAATGTGACTTTTGTTTTCTTTTGTATAACTACAGTATGTGTACTAACATACACGGAATAGCTGTACTTTGCTTTATCTATCTATATGCTGTGTAAAAATATTTAAAAGTGGTATGTCTTTTCATAAATAATTTTTTCCCTCTCTTCCCTTTGCTGCTGGCACTCTGGTAAAGATAAGAAAAAGTTTGCAGGAAGAAATGTTACTTTTCTGGGGGTATTCATAATACACCTTTTCACTCTCAAATTAGAACAACAGAGCTTCAAAATATAACAAATGAATTTCAAAATATAATAGATGAATTTTTTCTTTTAATTTGAAATTCAAATATTTTAAAGTAATCGTCCAGACCCATTTTTTCTTTGCATAATTATGTTGAATGTTCATTCAAAATACCTAATCCACAAAAAATAATTATTTCCACGCCTTATTTCCCTAGAAACATGACTTTTGTAAAAAGCGCGGGAAAAACAACAGCCCCATTCCATCCGTGGCGGGAAACTTGCTGGCAACGTCACACGAGTGAGCCTCCCAGCCCGGCCCTATAAAAATACACGGAGACTCGGAGAAAAATGTAGTACACACAACCCTCGATTTCCCGGACCTCCATTTCCCGGATATCGGATTTGCCGGACAAAATCCGAGGTCCGGGATTTGTCAAGAGTCCCGGACCCCCCCCCCCCCCCCCCCCCCCCCCCCCCCGTTGAAATGCCTGGTCCTGTCCGTAAATTGACAATGTTGTCTGGCGGTCCGAGCGTCTCCTGTCACCCCTGATCAGTGTCTGCGCCTCCCGCCAGGTGTCAGCATGCTCAGCGATTGTATTGTTTACATTTGGGCACACGACACTCACGGTTCACCTGCACCGCCTCCGTCAGTCCCCTGATACCCACTGCCTTTGGTGCAGGAACATCTCTGAGACTATTGAACACTTTCTGCTGCCTCCCGCCAGGTGGCAGCATGCTCAGCGGTCGTATTGTTTACATTTGGGCAAACCACTCACGGTTCACCTGCACAGCCTCCGTTAGTCCCCTGACCCCCATTGCCCCTGGTGCAGGAACGTCTCTTGCGACTATTGAACACTTTCTGCTGCCTGCCGCCAGGTGGCAGCATGCTCAGCAGACGTAAAAGTCCGCGGGGGGGGGGGGTAGTTGATATTGCCGGATGCCAGATAGTAAATACTAGAGTAGGATAAACGTCCAGGGGTGGGTAATAGCCTCGGACTGTTGCGTTTCCCGGACTTTTGCGGTTCCCGGACCAGCGCTCCCCCCTATTAGTCCGGGAAAACGAGGGTTGTGTGTACTTGGGGAATTTTGGGTGTTTCTGATATTTTTTTTTTGCGATGTGGCATATACTTGCATCCTTCATGGATACAGCAAGAAACCTGTGCCTTTGCAGAGAGCTTAGCACCCATTTCTGACCTATTTGACCATGATAATGTCTGTGCAGCGCCTGGCAGTGGCGGGTGAGAGGAGCGCGGCTAGACAATGTGCTTCACACCACGCTCCTCTCACCCGCCACTGTCAGGCGCTGCACAGACATTATCATGGTCAAATAAGTCGGAAATGGGTGCTAAGCTCTCTGCAAAGGCACAGCTTTCTTGCTGTATCCATGAAGGATGCAAGTATATGCCACATCGCAAAAAAAATATATCAGAAACACCCAAAATTCCCCAAGTACTACATTTTTCTCCGAGTCGCCGTGTATTTTTATAGGGCCGGGCTGGGAGGCTCACTCGTGTGACGTTGCCGAGCCGTGGTGCGTCGTCTGCTGTCCGCCAGTTGTTTTTTGAGAGCTCGGGGAATTTACAGATTTTGAATGCGGATCATTTAAAAACGGGTGACTGGATGCAAAAAGTGACAACATATTGTTGATATACTCGATCATGGCTATATTTTGACTGCATTAAATCAGGAATGATGAAATGGTCTGGACGATTACTTTAATTTGAAGTTCAGTTATTCTAATTTGAAGTTCAGTTATTTCAATTAAACCAGTTGTTTTAATATAAACTTTAGTTGTTTTAATTTGAACTTCAGTTGTTTTAATTTAAACTTCAGTTTTAATTTAAACTTCAAATTTCAGTTGTTTTAATTTCAGATTCACTTGTTTTAATTTGAAGTTCAGTTGTTTTAACTTGAAGTTCAGTTGTTTTAACTTGGAGTTCAGTTGTTTTAATTTGAAGTTCAGTTGTTTTAATTTGAGAGTGAAAAGGTGTAGTGGGGGTGTCTGTATTGTCAGGTTACGTAACCAATGTCCGTGTGAAGGTCTGGAGAAAAAAAAATAATAAGAGTGGGAAAGGACTAGAATTTTACCTTGTATTAAACTGCAATGTTACAGTGTTTTGGGACAGGCGAAAAATGTGGTGTCCAATGATGAAATACCCTTTATTCTTCCTTTTCACCTATTACAAGTAGAACTGTCGCCGAAAATTTCCATGTCGGCGAGTGTCCCACTGTTGGCGAGAGTTCTGGGTTGGTTTCGGCGAGAATTCCGATTGGCGACAGTTCCTTAAACCACACATTGTACCTAGCTGTCTTATTACTTTCTGGTTTTATTTGGTTTATCATCATTTTACAGTATCAAAGAACATTAAGAAGCTATAAGAGGCCGGTAGACCAACACAGGTAGATCATGTAACAAACGATACATTTTTACTTTAGGAATATAATAGGTTAAGATTTGTTTTATGAACTTATGAAGCTGTATTTCATTTCCTACCTTATGAAGGACTAATCTTATGTCATAAATGTCTTCGACTAACCTTCAATCCTCTTGGAAACTGTTACTTTGGTATCTGGAAACCTAAAATAAAGCATTTTTTATATTGTTGTTTAGGACCGCGAGGATTCCAGCTTGGATCCTATGAGCCCTTTTTATATTGTAATGGCTAGGTTAGGTTTAGGTTACATTAAGTTTAGGGGGGGGAGCTCCAGACAGGCTTACTTACTTATACTTATAATTTTGTTTTTTTCACTATTTCATTATCATTGTACGGCAGATGCTTGATATAACGGAATAATTCAGCCAAGGTCGATTCCGATAAATCAAATTTTGCGCTAAATTGAGAGAATAATATATAGATTGATAGCCTAAAAGTACACCCATTAACTATAACTAATATAACTAAATGGGATGTTTTATCTTTGCAGGGAGGATGAACAGCCATGAAGACATGTCTGGCCTGGACCAAGATAGTGAATTTGACAGTGAAGAGGAAGATGCAGAGTTTCTTCTGTATCAGCAATTGTATTTTGAACCCAACACAGATATAACTGAAGCTGATGTCCAGAGGAGGCTACCCACACAGGGGCGCCATGATGGCAAGAGTGTCTTTGAGCCTCATGATAAACATATTTTACAACATAGCGGCTGTCAACTGAACACTGTACAGAATTCAAAACACTTGCCTGAAATGAAAAATAAAGCTTCTTCTCACACACTCTCAACAGCTGCCTCTGATATTCAAGAGGATCAAAATCCCCAGATTCAGGATTATATTTATATAGATACCTTGGAAAGTGCAGAACTTACGCTGACAGATTTTAATGTTGAAATAAGCATGAAAAATACTCATGATCCGTCTACTGTGCAGCAATCAGAACTTCATGTCAGCACTGGTCATGAAGCTTGTGCTGGTGCCCCTGCCATGAGGAGGAAAGCTGTGCCCGCGCGGTCAGTACGAGAGAGACTTTCCAGCACGTGCAGTGATGGCAGCATACCCGGCAGTGTGCCCCTGGATGCCCTGTATTGCAACTTGGTGACGTCTGAGGAGGAGGAGGAAGACATCAACAGAATGTTATTGAAAGATTTAGAGACAAATAATGAGAAGAGGAAAAAAGAAAAGGCAAAAGCAAACTCCAACAAGAGAAAAAGAAGAAAAAGCTCTTGTTCCGAAGGTGCACCAGAAGACTCCCGCTGCAGTAACCTGATCACGGCAGCCTCAAAGAATGCTGTGAGTCAAGGCCACGTGCAGCAGGGGGCGGAGGACAGCCATTCTGATGCTGACATATTTATACTTCCCCCACCAGAACAAAGAAAGCATGAAATCTTAACTTTAAATTCAAGTTCTGACAGTGAAGGTGGAGAAGGAAACAGAGCTGGAACGTATGAAAAAATAATAAGGAAAAACAAATACCAGAAAACCGAGAAGTCTCTTTCCTCACCACGCAAAGCCAGCAATAAAGATGGAAAATTAAAGGCAGTGCAGCAAGTCTCTGTGAGGGGAAGGAAGCAGGACAGGAAGAAAGGGTGTGACTTGGCAGCAGGATCAGAATCAGACAGTAATGATGTTGACATGCCAGAAGCCACAAAAGGCACTGATTTGATATTGAATATTGATAAAAGTCTCTCAGGTTGGGTCAGAACAATCACAAAGGATCCAAATACTCCTAAAAAGACAAAGAATGTGATGAAGAAGCCAGGCAAGAACAGTCGCCCCTCTGTTGACTTCACCAAAGGGCGACCCGACACAACAACGGCGCCATCCTGCCAGAAGTGGACCCAAGGCATGACAAATTTCTATGATTCTGATGTTTCTGATGACTTGTATGTGTCAGAAGTCCACTTACAACAATCAGGTAGGATGTCCTTTGATAGTTAGTTAGTTTAGTTTATTGACTACAAGAAAACAGAATCACATTTATAATTTAAGATTACAGTAAAATATACAATGGTACCTATCATTATACATATAACAACTAGTTGTAGTCCAAGAAGGTTAATCTTACTCCAAAACAAATCCTAACAACTATAATATCATGAACAAACCATTACATTATTGGGTACGATTACAATACACATAATATACTCCGAAAACACACCTTAACAACTACACAACTAATCATACGCCCGCAATATATCATGAACAATCTTGCACATAACATCATTACTAAAATTGCAAAACAAATCATCCAAAGTGTTAAATGTGTAACTATCTTTCAAATATTGAGTCACAGGACAACTCTCCACGACATGCCTCTCCGTCTGGACTGAGCCACACACACACACACATAGTGTGGCGACCAGGCCCCCGTCCCACCGTCCACAGTAAGGCGACCACGCCCTCGCCTGTTCCACCGTCCCGTCTCAATAGCCAGTGAATGCCCTGAAACTCTGAACCTTGTGAACGAGACTCTGTGCAGATCATTTACTGTATGTCTTTGTTTATAAACATCATGCACTCTCATCGTAGGATTAATGTCCATATATACATTACATCTCGACGTATCTGACAACAAAATAGCCCTATGTACTTTTCCTACCAATAAGGACATGTCCGTGACTTCATCTCAGGTATATCTATTTATAATCTTGGCAACAGGTGTATTCATTGCAATAGAAATTCTAACAACAAAAGAAAAGGGATCATCCTCCATGAATCACATTATCTGACCTTTCTAGCCATAACCTATGAAAAAAATTGTGCTGTTTATGTTGTAAAAAGTCTGACAAAGTTGGGTACCCCAGTTCAGCATAACAGACAAGATTGGATGTGTTCTTTCTTACCCCTAACAACGCTTTCATAGCCCAGTGGTACAGTTTAATAACAGGTATCGTGTCGGCACCGAACCACGATTCACATCCATACAAAAGTGACGACGTGAGGGCTGCATCAAACACTCGACGTTTAATGATGAACGGAACACAATTGTTTTTTTCTATAAAAGAAACTAATTTCAAAAATAATCAGAAACATAATCAGATTATCAGATTTATAATCTAAAAACATTAGATACATAAGAAAGAATGCACTGTGGTGGAATTTTGGTGTAATCTGCATGATTTCTTATACTCCCTGGTATTCAAATCTATAAAAAAAAATTCATAATGATTACATGGTGATTGTACAGAAAATCAGAAACAGAAATCAGTTGGGTGGGGTAATCTTTCCCAAAAATCTCTTGATTAATAGTGTTTTCAATTAGAATACAGATTTCACTACTGCCTTCTCACGTTAAGAACCTTCTAGTGAGTCATTGTCTTTGTAATGCATCATGTATTTATCAGATAGTCTGTAGCAGTGGCGACCTGTAGGCAGTGTAGGAGTAGTAGTGGGGAATTTGTCAGGAAGTTCAGAAGGATCACACTTGACATTATGGAATTTTTTCTTGATTTATAAAGGAAAGATCTTTTAATCCATATACAATGGTACATTTTTTTGGTCCAACACAATTCTTATTTCATCTCCTTTGAAGTTCTTTCTTCAGTACATTGATTACCTCTTTCTCCAGCTGATATTTATGGTCTTGTTCCACTACTATTTTCCTTTGATCAGTTTCCTATTTCTTCTACATTTTGTTCCGTCCTTCCTTTACTTTCTGGATCATTACAATGGTCTCTGGTTGTTCCATTACCTCTATGTCTTTATCATCAGGTCTTGCTTTCAGTTTCAAGTTTTCAGCAGTTAATTTTTCGATCTCTTCTCAGCCCCTTTTTTTATTCCTCATGCTTGTCATTCCTTCTCTTCAACTTCATCACTTCTCTCTACATACTTCCATTGCTGTTTTTATTCTCTCCATCTCTGCTATCACAGTATCATTAGTTTCTTATTCCACTTCATTAAGTTCACCTCCATCGTTTACATCTTCCAGAGTGCCTTTTAATTCTGATCATCTTACCTTGCATCTCTAGGATTTCTTTTAGGGTTTGCACCTTAATGAAGAACCTCTCCATATCTTAACTCCAGCAAATATCTCTTATCTTCCTAAAATATGGCCCCTTGACCTCTTCATTAAATTACATCCGATTCCTTTCCTGCCTCCATCATGTTTGTAAACACAGCCAGGCACTTTCAACACCATTGCCTCAGTTAATCTAAGGTTAAACTCTTTCTATTTGATACTAGGAGAACAGGACACCTCGCTCAGGCCCATGCTAAAGCTCTCTTGAAGACAGTAGCACTGAGCAATTTGGGCTGGTGAGTCTGGGTGCGTGTCCCGGCCGCATATTCCTGTTTTCTGGAACAGTATGTCGCACTTACTCTTGAACACGTTACGCTACGTTAGGTTACGATAGGTTAGGTGAGGTTCCATTAGAGATTACTGGAAAATTTGTGTGGGAATCACAATGAGGGTATTTTTGAGAAAATCCTATGGTTAGTTTCGGAGCTACAGCCAAGCGTCTTCACCCGGAGTCCACATACCCGCATAGAGTTGGGGAATATGCCGCCTGGTCTCGGTCTAGGCTCGTGTATGTTGAATTTAAATTCTAGAAATGTTTCTTTCAAGTGGTCTCCAGTGTATGGAATTTTTCATCATTTTGACGCTCTTTTCTTGGCTGACTGTGTGGATACTTACTTGGACAGTGTCATGTTCAGAATTTTTGTGTGTGAATCTAGATAATGAAATCCTACTAAGAAAGCCATATTCCATTAACCAGCTGATCAATAGCATCAACTAGTGTTGACAACCTGTGATGCAAATCCTATCATCATTATATCTTTGTTGTTGCAGTCACCCTGTTTTCCTCTGTTGTGCAGCTTTAAGTTGTCAGCTGTTGGTCTGTGTTGCCGAGCTTTATTTCTGCCACCTCATTAAAAGAAAGTTATACAAATGATGATTATAATCATAGTGGACTGTGTAGTATTTCTTTCTGTAATCAAGCCTACAAATAGCTCAAATTCTTTCAGCATTTTTTTCAATATGTTTTAAAAATAATAATATTTGCCTAGCCTGTGGCTTCATGTAAATATTTTTTTCAGGCTCACGAGCTGACTGGCATCTGATTGCAGCTGATTATCAAATCAATCTTCAAAGGAGAAGGTACTACAATGTGCCTGACAGATGTAAACTTTGCAAACAAGAAGGACACACGATCAAAAATTGCCCTCGAGTTCCAACATGCCACCTTTGTTCCGGAACAGATCATTCCTGTCGAGGAGATTGCCCAGAAAACTGCTGTTTTAAAGTAAGCAATTAAGAATTCTAACATTTTATTGTTTGATAAGCATTTTCATACAAGCAGCTGTCTGTCACACAAGTGGGGGGTCACCAAGAAAAAGCTAAATGCTTTTACTCATATTTAAGCTATAGAAATTCTATAATGGGGATTAAAAACTACTGTATTATAATACCTTAAGTATTTTGCTAAACGCTTTGTTCTTTTTTAATCTGGAATATAACATTCTTCTACACTTTTTACATGTGCTCCTGGTGCTTTCTTTTTTGAGACTTTTTCTCTTATTAATCATACTAATCAAGGGCGCAGCAAGGTCTGTCAGTCATGAACGGGATGGACCCCAAGGAGGTAAAATTTAGGAATAAAATCCACACCATTTAATGCAGAATGCCCAAGATGGGTGAAAAATGCCTGGTAAGCCACATATAATGTTGACTAAATTCAGCTCAATTGCTTCAAATATGGGAGTTATTATACACTTAGAAATTCAGCCTGAGTGTTGGCTTGAATCAGCATAGGTTTACACGCCAGTGTCAGATGAGCTATGAAAGAAAGAGTGTGATATATTCTTCCAACCCTTCCGTTGCGGCACCGTCATGCCCTTCCAGCGGCATCCTAAGGCGTTAGAAATTGCTCAAAAGCAGCTCCCCTTGTTCACAAAGGTCCAATGCATAATTATTAAGCATAGAAAAGGGAAATCTGCATCTGCAATAACAAGAGAACTACAGCTCTCCAAAACCACAACGTTGCGTTGGTGCAGACGTGGCAAAGAGGGAGACATTAACACTGCTATTACCAAGAAGAAAGGGTCATCACGGCCTTGAAAGACCTCAAGATTAATATACAAGTTGACAAGAGATTTTCCTTTAACTTTTCTGGTAATTTTGAGCCCTTTCAAGGCCACCATGACCCTTTCTTCTTGGTACTAGCAGTGTTAATGTCTCCATCTTTGCCACGTCTGTACTAATGCATCACCGTGGTTTTAGAGAGGTGTAGCTCCCTTGCTATTGCAAATACAAATTTCCATTCTCCATGCTTAATTATTTATTGGACCTTTGTGTTTAGGGAGAGCTGCTTTTTAGTACTTTTGGACGTTTTGTGATGCCGCTGGAAGGGCAAAGGATGGGTTGGAAGTAGTGGCGTAGCTACGGGGGGTCATAGGGGGTCACGTGCCTCCCCACTGGCCATGGCAGTACTCTGTATAATGCTCTAATACCCACCACTGATCTGATCATAGAATATACCATTCTATGTGGCATGAGATTGGCCCCTGAGCTCAGCTTGCCTAGTGCCCCCCAGGTGCCCCCCCATCGATAGCTACCTAGCTACGCCACTGCTAACAAAGCAATCCAGTCCTTTAACAACCCGCAAATTACGTAGCAAAAAAAAAAAAAAAAAAAAAAAAGACATCCTACCCACAATCCTCTGCGACGCTGTTAATGAGTTCGAAGCACTAACAAACCCTGTCAATATAAGCTTTAAAAAAATGCTACAAAATTACACCAACACTATTACTAACTCGCATATACCAACATTTAAGACTTAGATACGGACAGGCAAGGGCGTGGGAAGGAAATAAGGGAAAGGTTTAGTGTTTCGAAGCAGTGTTGAGTTCCTTGAGTAATCCGGTACGAGCGACAGTCGAGGGTGAGCCGGGGATGGGGCAGGACGCGTGTGCAGGCAGCTGGGAGGAGGAAGAGGATGATTTTTGGACAGACAACACTTTATTTTGTTGCTTTTCTTCATATTTCTGGAGCATAAGGTAATAGAGAGGGAGATAAATGAGTGGGCAGTGACGGGTCTAGGGGGGAGCCACAGCCACCCCTGAAATTTCATTGGCCACCCCAGATCTGAGTCAGGTCTAATTAAAATTCAACCATTTCTTTTTAATGGTTATGCCATGGCCACCCCACACTAGATCTGTTCAACCTTGGTCACCCCAAACAAAATTTCCTGGCGGCGCCACTGTGATTGGGAGTGGGAGGGAGGGATAGAGCTTACGTGTGATTTGAGGTGGTTTAGTCTTCTCTGCAATGTAATGGCTGTTACCTTGTTATCTTTCTACCTTATATAATGTCATATCAGCTATAACCAGTGGGCTCAGTATAGCCTTATACTGAGGAAATATCTGGTGACATCCCGTTTTCTCTAAACTGGGTAACTCGTTTTTTGCCACCGGACCTCATAATATTAGCCCTTTTCTCAAACACGGAGGATATCATTTAGCACAAGGCAGATTATTCACAGGCAATGTAAAGAATTTGCACAGCCTTCTTATGCAATAGTTACAATACATAATACAATATTACACTTGAATTCATGTAAAGATAGAAGATAATTGTCTTGTGGAGTAAGTGACCATCTCTGTTGATGTACCTAATCCCAAGTCTGTATTTCAATTCCTTATGTGTTGGACCATTACAGCCACCTCATCTGTGTTTTCAGTGTGCCTTTGTTTCAGTGTGGTGGAGAGCATCACTTTGTCTGCCCCGTGGCTGATCCCTGGTCTTCTAAATGCAACTTGTGTGGTTTCCCAGGACACCCAAAAAAATTGTGTCCTGATCTCTGGAGACGGTTCCACCTGACTGTATGATTTATAGTATTGTGTTTGTGTGTACATTATGAAAGCCTCAGAATATGTCTCCATGGAATATCTTAATGCTTGATGAAAGTTTATATACTGTGATGAAGACATTTTTCAAATCATTGTAGCATAGGCTGTTAGCATTGTGAATATGCTGTACTAAGAGTTACAATTTTTCTAAATCCTACATGGGCATATAGATTTGGTTATTGATAATAGCACAGTGAATTTATGGATTTTTACATTTTCAGACGAGTGGCCTGGTAGCTCAGAGTCCCACAGAATGCCCCACAAGACCCCCAGGGCAGCGCTACTGTTACAGTTGTGGCAAGAGGGGCCACTATGGGCATGACTGTCCCATCAGCTTCCAGAATCGATCATACTCTCAAGTCCCTCAGTCTGTTGTGAGCTACTGTAGCCCTGTGACCATAGCTGATGACGGCTATTTTGTAGTGAACCTCAATGAAGCACAGTCAACAGTAAGTGTTTATTTTATAGATATTGGCCTTGACATGTTTTGTGTGGTAAGTTTTCATACATGTTGTCCCGTTCTCCTTTACTCCCTCTCCCATCCAGGGACTTACATCTGCCTCCATGAACCCTCATTGTTTTCACTTGAATGATAAATCTATTCTAACTGTTTCGGTACTTCACCTTCAAGAACCTTTTCGGCACCATGTATTAGTAAACTTGTTCATTGTGTCTGTGCCCCATTCAGAATTTCCATCTCTCAGATACCATCTATAGTTTTGAGATTACTTACCATTTCACCCATGAAAATTATGAACATCCAAGGCAACATTACACTTCTCGTAAACCCACCATTATGCTTTGTCTGTTCATACCTACCACCACCACACATGCCTTACTTACAGGAACTACCTCGTGTAGGTCTCACGGCCTCTTGTAGCTTCCTTATGTTCTTATGTACTCTCCTTGTAAGAGCCTTTTTCCACTATAGCAGCTATCCAACGACCATGTAAACCTGTCATACCTACCACATAGCATACACTGGAGACCCAAAATTTGTACTTCAAAGATTACCGGATTCACATATTCGCAGATTTTTTCTCAAATTAATTATGGGAGGATGTGCTCAGTACGTAACAACAACAAATTTTGGGTCTCCAGTGTAATTGTCAAATCTTCACTTCTAGATCAATGAATACCACATCGATTTCTACCTTTCCAAGGATTCTTTTCACACTTCCAGGTTCAACACAACCTTACCCCTTATGGGTATAGTATTGTACAGTTATCTTTGGAGGAATTTGATGGTCACTGTTGTATAGCTTCCTTAGTACTGTATACTAATGGATTTCGTCTTCTGTTGTTTCCATTCCATTATATTATATTTACCAGAGAGAGACAGACAGACAGACAGAATGCTTTGCAAGGAAGAATTTGGATAGGATTATTAAGGCATTTTGTCTGTGTTAGCTTTTCTGTACTGTCCTCCGTGTTTTTACTTTTATATGCAACTTTTCTCTTTGAAGAACTACCAAAGCTATTTTGCCACCAATTGTCAGTGAAATGATTGTAGAGTAACCTGTTGCCAACTTATGTTGAGGTATAAGGCAACTGGGTATACATGATGTAAGATTTTGGGTTATATTTGCTATATTAGACAACCTCTTTGCTTATTCAAGTGAGGCTTAGATAAACTGTAGATCAGTAACTGTAGGCCAGTAATGTCATGATTGTTATCTCATACTATCGTATTGACATTTACAGGAGGAAAATGTGACAACAATATCCATCACACGAAAAGATGTTGGCAGAATAATTGGGAAAAAAGGAACAGTGGTGAAATCAGTCATAAATGAGTCTGGAGCTACTGTACGTGTTATCCATGACGGACAGCCACAGGTATGCTTTTCATTCTTGTCTCAACCTGTCTTGTCTTTCAATTCCTTGTTACATTCAACAAACTATAGCATTGCTGGTGCTTAAGTGCTCATCAGGAACTAAATGACAGGGATGTCGTCTTACAATCGGCTAAAACTTAAGCAACCTTTGGGGCTGAGATGAGTTGCTTGCATAGCTCACCAGGATTCTGCACTGCTTTTAGAATACAGCCCAGTCAGTAAATGCATAGAGGGCTGCAAGAAATGTCATGTTGTTAGTCCTTGATGTAGCCATTCTGTAATTCACAACAGTATGTAAATATAAAATGCAGAAATGTGAACTACCCAGCATGAGCGGTTCCCCCCCCCCTCCCCTCTCTCTCTCTCTCTCTCTCTCTCTCTCTCTCTCTCTCTCTCTCTCTCTCTCTCTCTCTCTCTCAGCAGGACATTTGATGTAAATTTGTGTAAGGAAAGTGTTGAATTATGTATACAGGAGACACTAACGCCAGGAGACCTACATATTTCAATCTATGGAAGACGATGAAATAACTGAATACAGTATTTTTTCTTTGTAACAGGCTATTAATTCCAGAAAAGGCCCATAATAAAAATACATAAATATCTATGTAAAAAGATGATACTTTATATAAACGATTTATATATTGTATATTCCCATACTATAGTAGTAGTATAGGGGAGCAGCTATAGGCATCTCCAGCAAACTGCAGCAGTCTGTTGTTGAGATTATTCGGGTTGATGAGCATTAATGCGGGTGAGGATGAAACAGGAACAGGAAGGATGAAACTTTGGGTTTCATGTCTCTTGTTGTAGTGTACGCTCCTACTGAGATGCGTGAAACTGAAGAGATGTTCTACGCCAAACTCGACTCTCCTCTGTATTAGACTAGTGTCCTCCTCGGAACACACTCATTGTCGTGGGCAACTTCAATGCTACTACTGGCTCTGTGAGAGATGGCTATGAGTTAAGTGTTGGTCCCCATGGCTCCAGTACCAGGAACATTAACAGGTCTCTCTTTCTGAATTTCTCTAGGTCAAGAAGGTTGAGAATTGTGGGTTCTTGGTATCAGAGACCAGAGCTGCATCGCTGGACATGGTATAGTAATGCCAGAGGGGTAGCTAAGGAGATGGACCATATCCTCGTTAGTACTCGTTGGAAGATTCTCCAGAACTGCAGGGTTTACCGGAGTGCCGAGTTCTTTGCAACTGATTAAACTTCATTTCAAGTCCAGAAGAATCTCAAGAGGTAACCATACTGTGTTTCATCTTGAGAAGTTGAAGGACATGACATGTGCCCATGAGTATGCAGTGGGAGTCTTAAATCAGTTTAATGTGCTCGGTGCCCTCGACGGGGACCCTGTAGAACCTTCATACCAAGGTGAGATACCTTCAAACGTGAAACTTCAGGCTGCCAAGGACTGTATTGGGGAGTACCTGAGGTCAAGGCATGGTTTTGTCTCGACGGAGAATATCGCTGCAAGGCTTGCTGGGAACAAGGACCAGTACAGGACTTTGTCACGCAAGTCTAGAACTCTCCCGAGTTGGAGCCTCCATGTCAGGAGCCTCGCTCAGGATGTCGAGGGGCATTTGAACGCTAATGAACTCCGACCTGCCTACCGAGCCCTGAAGAAGCTCCAAGTCTCCATCTCGGACGAGTGCTATGCGAGCAGCAGATGGACGCCTCGTGTTGGACATGGATGGGCTGATGTTGGGTTGGGCCGAGTACTTTGGGCAGTTATTCACGGTGGACCCTCCAATTGGGCAGCTTCATACCACCAGGTTACGGGCAGTGGATGCCGATCCTCCCATTGACGAAACCGCACCCTCTCTTGATGAACTCAGAGAGGCTGTAGCAAAGTTGAGGGGTGGAAAGGCAGCTGGTGTTTGTAATATCAGTGCGGAGCTGCTCAAAGCTGGGGGTGAGATCATGATCTGCGGATTGTTTGCTGTCCTGACTGCCGTGTGGCAGTCAGGTACCATTCCTCCTGACTGGTAAAGGGGGCTGGTCGTCCCTATATGGAAAGGGAAAGGGGACCGTCAGGACTGCAACAATTACCGCAGTATTACACTGCTCAGCGTGCCAGGCAAGGTGCTCACCAATCTATTGCTTACACGGATTCGCAGTCATCTGCTGAAGCATCAGAGACCTCAGCATTCTGGGTTCACATCGGGTAAGTCAACAACGGACTGTATCCTAGCGCTTCGTGTCGTGGTGGAACGCCAACGTGAATTTCGACAGGGGATGCTTGCAGCCTATGTTGATCTCAAGAAGGCGTTTGACTCAGTGCATCGTGAGTCACTCTGGGATCTTCTGCGGCTTTGTGGGATTCCTGCAAGGACTGTTGGTCTGCTGACTGGCTTCACTGACAATGCAATGTAATGTAAATCATAATAATAGTAATGTAATGTAATCTCTGGGACTGAGAGTGCTGTGAAGTGTGGGGGAGGTGCATCCAGCTTTTTTCCTGTTAATACAGGAGTGAGGCAAGGGTGCGTCCTTGCCCCATCACTTTTTAATACTTGTATGGAATGGATATTGGGCAAAGTTGTAGACCAAAATGACTGTGGAGAATCCCTCGGTAACACCAAAATCACTGATCTTGTTTTTGCTGATGATGCAGTAATCTTTGCCGAGTCGCTGGAGGCCTTGGTGATGGCTCTCGAGGCGCTGCACGAGAAGGTAAAGCCTTTGGGACTTGAGGTCTCCTGGCCCAAAACCAAGGTCCAGGTGTTTGGAGACTTACTAGATGAAACAGTACAGTCTGTTCATACGTGCGGCGAGGGCATAGAGATAAAAAAATGTTACATACCTTGGTCGCTCGGTCCAGAATGACGGCGGGTCACGTCAAGAAGTCTTACGGGGGATTGGCATAGCCCACGGGGTTATGGACTCGCTCAACACGAGTATTTGGCGTTGTCTGTACCTGTGCAGAAGGACAAAGATCCGGTTCTTGAAGTCGCTTGTGATCCCTGTCTTACTCAATGGATGTGAGCCATAGACACTAAATAGCGACTTGAAGAGGCGAATCAATGCCTTTGGTAATAAGTGTCTTCGCAGAATCATGGGGTATTGCTGGGATGACTACTTGTCAAATCAGCGATTGCACCGTGAGACTGAATTGAGGCCTATTACCAGCATAGTCCGCCAGTGCCAACTTCAGCTATATGGGCATGTGGCACGCTACCCTGAAACAGATCCCTCCCACCAATTGTATCTGTAAGAGACAATCCGGCGTGGAGGAGGCTAACTCCCCCAATGCAGGCCGCTGCCCCAGCCACGAGCCGGCAAATTGATGTTTCCTGCCAAGAGTTGCTTGGTATGGGAAGGGAACCTGCATTGGGACTCGTGCGTGGTGACCTTCGGGAGTGGCGTTGTAGGGTGGGCGAAGCGACGCGCCCCCCGGCCTATGCCCCCAATGATTGATTGTGATGTTCCCATACAAGTATTATCCTTTCTTCTTCTTTTTTTCTCTCTCTTAGCGCCTGTAGGCAATATCAGCTCCAAGGCTCGGATTGTAGACCCTGAGGGGATATTTGAGGGGTTTGATGGTTAGGATAACAGGACCCCAACACAGGAGGGTTAGTCTAGGCACTTCACTGTCAACTTAGAATTTAATTATTAGTTCTTTTTGTTTCTTGTTATCATGCACAGTTGAACCTCATTTAACGTCACCCCAGTTAGCATAGTTTCATTTTTATGTTGAGAAAAAAAACCCATTAAATCTAAACCTACTATGGCATTTGACAGACAAGCAGGTCTCTTTTCTGGAAAAACAATATAGAAACCTATGGTACTTATAGAAAACAATGTATATGAGGGGTAACGTTAATAGTACTTTATTGTTTATGAACACTACGTGTTTATACTAATTATCAAACTTTTCCGTTTTTTTCACTTTAAAGTCGTGGTTTTCAGGAACGTAACCCCAACAATAAGTGAGGTTCAACTGTACCAATTTCATACTTTTCCCTCAAATGTTACGCTGAAGCAGCTTTATCCAGTCTCTTCAGTTACTTTTTTTTCAGCTCACTAACTGCAACAGATTCCTTCTTCATTTGTGCACAAGTAACTTGCCTTTTTGCTGCCCTTTTCAACACTATGTTTTATGAAAGTTTGAATAAAGTAGGACAAGTAATAATCACAAGCTATTTTTAGAAGAGCAAGTGTCCACAGTGGCTTAAAGTGCAGTGTGGTGGCCACCCTATCTATGCTCAAATCAAACAGAGCCGCCGTGAAATTAGTATGAACGCGCCAGTGCCACCTCATTCATAAGTGGCCTGTCTCAAAATTATCTGGATTTAGAGTATTTCTGGTTCTTGAATATCAGCATAAATGATATTCCACCTGTGTTTAGATAATCAGTTCAAAGTAAGGTTTTTCAATTACATTTAAGATTCTTTTTCTCTTTTTAATTTGGATGAGAATTGTAGTGTAAGCTTTTATCAATAAAAAAATTCTTGCTTTTCAGGTACTGGTGTTTGGTTCTGCAGAAGCACGACTCAAGGCTAAAAAGATGATAGAATTACTCCTAGGAAGGAAGAATTATCTTGAGGCTGCAGAACATTTAAAAACTAATAATACAAATACTTGTTCAGTAGCCATGACTTCTGGCACGAGTGGCATTAGTTCAGTAGCCATGACTTCTGGCACGAGTGGCATTAGTTCAGTAGCCATGACTTCTGGCACGAGTGGCATTAGTTCAGTAGCCATGACTTCTGGCACGAGTGGCATTAGTTCAGTAGCCATGACTTCTGGCACGAGTGGCATTACTTTCTTGACTCTTGATGCAGGTGCCAATGTTCCAGATGCTGGTGATAGTAACAGCAGTCGCCAAAAATCATGGTGTGGAAGCTTTCTTGTCCGTCTTGGTAAACAAAAAGTTTGTATAGTTAGGAGATTATATAAAGTGTTGAAAGTTATGCGCTCCAAGAATGACAGCATAAACAATAGCATAGCCAAGTTGAAATCATTCATGAAACAGAAGAAATTTGACCCATCTGCAAAGCCCTCCCAGTGTGTAAAAAGGCATTTTACCAGAATTGCAATGAAAGTTGTTGGAAGTGAAAAATATGGAGAGTGCTCCATTCTACATGGCAAAATTGATGCTTTGATGCATCAGGTGCAATTTTACCCCAACAGTTTTATTCCGCAAGAAATCTGTTATCAAATTGCAGAAACTTTGAAGCCCTTTCATAATCCCTCAATGGACAACCTAACTCAAATCATGCCCTATGCTGAATGGTATGCACATAAATACCAGAAGAAAGGTGCAACAAAGAATACAAAGAAGAAATTATGTAAGAATGCAAAATCTAAAGAAGGCAAAAATGAGAACGCGACATCAAATGAAAACGTGAATAATGCAATGTCAAAAGAAAGCAAAAAAAAGATGAGGAAACAAAAATTCAAAGCTATGAATGTGAAGACAAAAGCCGTGAAGACAAAAGCCATGAAGACAAAAGCCATGAAGACAAAAGCCAAGAAGAAAAAAGCAGTCCAGGCCAAGAATCAATGCACCAATCAGGGTAAAACTGCAAGTGTCGGTGGAACCAAAAAAACTAAATCTCGAAAAAATTGGAAGGACTAAGAAAAATATAAGTACTGTATATATAAGGAAAGAATGCTGTAATTAAAGGTATACTAGATAATGCACACCAAAGAACAGTGGACTTATCTTTTGGAAACTCAAAACTTATGATATGTTTGTCAAAAAAAGATATTTATTATAAATTTGATGAAAAAAAACTTGAGAAAATTGATTACCTGCCATTATTACACAATTTAGGAATGTGATGTGTTGACGTAGAATTTGTGATTGAGTGTGAAAACATTTTACAGAGATGCAAAGGCATGTATGAATGGAAAAATTCAGTAAGGTCAAGGAGGGTGGGCGGGAGCGTTGTCTAGCACGAGGAGGGCACGGCGAGGTAGGTTGTTCTCCGGTAGATAGTTCTTGACTGCAGGGGCGACCTCGAGGTCAATCCACTCCCTGAAGAGGTGGCGGGTGACCCAGGCCTTGTCGTTGGACTGCCACATGACCGGGAGCATAGGAATGGAGATGTTCATCTTGAACGCCAGGGGGTATGCCGAGTGGTAGACGAGGAGCAGCTTGATTTTGCAGTCCCCCGTGGTGTTGGCGCACAGTAGCAGCGTCAGGCGGTCCTTCATGGGCTTGAAGGGTTTCCTCGTGGTCCCTTGGGCTCCCTATTCTCTCGGCAGTGATGTACGTCCTCCTGGGCATCTTCTTCCAAAACAGCCCAGTCTCGTCTGCGTTGAAGACTTGCTGCGGCAGGAACCCCTCCATGTTGAAAAAATTCTTGAATTCAGCGACCTACTTTTCTGCAGCCTTGCTGTCGGAGCTCGCTGCCTCCCCATGCGGCAGCACACTGAAGGACAGTGCACCACCGAAAGTTGGTAAACCAGCCACGGCTCGCCTTGAAGTCTTCCAACGCCTGTAGGAGCTGATGTTGAAGTCGTGGGGCACCTGCTTTCAGCTCGTTAAAGATTTTGAGGGCCTTCTCCCGAATAATCTCTTCGGAGATCCTATTGGCCCGCAGCTTCTTCTCGTTAATGGACACCAGCAGCAGCTTTTCCACCTCCTCCAGCTGGGGTGGTCGGTGGGACGGAGAACTCGGTGTGGTGCGTCCATTGGTAGTGTCAGCCTTCTTGATCTCCTCTTTCTGCTTCATTAGGGTGCTGAGGGTGGAGTGGTTCCCACCGTAGAGCCTGGCCAGCTCCTGTACACGTGTGCCGCTCTCGAATTTCTCTATTATATCCTTCTTCTCCTCCAGCATCAGGGGCACCCTCTTCCTTTTCGGAGCCTTCTCCAAGGCACCAGGCTGCTTCTTGGGAGGCATGGTGGCACGTAGGGTGCAGTTGAAATAGTGGTAGGGGTTGTAGATGATGCGGACGGCGAACAAAGTGTTGACTGTGCGCGGGAGAACAATGGGTTGGGCACTGGACGCAGCATGGGTGGGTTGGCGGTTGGCGGGAAATGCTCGCTCCGCTGCCTGCCAACCGTGACGTGGTTGGATGCCAAGTTAGCAGTCGTAAGCAAAACAAAAAAATGGAATATTTGTTTGGTCGGATAGCGCGTTGGTCGTAAGTCAAATACGTTGTATGCCGAGTACCCCACTGTGTGTGTGTGTGTATAGTTAGGAAATATATATATATATATATATATATATATATATATATATATATATATATATATATATATATATATATATATATATATAAGGAGAACCTCGTTTAACCGGCATTCAAAATAACGGCAGCCTCAAAACAACGGCACTAATCGACCCCGGTTTTTTTTTTTTTTTTTTTTTTTTCACTGGTAAACTCTGGAACTCTCTTCCTGTTTCTATTTTTCCACTTTCCTATGACTTACATCTTTTCAAAAGAAGAGTAACAAGACACCTCCCGAACTAAATTGGCTCACCCCTCTTTTTTTTATTTTATTCTCTTACTGTCTTCTTTATAGGGACTGGCAACTAAGCGGGCTTTGTGTTACCCATTTTTGTTGTGCCCTTGGCCAGTTCCTTGTGATGTAAAAAAAAAAAAAAAAAAAAAAAAATATTGGGATTTTGGGCGATTCCATAGGAGTAACTCTCAAAACAACGGCAAAATGAGTTATCCGGCATGCGCTCCCCCCCCGAGGGTGCCGGATAAACGAGGTTTTCCTGTATATATATATATATATATATATATATATATATATATATATATATATATATATATATATATATATATATATATATATATATATATATATATATATAATATATATATATATATATATATATACTTTGTTTTCTATGTACTCATATTACCAACACTATCACTAAAAATATTTTATCTTTAATGTAAAAATCCTTACTTCTCCACTTAACTTTATTTATTCATTATTTTTGCCTTCATTTTTTTAGCCGTGTATTTATCAGACTGCTATGAAAACTACACATTGATTTTGATTTCTAGATTATGCCTCCTATGATATTTTCTACACCCATACAATGTTGTTGCTCATCTATGCTGAGTGCAAACTATTGGTAATGGCCTCCACAAAATATTACTACATCGTTATACATGAATCTCAAACTGACATCCAAATTGTTTTGTTTTTCTGCTCTGGATGACCTAATAAGAGTTATCACATACAGAATAACAAACTATCTTTCCTTCTAAGCAGAATATGTCTGGATACTGTATTTAATCTATATTTCCCATCAGTCATTCATACTTAAGTCTCTAAATTGGTCTCATCAATGAACCAGGTATTAGTAAGCACTACAATATCCTTTCAGCAGTAAATTAATTATATGTTGCAACACACGGGATAGGGACATAATCATTCCCTGTAAGGTCTGATGAATATAATATCCTTTGCTTAAAACCTAACTGAGATGCAATAGTAGTGATTGAAAATAACACTGCAATATTTTTCTTTTTTTTACAATGGTGCTCATAATCTGAACATTTTCTTTCTTGGAATGTGATGATGAATGGACGGAATTGATGAGTCTGTAGAAAGGATGACAACACTATGTTCTCACAGGATTTAATAACAAAACAAAGGGTAATTAAGGGGAGGCCCTGCAAACAGTCTGCCGATTCTGGCGCCCCATGTCTCTGATTGGTTGTCCAGCAGCGAAGTTTGTGATTGGTTCGTAACTCTCCTCCCGCCTAATGATGTCACTCATATAAACAAAGCTTAGAGGTATAGGTTAGGACAAAGAGTTAGGGAGGCGAGTTACAAACCAATAAGAAATGCCGCTGCTGGACAAACAATAAGAGACATAGGATACAAAAATTGGCGGACTGTCTGCAGGGCCTTCCGTAATTCATTCCTCTACGTATACATACATACATTTACATTCACTCACACACACACACTAAATTGGTCTTTTTGTTTACTGTTGACCGCCTGAACAGCTTGGTGAGTTAGAGCATCCGGCACCATCCTGTGGTCCGGCGTTCGATCTCCGGCCCCGCTCATTCCCAGGGATTTTTCCACTGAGAAATTTGGGCGGTAACTGTCCCCCTTGAGTAAGGGGATGGGGGGGGGGGGGGTGAGGTCCCAGCATTACCCAAAGATTGGTAAGAATGAGCTCCAAGCTCACACCGGGAGGGTGAAACTGGCAATCGCAAGTCCGAATCGCGTGGACAAGACCATTGGTGAATGATACACACACAAAGGTTGGAAGCAGCAGTGGTTTGGTCACCACTTGAGAAAGATTGAAAGAAAACAGGTGGCAGCAACGAATATGGTCCCAAGCTTAAGAGATTTATCGTACGAGGAAAGACTGTCAAGATTAAATCTTCCAACCCTGGAGAAAAGAACGGAAAGAAGTTATCTGATTAATCTGTTTAGGGTTTCTAAGGGACTGAAGAATGTCGACACAGAGGACATGTATTTATAGGATGCAAGAGATACGAGAGGTCGTGGGAAAAGTTGAAAAGGACCACATGCTAGAGAAATATCAAGAAATATAGTTAACCATACAGATCAATTGAACTGTGGAAAAAAGATAAGGAGATAGTACATGCCAAGAATATTCCCAACTACAAAGCCAAACTGGATAATGTCGTTTTGGAGTCGGGACTGTAAAAGCTTTGCTCTTTTCCTGTAAATCACAACTATAAATAATGTGGAATAGAAGAGTGAGATTTCATCATGACTTGAATTGATGAGAAGAATGAAGTATGAGGAAACATGAGACTTTTCATGAAGGATAATGGAAGGACAAGAGTACGTGATTATAAAGTAAAGAAGACAAGATAAATATAAAGGATGTATCATAGTTCAACTTTCCAAATCGAAGCATTGATACCTGACATGGTTAAGGGCAGAAGCAGTACACACAAGGAGTTTAAAACTAGATGGATTAAAGTGGATATGGAGACAAGACAATGCAAGCTTGGCTCCAATCCTGTAAACTACGACTAGGCAAATACACACACACACACAATCAGCTACAAACAAACCTTAATAAGATATCAGGAGTTAGAGGTGGGAAATGGAGTGTAATGCAGGGAAATGTAAAGTGATGGAATTCAGTAAGTGTACAAGAAGACAAATGGGGAATGAGAATATTCGGAAACAAAAGAATAAGACCTCGGAGTGACGGTCACCAGCAATCTTACACCAGTCACATAAATAAGATCACTGGAAAGACATGTAAAACCTCTTGAGGAATATAAGAGTGGCGTTTCCTTATTTGGATGAAGAGATGATGAAAAAGCAGATTGTATCAATGATTCGACCAAGGTTGGAATATGCAGCAGAGGTTTGGTTTGGCGAGCGGTCTCCAACAAGGAACCTTAATTATTTCACTCCCTTAATTATCTTCCACAAACTCATCTCCTTTCATCCTTTCAATGCGCCTAAGTTATCACAGTGCTTTTTTTCACCACTCCACACTTGACTACACCTGCACACGTTCCCATGTCGCATCTTTCAAACACGCTTTCATTGCTCACACCATCCCATCTCATCACTGCTCATGCCTCTCTCAGATAACTAATTCCCATAGCATCCACTCTTGACTGTTGTTCCCTGTTCCGTGTCCAAGTCTCTGATCTGTTCGTCAAAGTTGGCAAAAGAATATAAATCTTTAGATCCCTCTTAACCTCCCTTTCATCACCCTTGCAAGTGATCCTAAGACACTCCTACCGTTCACAGCTCACTCTGATTTCTCCTTCCATATCTCAATGCTCCTTCCATATCTGCATATTCAACAATTATTCAGAAAGTAAAGACAAATACTTGGGAATTATGTGAAGCTTAAGAGATGCAAAAGAAAGGCATAGATGTTAGTCACTATAATGTCATTAGTTGCCTACCCAACAAGATAATGGTCCCATACCTCTTTTGTTTCTCCTGGTTCCCTGTCCACTTTTACCCCAAGTGGTAAATTTGGTCCCTCAGCCTTGTAAAGATAACACACATCACACCTCCAAGGCTCATCCCACACGTGCTGTCCACAAGACTTTTCTATTCCTCCCCCGAGAACCTGTAAGTAATCCTGCTACTTGTACTTTCATAATACATCTGGTCATACCAGTACAGAAGGTTGCCCTACACTTCTTTTATGCTTCCTAACCCAACAAACCAAACCTACCCTCACAAGTTATCTGGAATTGGGGTCTTACAGTTGCCATGAATGACTTTAAGCTCTTCAGAACAGTTGAAGTATAGGTCAAATACATCCTGATAGCCATGATTCCGCCACCAGTCGCACAGCTGCCGGTTCCAGCCACAGGGCAGGCTGTAGAAAAGGTCTGGGTGGTCCAGGGCGATCAGGGTGTAGAGATCCTGGTCCCCCAGATGACCTTGGAAGCTGTAGTGCTTTGTTCGTTCCTCCAGTTTAGATCTCTCTAGGTAGCTTTCTGGTATGAAAATGGAACAAATGAAGAGGAAAGGAAATTAACTGGAAGTAACAGTCATGATAAAAGACTGACATGACACATTCCTCCTAGTAAAAAATTCAGTAGGCTTTCATTCCAAGGTGGGACACAGCACTCGAGGTCAGGAAAATGAAAAATTGCAAATATTTAGCTACAGCTCCACTAAATACCTTCATTTTAATTTCATTGATTGATGCTTCAATTTCATCATTTTGTGAAAGGAATATGGGTAGATTGACTGAGGAGGAATAATGTTACAAAACAAATGCTGTTTTGCTTACAGACAATGAGGAACTGTTACAAGCACTTACTGATAATTTGTGAATCCCTCAGCTTGTTAATGTCAATGAGCACCACACCACTGTTGTAGCCCGGGAAGCCACCCTCAGACGGCGGACCTCCAAGGGTGGTGTTGGGGTGGTGGCGGCGGTAGACGGAGAGCAGGTGACGGTACACAGGGGACTGCTCCGGCGTCATGCCTATCACGTTGCTCGGCGTAAACCTCTCAAAGTGGGAATGAAGCTCTGCCACGTCACCCTTCACCTGAGGAAGACCAGGGAGAGTGCTCATCAGGGATAGGCAGTGTCAAGTGACCTATTGACAGTGATGATTACAGAAACTACCACGTGTAGGTTTCACGGCCTCTCGTAGCTTCCTTATTTTCTTATGTTCTTATGTGTATCAGGGAGGTGCAGGGATGGGATGGGCTGTATGGGAGACAGCCTACCACATCACACTAACAAGGCCTTTCTATTCTTCAATCCCTTTTTAATGCATCTAAGAAAAAAAAATTCTGGGGCCTGCCTGCTAGGATTTTTCTCTATTTCTATGTCCTCAACAGCTCCCTTTCTCTAAATAATCAACCAAGTCCCTCCATATCCAAGTATCTTTCAATGTCCACGCCCCTCATGCAACCTTTCCCTTGGTTACCTTAATGTCAATGTCCATCAGAATGACACGCTCTAAGCCAGGCAGAAGGCGATGCAAGTGGAGGGAGAAGAAGAAGAGGGCTTTGCGATAGTAGGCATTGGCTCGTCGAGTGAAGAACTCCTGGAGGGTGGTGACAGACGCCTTAATCTCTGGGATGAAGTCGTCAGCTGAAACATACACCAGCTAGGGGAAGAGAACAAGGAGTCAGGGCTATTTTTCTTTTATCAACTTAAATAAAATGTCTGTAATGACGGGTTAGTAGTGTTAGGAGACTAAACACCTGAGCATCGCAGGAAATTGAGCCAGGACACAGCTTTAAGTAGTCCCTAACAACTCTCCTATGACAAAAAGAAAAAAAAAAGTATTGATTCCTTTGCTAACACAAGTTCCCCAAGCAGACACCCTGCAATTGCATATATACAGTAGAAGCTTGATTTAACAGTGCTCTATTTACCGGAAAGCTCAATTTAACGGGAAAAATTAAGATTCCGTTATTCCATTTTCCAATGCTCAATATAGCGAAAAATTCTGCTAAATTTTGCAATATTTGGTGTGGTTCCGCTAACGGCCACCGACCTCGGTGCACGGAACACAAAGTGTGCTCACTTGTGGTGGCGGGCTGGGTTGTGACGTCACACATCCTTTGCCGACTCAAAAGAGTCCTGTCTTCTACATGTCATGTACTCTCGCCCGAGATTATGAAATAACCATAAGATGTTTAGAAGAACTGACCCGACCATCATCTTTATGACACATTTCCACCTATCGTAAGCCAAAAAAAAAAAAACTATGAAAAACGGTTTGTGTAATTAGAAAATATAGCAAAAAGAAATAGTATAAAAGAATTTCTCTGCAAATTAGAGTTGAAAATGACTAACTTATCCCTTTGTGCTGTGTAAGGAAATGACTAACTTATCCCTTTGTGCTATGTAAGGAAATGACTAACTTATCCCTTTGTGCTGTGTAAGGAAATGACTAACTTATCCCTTTGTGCTATGTAAGGAAATACTAACTTATCCCTTTGTGCTATGTAAGGAAATGAAAATGTTAAAGTAATCGTCCAGACCCATTTTTGTTTTGCTTAATTATGTTGAATGTACATTCAAAATACCTAATCCACCAAAAATAATTGATTTCCAGGCCTTATTTCCGTAAAAACACGACTTTTGTAAAAAGTGCGCGAAAAAAATTTCTTCCCGATAACAGGGTTACGAATGTTATTGATGACGTCAGAAGAGTAAGTCCCTCTCTCTCTCTCTCCTTCCTTTCCTTTCCCTTCTCTCTCTCTCTCTCTCTCTCCTCTCTCTCTCTCTCTCTCTCTCTCTCTCTCTCTCTTTTTCATCTATTTCTTCTCCCTCCTCCTCTTCCTTCTCCCTCTTCATCCTCCACGAGAGAAAAAAATTAAGGAGAGAGAGAAGGGAAGGGAAAGGAAGGAGAGAGAGAGAGCTCTCCTTGACAAGGTACAGGGTCGCACGGTGAGGCTCATCAGGGACAGCGGTGCCGGGCAGGAACCACGACTTCACAGCCTTCAGCACCGCCGAGACGTAGCGGGCCTCACCGTGATGTACAAGGTGCATCAGCAGCGGGTGCCTCACCTGCACACACTCCGGCAGCCCCTACGGCGGGCCCAGGTTACCACAAGGGCCGTTGCTCTAGCCCCCGCAGAGCTACTACAGCCCCGCTGCCGTACTTGGCACCACCAGCGTCAGTTCGTCTGCGTCTACGTCGGCTGGTGGAATGCTCTCCTTGCCTCGCAGCCATGCCATGGCGGTACAACTGTGCAAGAGTTCAAGGAACTTGTGAACGCGTGGCTGCCGAGGTGAAGGCAAAGAGATCACAATTAACACGAGTCAGGCTTTTAGATAGGGAACACTAATTATGTCTCCTTTAGCCTGTAAATGTTACAATTATTTATGTAATGTAAATAGTAACTTACTCTGTAATGATGTTTTTTGTAACTCGGTATAAATAAAATAAAAAAATAAAATAAAAAAGAGAGAGAGAGAGAGAGAGAGAGAGAGAGAGAGAGAGAGAGAAGAGAAAGGAAGGAGAGAGAGAGAGAGAGAGAGAGAGAGAAGCACAACTGTCTTGCTGCACCCATAAAGGATGCATGCATGTGGCATATCGCAAAAAAATCTATCAGAAACACCCAAAAATCTTCAAGTACTATATTTATCTCTTGTGTTAACGTGCTTCTGATCAGCGCGCTTCCTTTTGTGACGTCACCGAGCTGTGGCGCATCGTCTGCTTGTCGTGAGGGGCGTTTTGGAAGCTCGGGGAATTTGCAGATTTTGATTGCGGATTATTTAAAAACGACTGACTGGATGCAAAAAGTGACGACATATTGTTGATATACTCGTTAATGGCTATAATTTTATTGCATTAAATCAGGAATGATGAAATGGTCTGGACGATTACTTTAATACTGGTGGTACGTTTCTGATATTTGTAACCTTCACTGTGAGCAGGTTAATTGCTACTATTGATGGGGGGTTTCCCAAAATCCCAACAGATAACTTTGCATCAGCATTAGATTTTGCAATCCTGTACCTCAGGTTCCCCTACCAATCACCCTTCCACTGAACAAATTACAACAAAAAAGAAAAATATATCATTCTGATCTAAGTTGTTAAAAGAGGATGAAGAATGAATACAAGAGTGAATGGGATTGGTAATGGAGACACCCTGACCTTGATGTGTCTGGAGTCCAGCTGGTCGGAGGCCTGCACCTCATTGATGATCTTGGTGGCCGCGTGGAAGCCGTCCTCGTCCGTGATGAGGTGGAGGCGGAGCGGCGCCGAGGACCTTGCCAACAGGGATCCCGCAGCCACCCTCAGCTGATTCTTTGGATGAAGGACTCATTGACACATTCTTCACACTTATTGTAATTGGGCAATCACATCATTCACGACCACATAGTCCTGGGACGACAATTCTAATTTTGATAAAAAAAGCTCTAATTGGGACATTCACTAAATTCATTGTAATCCACCAGTGCCCTGAGCACTATTGCCACCTCATGACAGCCTGTCAATCTCACTCAGTACATGTTTTGCAGGTTTCAAAGAATTGTTCAATGTTTACTGTTGATGTTTTCAATTGTACAATTCAAAACTACAATTGATGTAGTTTTCTGCAAGTACAAAATTGTTTTAATTACTACTATGACAATCAGGCTATTAATAGCATTTGAGTGGCACTATAAAGAAAAAATAATTGTTCTGCATAATCCTACAAAAAAATAGACAAATAAACCACACCGATCACACAGCCTTCTCAGCGGAGGTAAATATGGTGGCCCATGGCATTGCAAAAGTGCAATAAAAATTAAGATTTTTGACACTTTTGCATGTTTCTATTATCTAATCACTGCAAAAGTTAAGGTTTGACTACTAAATTCTGACAAATCTATACTTATTTCCCAAAACACTTTCAGTGTTTCAGTTATCAACTCAAGCACGGCAAACATCTGTGCTTATTTTCATTTCAGTTTTTGTTCTACTTATTTATTCAGTGTTTGGCAACAGTTCCGCCAACTCAAGTCTTCCCCTGGCAAAGTCAAACTTTATTTTGCAAATGACTGAATTTCTCTTTCCAAGCATTTTGTTTCCTTGTTATCTCTCCATGTGTAAATAAAAGAACAATAAGCAATTGAGCAAGTACTCTAGAAAAGAATATGTTCTAGATTCTCCTCATATCAATGAGTTAAACTTTTCATAAGGAAAGCATAAGATTACTTCATGATAAAAAAAATGACACAAAATTTCTTCAATTATACAGTACCTGCTCTTTGCAACAACCTAAGTATTGGTAAACTTTCATCTCTACTTCTTACCTTTGCTGTCTGAGGAAGGAAGGAGAATAAGTCTTACCTGCAGTGGCCAGTTGTCCCGTGCATGGGTGAAGATGAATGCCACATCCAGCGGTGGGCGATACAGCAGGTCATTCTCTCTGGGGTCTAGTGGTACTGCTTCCTGCTGTGAGTCAAACACTGGCATTGGGAGCATATTGGCACCCATGTCCTCTTGAATGTTTCTAGGGTCATCCTGTGCAACAACAGGTGATGGGCTATGCAGGGGAGCTGGTTGAGCATCTCTCCACCCACAGAGGAATATGATCGCAGCAGCAAATGTGACGAGCAGAAAGGCCTGCCCAAGGTTGCGCATGCGACGAAACATGATGCAGAAATACGAGGAAGGCCACAAGGGTAGGTAGGCAGGCAGGCAGGAAGGAAACACCAGCCTAATCTGCCCCGTGCCTCTTCCTCAAGGCTTCACTGCAAATACAGAAGATTGGGTGATAATGGTCTTACTTTAGGTGGCTCCATTAGACTTACTTGTGCAAGAAATTATACTTAAAGGTCTGCGACTTTTAAGCAGTAAATACGAATTAAGTGAGAAGTAATTACAGTAGGAACACAACAGAGAATGAGAGAGAGAGAGAGAGAGAGAGAGAGAGAGAGAGAGAGAGAGAGAGAGAGAGAGAGAGAGAGAGAGAGAGAGAGAGAGAGAGAGAGAGAGAGAGAGAGAGAGAGAGAGAGAGCTGGAGCTGACATTTGGTAAAGAGCTCGTATTGCCATATAAATTCTCCTCACACTCTTTGGTGAGTGAAAAAACACTCACCAAATTAACACAGACTCATGAAACTGCATTGAATTACTTCTGTTTGTCTTATATTCTTACCACAATCACAAAAAAAAGGAATATGGAGAAATTGTATGTTTTGTAATTTGGGGCCACTGACATGGCCCACTTACCCCAATCTACGGTAGTGTTCAACCAGGATTCGGATACGCCTAAATATTGATAGTATTGATATTGATATTTTTTGGTCACTACAAGGGCTAAGTCTGAAAATATATTTGCAATACTGCCAACATTAAATTTTTATATAAGTTTACATCATATTTCGTACTTAGGTCGCATCATGGGGCCATTTACGTCACCAAGGCTACACAAGGTGGAGGAGGAGGGAGACGAGACCAAACTAGACGTGAAGAGACTGATTGAAGAGTTTGAATGTATGAAGTGTTTACTTGATGGTTTGAGAAGAAGCTATGACGAAGTGGAAGGTCTGTAAGTAGAACTAAATGAACTGAAAAGAAAGGAAAAAGAAGACTTAAAAAAAGAAATAGAGAAATTGAACAAAAAGATAATAATGAACTTAAAGCAAAATGTGAGAATGGAGAAAAAATGGTCAAAGAACAAATGGAAAATGTGATGAAGGGTGAAGTGAATAACTTGAATAACTGGATAGAAGAAAAAGAGAAACCCAAAGTAGACTTTAAAGAAGTTATAGAGCAACAAAAGAAAAAGCAAAGTGAACATGTTAAGAAAGAAGTAATAAAAGTTTTGAAAAGTAACGAGAATTTAATAAGGGATGTAGCAGAAGAAAAAATGTGTTATTATTTTTGGACTGAAGGAGAAGACTATCTTGTTTAGATTAAAGAGAGAAAGAGAAGAAGTAAAAACAGTAAAGGACGTTTTGATGAAACTTAGTGATGAGTAAGAAGAGGCAAGATTTGTAGATGAAGTGGAAGAAGTAGTAAGATTGGGACCTTATGCACAAGGCAAAGAAAGACCCATAAAACTATGACTAAAATCACAGACGGCAACAGAAGCAATTCTTGAGAGAGCCTTCAGGCTGAGATCAACTGCAGATTTCATGGAAGGCTATATATAAAAAAAAAGCACTGAATGAAGAAGAAAGGAAAAAGCTGAAAGTGGCAAAAATTTTGAGTGCCAAATTTTTTGAAAACTTTCAACTTTTTCCTTTCTTCTTCATTCAGTGCTTTTTTTTTATATATAGACTTCCATGAAATCTGCAGTTGATCTCAGCCTGAAGGCTCTCTCAAGAATTGCTTCTGTTGCCGTCTGTGATTTTAGTCATAGTTTTATGGGTCTTTCTTTGCCTTGTGCATAAGGTCCCAATCTTACTACTTCTTCCACTTCATCTACAAATCTTGCCTCTTCTTACTCATCACTAAGTTTCATCAAAACGTCCTTTACTGTTTTTTTCTTCTTCTCTTTCTCTCTTTAATCTAAACAAGATAGTCTTCTCCTTCAGTCCAAAAATAATAACACATTTTTTTTTCTGCTGAAAACTTCTGAAACACATGTTCTTTCTTTGACCATTTGAGTGCCAAAAATGTAACTTTTGTTTTCTTTTGAATAACTACAGTATGTGTACTAACATACACGGAATAGCTATACGTTACTTCATCCTGTGTTGCTTTATCTATGTAGTATGCTGTGTACAAATATGTAAAAGAATGGTATATCTTTTCATAAATATTTTTTTCCCTCTCTTCCCTTTGCTGGCAGCACTCTGGTAAAGATAAGAACAAGTTTGCAGGAAGAAATATGTTACTTTTCTGGGGGTTTTCATAATACACCTTTTCACTCTCAAATTAGAACAGAACTTCAAAATTAAACAAATTAATTTCAAAATGTAATAGATTAATTTTTTCTTTGAATTTGAAATTCAATTATTTTAATTTGAAGTTCAGTTATTTTAATTTAAAATTCAGTTATTTTAATTTAAACTTCAGTGGTTTTGATTTAAACTTCAGTGGTTTTAATTTGAGATTCACTTGTTTTAATTTGAAGTTCAGTTGTATTAACTTGAGTGTGAAAAGGTGTAGATGAAACAGTACAGTCTAGTCTGTTCATGCGTGCGGCGAGGACATTGAAATCTTGGAAAGTTTTACATACCTTGGTAGCGCAGTCCATAATGACGGCAGGTCACGTCAAGAAGTTTTACGGCGGATTGGCATAGCCCACAGTGTTATGGGCTCGCTCAGCACGAGTATTTGGCGTTGTCGGTACCTGTGCAGGAGGACAAAGATCTGGATCTTCAAGTCACTTGTGATCCCTGTCTTACTCTATGGTTGTGAGACATGGACACTAAATAGCGACTTGAAGAGGCGAATCGATGCCTTTGGTAATAAGTGCCTTCGCAGAATCATGGGGTATCGCTGGGATAATTACGTGTCAAATCAGCGATTGCACCGTGAGACTGAACCGAGGCCTATTACCTGCATAGTCCGTCAGCGCCAACTGAGGGCATGTGGCACGCTACACTGAAACCAATCCTTCCCATCGGGTTATATCTGTAAGAGACAATCCGGCATGGAGGAGGCCAAGGGAGCGCCCACAAGGCTCGTGGCTGGGGCAAGTTGATGTTTCCTGTCGAGAGTTGCTTGGTATGAGAAGGAAGCCTGCATGGGGAATCGTGCGTGGTGACCCCCAAGAGTGGCGTCGTAGGGTGGGCGAGGCGACGCGCCCCCCGGCGTATGCCCCCAATGATTGATTGATTGATACTGTGCAGTATTAATCCACTTTCGTGTAACCTTTAAAACTTATGTATACAGTATACATATTGAAAAAATGATATAGTTGTCTAATAGCGCATGCAGACACACCCTCCCCGTCTGGAGGCCCCCCCACCCTTTACGAAGTTAGGTAAAGGTTCGGTTAGGTTAATAATCTCGCCGCAGGGTCAAGAGGGGCAGAGCCCCCCCATTAGGAAGTTAGGTGCTGGCGAATGCGGGGTGGGGCACACCTGTTTTCGTACAATTCAGTCACTTCTCTGGTTCCTGAGACACTTGATTATTTTTTCCTGGTAAAGTTTTAGTGCTTTCTCTGATGGAGGTACATTGTTATCAATGGAAACGGCAATTTTAGGATTTGATGATGAAGAAAGAAACCTTTTTAACAGATTTCTGGTAAATAAAAATATCTCCATCTGAAAAAGCACCAATTTTTGGCCAGGAAAAATTTGTCAGTGTCTCAGAAAATAACCGCGCAGTCCTCGTCCATTTTTACCTTAACCCCTATTAAGGGCAAGAAAGAACTCTAGAATAGTACCCCCAATAATACCAACATTTCATAGGTTGCTGATGTGCTTTGAGGTTTAGAAGAAAATATAATAAGGACGGAAAAGGAAACAGGCAGTGGATGCCGATCCTCCCATTGACGAAACCGCACCCTCTCTTGACGAAGTCAGAGAGGCTGTAGCAAAGTTGAAGGGTGGAAAGGCAGCTGGTGTTTGTAATATCAGTGCGGAGCTCCTCAAAGTTGGGGGTGAGGCCATGATCCGCGGGTTGCATGCTGTCCTGACTGCCGTGTGGCAATCAGGTACCATTCCTCCTGACTGGAAAAGGGGGCTGGTCGTCCCTATCTGGAAAGGGAAAGGGGACCGTCAGGACTGCAACAATTACCGCGGTATTACACTGCTCAGCGTACCAGGCAAGGTGCTTGCCCATCTATTGCTGACACGAATTCGCAGTCATCTGGTGAAGCATCAGAGACCTCAGCAGTCTGGGTTCACGCCTGGTAAGTCAACAACGGACCGTATCCTAGCGCTTCGTGTCCTGGTGGAACGCCGACGTGAGTTTCGACAGGGTATGCTTGCAGCCTATGTTGATCTCAAGAAGGCGTTTGACTCAGTGCATCGTGAGTCACTCTGGGATCTTCTGCGACTTCGAGGGATTCCTGCAAGGACTATTGGTTTGATAACTGGTCTGTATTCTGGGACTGAGAGTGCTGTGAAGTGTGGGGCAGGTGTATCCAGCTTCTTTCCTGTGAATACAGGAGTGAGGCAAGGGTGCGTCTTTGCCCCATCACTTTTCAACGCTTGTATGGACTGGGTATTGGACAAGGTTGTAGATCAAAGTGATTGTGGAGCATCCGTCGGCAACACCAAGATCACTGATCTTGTTTTTGCCGATGATGCAGTAATCTTTGCTGAGTCGCTGGAGGTCCTGGTGATGGCTCTCGAGGCGCTGCACGAGGAGGCAAAGCCTTTGGGACTTGAGGTCTCCTGGCTCAAGACCAAGGTCCAGGTGTTTGGAGACTTACTAGATGAAGCAGTACAGTCTGTTCATGCGTGTGGCGAGGACATTGAGATCTTGGAAAGTTTTACATACCTTGGTAGCGCAGTCCATAATGACGGCGGGTCACGTCAAGAAGTCTTACGGCAGATTGGCATAGCCCACGGTGTTATGGACTCGCTCAGCGGGAGTATTTGGCGTTGTCGGTACCTGTGCAGGAGGACAAAGATCCGGATCTTCAAGTCGCTTGTGATCCCTGTCTTACTCTATGGTTGTGAGACATGGACGCTAAATAGTGACTTGAAGAGATGAATCAATGCCTTTGGTAATAAGTGTCTTCGCAGAATCATGGGGTATCGCTGGGATGATTACGTGTCAAATCAGCGATTGCACCGTGAGACTGAATCGAGGCCTATTACCTCCTGCATAGTCCGTCAGCGCCAACTTCGGCTATATGGGCATGTGGCACGCTACCCTGAAACCGATCCTTCCCATCGGGTTGTATCTGTAAGAGACAATCCGGCGTGGAGGAGGCCAAGGGGGCGCCCACAAGGCTCGTGGCTGGGGCAAGTTGATGTTTCTTGTCGAGAGCTGCTTGGTATGGGAAAGGAGCCTGCATGGGAACTCGCGCGTGGTGACCCCCGGGAGTGGCGTCGTAGGGTGGGCGAGGCGACGCGCCCCCCCGGGTATGCCCCCAATGATTGATTGATTGATTGAAAAGGACTCTATTAATAATTACCATTTTCCCAATCATTAATGTATTGGAGCTTCTAGATATGATTGGATGAGCCATGTTGACTACCGTAGATAACAGTATAGTCGCCAGCTGCAATAATGTCGCTAACCGCCAAATATTACGAATTATAGCATCACTACAAATTTTTATGTGCCACTGAAGATGATACACAATAGTTTATATCATGACTGTATAATCTACCCTGTTTCAGCGTTGTTTTATGCTTTGTATCTGCAAGTATAGACGGTTTCAAATTTCACTAATCGTTTTTTTTCTTCGCGCGACGACGACGGCGGGAGGATACTCAGTAAATAAACACTAATTGGCGACCTTATTGTTGGTCACTGGTGATATTTTTTGTAATTTGTTCATTTATAGCCATACTATGACACAGATGAAGACACAAAATGACAGACTCTCCAGGTAGCTCCTTCTAACTTTCCTGAAATCATGGATGTAGAAATCTAAGTATTAACGCCACCAGACGTCTGTAAACAGAAATAAACGTTGTCCTGGCGACTTTAGTGTTATCTACGGTATTTTCTTAGTTTTTAATTATTTACCATCTATGGGTTTCTCACGTGTTTTGTATTGGTTATAGCTACTGACAGGTACTTACATTCAGTGGTTCCCTGTATCTCTTCCACGGTTGCCTGTGGACCTCCTACGAACACCTGTCTCTCACTTATGGCTACGTGTATGCCTTGTATGATGTTGCTGAGGTGGCACCGACGACTACACTCCCTCCAACCTCCACCACCATTATATAAAACACGAACACAATCACGCTATAGCACACAACACCTGCGAACAGAGGACGCTCACCTGTGTTATATCATTACAAGAGGTGGCAACGCAGCAACACAACAGAGGCAACACACGAGGCACCGTCAAGCGGCAACACCGTCTTGACAGCTTGGCTTGTTTACAAATCACCGCTGTACCGTCACGACAGCTCACGAACTGCCCAAAAGATGACAATATACCGAAATATCTTACAAAAACCCTATACAGATACCCTTCAAAGTATTACTACTTCCATTTGTGATACGCAACTACAACGATGTCAATTTAGTTAAGTAAAAGTTTATTACAAGTGAGATATATCAAAGTTCATCCGTGTATTACTCCTCACTGGACATTATAAACAACATAAGAAAATAAGCAAGCTACAAAGAGGCCGTGAGACCTACACGTGGTAGTTCCTGTTACTTTTACACTACCTGCATCAACCTTTCATCCCCTTCCATAAAATTGTCTACCTAGCCTCCTTTCACTAACTGCCACTCCGCACTAACTACCCGATGACTGAGTCCATTCCAATCATCTACAACCTATAGGTGTCTTGCACGTGACGTCACAGCCCTTGTTGTGGCTGCGACAGACGCGGCTTCAAGCCAAATGCCGCCCGTCGGAGCGAGCTGGAGGACCAACGAACTCCACTTGCCGCCCGTGTTTGCCAGCTTATGGTAATTTTCCCCTACCAAATATATGTTTATCAGTATAAAAGGTATACTGTTATATTCGGAAATGTTTGTTCTATAATATTATCAAATAAAAAACCGTAAAACACTCTAAAGAAAGGCCATTATGAGACTCTCAAGAAATATGCATGAACTTAATATTCACCAACTCCAGCTCCCATTTAATATTTTGCGAGAAAACTTTTTACATGGACAATATCAATAGAAGCGGAATTTCATTAGCTTTCCATTGATATATTCGTTTTCTGATAAATGAATTAGCAGCATGCATAAATTAGCGTTAACTAAATAAATAACATCATGAAATCGGGTAATTTTTCTCGATTGATGAGGTTATTTATTTAGTTAACGCTCATTTATGTATGGTTCTCATTCATTTATCAGAAAACGAAATATATCAATGGAAAGCTAGTGAAATTCCGCTTCTATCGATATTCTCCATGTAAAAAGTTTCCTCGCAAAATATTAAATGGCAAAGAGTTTAAGTGAATTTCAAGTTCATGCATATTTCTTCAGTCTCATAATGGCATTTATTTAGTGTGTTTTACGGTTTTTTATTTGATAATATTATAGAACAAACATTTCCGAAGATGACAGTATATCTTTTATACTGATAAACATATATTTGGTGGGGGAAAATTACCATAAGCTGGCAAACACGGGCGGCAAGTGGAGTTTGTTGGTCCTCCAGCTGGCATCTCCCGCGCTTGTCGCAGCCACAACAAGGGCTGTGACGTCACGTGCAAGGCACCTATTATACGATATATTATACAATAGCCGCAAAGCCGCATTCTGGGCGGACTTTTTGGCTAGCTCCTGCGGAGGGCTATTGGTGTCGGCCCACCACCTGTGTTTGGTGGGCCGAACACTGCAGAGTGTGTAACACAGACTCTCCAGATAGCCCCTTCTAACTTTCTTGAAATCATGGATGTAGAAATTAATGTATTAACGCCTTACCCATCACCCCCCACCCATTCACTCACCCATTACCCATCACCCCCCACCCATTCACTCACCCATTACCCATCACCCCCCACCTATTCCCTACCCCTCACCCATCACCCCCCACCCATTCACTCACCCATCACCCCACACCCATTACCCATCACCCCACCCATTCACTGACCCATTACCCATCACCCTACCTACATCAAGGTTTCCTCAATTAGAGAGAACTGCAACTCCGAAATGCCAGTGGTCGCTGGCAGTTTTAACTCACAATTTGGTGAAAAGTTGGTCAACTTGAAAGAAAAATATGGGCTTATTCCACTGCACTTAAAACACACAAGTATAATATTAAGAACGATTTTCTTCTATATGTATATTGTATAGAAGCCTGATTCTGTAAAAATTGTATATAACCAAATAACCAAGTAGGTTATAGTTGAGGAGGCGAGGTAAATGCTACTCTATGATATTATATAGTCAATAACGAATGTTTAGAAGTTATCTATACCTAGGCAGTCATATTTTCCTGTTATTATTGTGTATCAATCAGATAGAAAGCCTAGAAGTGCAATGAGTCGACGCGTGAAGTGGCAATGTTTTGATTCAATCTCCCCGCCCCCACCACTCCCCGCCGCGGCATGTCGCCTCCACAATTATAACCTACATTGTCGCAGCAACAAGCCGATTTCGGCATTCTTTATTCTTCGTTTTTCCAAGGCATTGCTGATTGTATTTTGACAAGCGTTTGCCAGACGCAGCAGTACTGTCTTAGAAAACAGTGTGAACATCGCCCAAATTTTACATGCCACAATATACATGTAAAAAATATATTAAGCTTTGCTACTCGAGGCGAGTAATTTGCATTAAATTGCTATTATAGAACGTTCCATCGTAATGCATGTCATCCATATAATTAGTAGAACAACAGAAGAACTATATTTTTTGGTATTCAGATGCGGTGCATCAATATTTATCGCGAAATTAATTTATGAAAAATATTAGTCGCGGAGCCAAAACACAGTAGACCAACCTTTGAGTTAAAACTGCTAGCGACCACTGGCATTTCTAGAGTTCCAGTTCTCTCGAATTCTCACAACCCACATTTTTTTTCTCACAATTCTCGCTAATAGGCTGCTATAAAAAAGAAAATGATAAAAAAAAAAAAAAAGGGATCGGATCATCTCATACGTGGGCTTAAAAGTTGCCCCTGGTCGAGCTGGTTCCTAAACTGTGCCATATGATGGGATTGGGGCACGGGGGGCGGCACCTATCGCGGACACACACACACGCACACACACACACACACTTTCGCTTATATTATTATAGATTATCATACAACCATTATACATAACCGCTAAAATAGTTTCCATGCATTCATTCACTCAGTCGTACAGCCATAAAGATTTCCTTCATTCATATAACATGCATGTAAGCATTTTCTTTAAGCACCAATTTCTTTCAATGAATCTTTAATTTTGAAAAATCACTGTGATTCAATCTGTTATTTAGATTTTAATGACACTGTACATCCAAACAAATAATTTCCTTCACGAAAATTACTCGAAAATGCTACCTAAATAGACCTAACTTTAACCTAAATACCGAGAACTTTGTATAGATAAGTCATAGAAAGAGGAAGGGAGACATAAGAACATAAGAAAGTAAGGAAGCTACAAGAGGCCGCGAGACCTACACGAGGTAGTTCCTGTTACTTAACTCTATCTATATCCACCTCTCTTCCCCATCCATGAATTTATCCAGACTCTTTTTAAAGACCCCAATAGACTCCGCATTGACCACCTGACGACTTAGTCCATTCCAGAGACTGTAAGTTTCTAGAGGACAGCAAAGATGAAATAAATTAATCATCCTTGGTTCATAAGGCCATCAAAAATAACGTATTGTGTGATATTTGCGTTAACTTCTGCATTTTGGTGGATCTTACAACACTATATCAATGTTGCTAGAGAGAGAGAGAGAGAGAGAGAGAGAGAGAGAGAGAGAGAGAAGAGAGAGAGGAGAAGAGAGAGAGAGAGAGAGAGAGAGAGAGAGAACAAGGGGGGAGAGAGAGAGAGAATGAGAGAGAGAGAGAGAGAGAGAGAGAAGAGAGAGAGAGAGAGAGAGAGAGAGAGAGAAGGAGAGGAGAGGAGAGAGAGAGAGAGAGAGAGAGAGAGAGAGAGAGAGAGAAAAAAAAAAAAAAAGAGGAGAGAAACAAGGGGGGAGAGAGAGAGAAGAGAGAGAGAGAGAGAGAGAGAGAGAGAGAGAGAGAGAGAGAGAGAGAGAGAGAGAGAGAGAAGAAAAAAAAACCAAGGGGGGAGAGAGAGAGAGAGAGAGAGAGAGAGAGAGAGAGAGAGAGAGAAAAAACAAGGGTAGAGAGAGAGAGAGAAAAAGGGAAAGGGTTTACAGATAGCGAAGGCGAGGTGATGAAGCCAGAGGGGTCTACATAATGTGATGCCACCAACCGTGCTTTCTCCAAAATCCCAGCTATTTGTTGTCACCCTGTTAACCTCTCCAGACAGAGCTGACCTAATGTGACTCAGCCATCCCCCATCCTGCAATACCTAAAGCTGAACAAGTATTATCACCCTAAAGAGCTAACGGTGTGACTCAACTCCCCCCTTCCCCCCCTAAGACTGACCCAGGATAACCTCGCGAGTCATCTTCCCTCCCAAGACCTCACCACTGTGACCACCATTGTGACCTTTGACCATAAAGTGTACGCCAAAAATGACCCAGTGTAAATCTATCACCTTTCATCTTCCTTCAGAGTCCAGCAATGTCATCTTCCTTCCCCTAGAACACTACCGACTGACCAAAATTATAAACTGATCATCCGTTTTAGAACAATTATTATTAACATACCGAATGGACACCCTACATTCCATCTCAGTTTTAGTCTAGTGAAGTATTGGGGGCCAGTTTAGGATAGCAGGGAGCGACCACAACCTGTAGTACATTTATAAAAGAGCAGGCTGACACTAACGATCAGTGCGCATGACAAGGAAATATATAGCTTAACAGGTGCACATGTATCCTTTATGACTCATCCAAAACAGCTGCTGTGCGAGTATGGCACCGCGTGTATGCTATCCTATACATATCAATGACACGCTGGCACTTTATAGATACTCAGTGTCATTCTATATGTCACTTAACAAAGATACGCATATAGATGATTATTTGAGAGTAATGAAGTTTGTGATACTTGAAAGTGTATGTAGTATATCAGTTTTGAATACACAGTGCCATTGAAATTGCACAGAATAGTATATATATTATTCTCCTCCTTTAGCACAATCTAATGACAGTAGTCAGTACACACACACACACACACACACACACACACACACACACTCATGGCCGTATTATCCATGAGGCTAACTAGGCTGAAGCCTATATAGGGGCCCGCCAATTTTTATTTGCTGAGGCACTGTGAACAAATTTGTGAATAGAATAATTATTCTTCATGAGACCCTCAAAATGGATATAGCGTTATGTACTGCGATCTAGTACTTACCGTACCAGGGTCAGTCGTCAGCTGTAGTGGGTGAAAGATTGAAGTGGCGGAGGGCAGTGGCGTAGATATATAGGTATCTATCAATGGGGGGGCACAGCTGTGTATATAGCATGCACTATGGCATGCGGAGCTCAGGGGCATTATGATGCCACATAGAAGGGTATAAGCAGGGCAGGACTTAGGGTGGGGCCCACGGGGCCAGGGCCTCGTATGTCGCGTGTACTCTTGAACACGTCAGGTTAGGTTACGTTATGTTACGGTTAGGGTAGGATAAGTTTCCTGTCTAGGTGATAATAACTTTGTGTGGGAATCACAATGAGGGTATTTTCGAGAAAATCCTATGGTTAGTTTCGGACCTACGTACAGCAAAGCGTCTTCACTCCGAAACCACATACTCGCATAGAGTTGGGGAATATGCAGCCCGGGGCTCCCACCAAACGCTGGGGAATTTGACATTTGAACTCATTACCAAACCAAATAAACCAAAAAGTCAAATACCTTTCCCTCCACTGCCCCCGAGACCCCACACCCTCAGACCATCTGCTATAAATTCATGCGTAAATGTACATACTTTACATTTATATTTTCAAGGAGGCCAAAAAGGCAAAACATCAATACACTCCTGCCCCATTTACCTTTTTTATTTCGATACTTTGGTTACATTTTTTCCAAGCGTTTTGACTTTACTATTAGTTACATTTATTTCCGAGTGTTTCGGTCGTCAAAAGCGAGTCACATCGTGCGAGCAAGCATATCGTTGCGACAGTGCGAAGGTTAAAATGTTTATCATTTAGCACCATGCTAATTTGATGCTTGTGAAGGTTTGGTGCCCCACCAAAGCGGACTCCAGGCGATTCTACTGCAGTTTAAAGCATTACAAGGCACGTAGTTATAACTTCCTCAATTTGCAGAGCTGACCATTATAGGAGCATTTCGAACCCATACATCATCCGTCGGAAATTAAAAATAACACAAAGGGGGTGGGGGTCTGGCGGGGTCTGGCGGGGTCTGCCCCCCCCCCCCTGCGAGGTTAAGTTCCGTATTGAATGCCCAGACTAGGGTAGTTAACTAGCGGGGGTTCTGCGCCCCCCCCCCCCAGTTAAGTCAGGAAAGTATTGGTCGATAGGGAGTATTGTACTAAACTGCAGTTTTACCCCCAGGCCTCCCACATTATAAATCCGGCACCCTATAAGAGCATGTAGGGGCCAGTGGGAGGGCACCTGTGTGTGTTCCGGATTCTCATGGGTAGGGGGGGCACGTGCCCCCCCCCCGTAGTTACGCCACTGGCTATAGCTGGTCTGACGTTATACAAGGTAAAAAGATAAGGAGGAAACAGCCATTACTTTGCAGGGAGGACTAAACAACCTCAAATCACACGTAAGCTCTCACTCCCTCTCCCACTCACAGTAGCGCCGCCAGAAAACTTTGACTGGGGTGGCCAAGGTTGGACGCATATCTATAGTGTGGGTCTAGCCATGGCATAGCCATAAAAAAATAATGGTTGTATTTGTATTAGACTTCTGACTAAGATATACATTGATCCGCCACTCATTCCTCTCACTCTCTCTTCCACTCCTTCCCTTTCTCTCTATACTTAACTTGCGCTGCAGAAATATGACGAAAAACAACAAAATAAAGTGTCGTTTGGCCAAATATCATCATCTTCCTTTTCCCAGCTGCATGCACACGCGTCCTGCCCCCTCGCCGGCTCGCTCTCAACTGTCGCTCTTACCAGATTACTCAAGGAACTCAACACTGCTTCGAAACACTAAAACTTTCCCTTATTTCCTTCCCACGCCCTTACCTGTTGACCTTTGACCAATAATTATTGACTTGTAACGTTATCTAAGTCTTAAATGTTAGTAAATGTGAGTTAGTAATAGTGTTGATATAGTTTTGTAGTAATTACTTAAAAGCTTATTTGATAGAGTTTGTTAGTGCTTCGAACTCATAAACAGCGTCGCAGAGGATTGTGGGTAGGGCTTTTTATTTATTTATTTTTGCTACGAAGTTTGTGGGTTGTTAAAGGACTGGATTGCTTTGTTAGCAGTGGCGTAGCTAGGTAGCTATCAATGGGGGGGCACCTGGGGGGGCACTAGGCAAGCGGAGCTCAGGAGCCATTCTGATGCCACATAGAAGGGTATATTCTAAGATTAGATCATTGGTGGGTATTAGAGCATTATACAGAATACGGCAGCCATGGCCAGTGGGAGGGCACCTGGGGGGCACATCATTTTCATGGGGACTAACGTGCCTTCCCATGCCCCGCCGTAGCTACGCCACTGCCGGAGGTGGCCCGAAATACCTGAAAGGCTAGGGGCCCGGTCATGGCTTGATACGGCCCTGCACACACTGTTGATACACACATACACCACACTCGTCTGTATGAAAATATACAGACGTTTTTCTGATACATAATAAACCACAATATCGTGTTTAGTAAAAGACTGACACACGTCCTCTAACGAAATGATAACAATGGAAATCTAGTGTAGAAAAATTGCTTGTATTATATTAGTCATATATGGATTACATGAAGGCGAAACGAATCACAGATTTGTTACATATTATACAGCTGAATGTTTTTAAGATTTTTTTTTTTTCACGCAGCTTGATCAAGGGAGGCGGTGGTCGAGTGGTTAACGTTTGGATGCAGTGAGTTCGGGGTCTCGAATCTCGCCGAGTACAACTCTTTCTGCAATGGTCGTGAGGCCGAAGACTGCCACATGGCCCATCAACCCCTCCTTCGACGGCGAGTGCATCAGGGACACCGCGGGCAACAAGAACCTCTAATCATCACATAACATTCATATCTATATCACTACACTAAAAAGATCTGCCTGTGCCACCACGGGCGAGAGAATATCACAAGTGCTCAGATATAATCCTATAGATACAAGGCAACCATCTGAGCCCAAAGATAACGGCAAAGCCTACAGGCGCTATAGGCTCAAAAGTAAAAACAAAAAGCATGTGAAGGGATCGGCTGGTCAGTCACGGGACCAAGCGAGGGTCTGACACAAGCGAGGGTCTGTCACAAGCGAGGGTCTGACACAAGCGAGGGTCTGACACAAGCGAGGGTCTGACACAAGCGAGGGTCTGACACAAGCGAGGGTCTGACACAAGCGAGGGTCTGTCACAAGCGAGGGTCTGACACAAGCGAGGGTCTGACACAAGCGAGGGTCTGACACAAGCGAGGGTCTGACACAAACGAGGATCTGACACAAGCGAGGGTCTGACACAAGCGAGGGTCTGTCACAAGCGAGGGTCTGACACAAGCGAGGATCTGACACAAGCGAGGGTCTGTCACAAGCGAGGGTCTGACACAAGCGAGGGTCTGTCACAAGCGAGGGTCTGACACAAGCGAGGGTCTGACACAAGCGAGGGTCTGTCACAAGCGAGGGTCTGTCACAAGCGAGGGTCTGTCACAAGCGAATGTCTGTCACAAGCGAGGGTCTGACACAAGCGAGGATCTGACACAAGCGAGGGTCTGTCACAAGCGAGGGTCTGACACAAGCGAGGGTCTGCACAAGCGAGGGTCTGTCACAAGCGAGGGTCTGACAAGCGAGGGATCTGACACAAGCGAGGGTCTGTCACAAGCGAGGGTCTGTCACAAGCGAGGGTCTGACACAAGCGAGGGTCTTGACACAAGCGAGGGTCTGACACAAGCGAGGGTCTGTCACAAGGGAGGGTCTGTCACAAGCGAGGGTCTGTCACAAGCGAGGGTCTGTCACAAGCGAGGGTCTGACACAAGCGAGGGTCTGACACAAGCGAGGGTCTGTCACAAGCGAGGGTCTGTCACAAGCGAGGGTCTGTCACAAGCGAGGGTCTGTCACAAGCGAGGGTCTGTCACAAGCGAGGGTCTGTCACAAGCGAGGGTCTGTCACAAGCGAGGGTCTGTCACAAGCGAGGGTCTGACACAAGCGAAGGTCTGTCACAAGCGAGGGTCTGACACAAGCGAAGGTCTGTCACAAGCGAGGTCTGACACAAGCGAGGGTCTGTCACAAGCGAGGGTCTGTCACAAGCAAAGGGTCTGTCACAAGCGAGGGTCTGACACAAGCGAAGGTCTGTCACAAGCGAGGGTCTGACACAAGCGAGGGTCTGTCACAAGCGAGGGTCTGACACAAGCGAGGGTCTGACACAAGCGAGGGTCTGTCACAAGCGAGGGTCTGACACAATCGAAGGTCTGTCACAAGCGAGGGTCTGTCACAAGCGAGGGTCTGTCACAAGCGAGGGTCTGTCACAAGCGAGGGTCTGTCACAAGCGAGGGTCTGACACAATCGAAGGTCTGACACAAGCGAGGGTCTGTCACAAGCGAGGGTCTGTCACAAGCGAGGGTCTGTCACAAGCGAGGGTCTGTCACAAGCGAGGGTCTGTCATTAGCACTAAGAACACACTATTTCCTGCCCCTAAGATGGTTTGTCTGGCTTCACTACTATGTAACCACAGTTACCACACACACACACAGCCGTTCATGCACCACACAGCTATACTCGTCCACCAAGGGCGGCAACACAATATATTTCTGTAGTGTCTCAAGATTGTCAGGTGCGCGTTTTACACACAGACTAGGATTGGTCTGCATAACAATCACAGGTGTCACACTGTCTTTCAGCGCCTCTAAAAGGTGATCACTTTGATAGAAGATAAAATTAACATCCCTCTCTGTCTTAATTAAGACATCTTTGGAATAAAGTTTTTCTGAATTCTAAATGTTGCCCTCACTAAGCTAAGAATAGTCGATTAAGGATAACAGTTATGACTCACTATTTATATTCTGTTTCCTTACATTCCTTTCCTTATATTCTGCACACTTAAGGCGTTTTCTGCGGGGGATTTCGCTTGCAAGCGAAAAAATTTCGATTGCAAGCGGTCACTTTTATAGTGCCCATATATATTTTATAGTGTCCAAACAAACATTTCGCTTGCTGCCGCAACAACAACAACAACAAATTCTTGCGGGTCGGACAATCATCTTCCCTGGATGATTGAACAGCAAGCGAAATTTGAGCAATCAATTTTTTTTCGCTTGCAAGCGAAATCCCTCGCAGAAAACGCCTTTAGTTCTCTCCTCCCCTCCTGCCTGCCTCCCCTTCCCCTCCGCCTTCCCATGACCAAGAGATGAGCTAACATCGACTCTCGGAAACCAGATCATCCATACTCTTCTTATAAGCTTCCTCTTCTCTTATAAGTATCAGCGAATAAAGACTATATTATTTTATAGGAACAGGCTCACGGAATTCAACGTTGAGCGTCTTGATTAGTCTACGCTCCTCCTCGGGCAGGCGTTCAGGGGCAGGGGCTCCTGGATTAGTCTACGCTCCTCCTCGGGCACGGCGTCGAGGGGCAAGGGCTCCTGGATTAGTCTACGCTCCTCCTCGGGCACGGCGTCGATGGGCAGGGGCTCCTGGATTAGTCTACGCTCCTCCTCGGGCACGGCGTCGAGGGGCAGGGGCTCCTGGATTAGTCTACGCTCCTCCTCGGGCACGGCGTCGAGGGGCAGGGGCTCCTGGATTAGTCTACGCTCCTCCTCGGGCACGGCGTCGAGGGGCAGGGGCTCCTGGATTAGTCTACGCTCCTCCTCGGGCACGGCGTCGAGGGGCAGGGGCTCCTGGATTAGTCTACGCTCCTCCTCGGGCACGGGGTCGAGGGGCGGGATCACCCTGCCCTTCACCTTCACCTCCACATCCATCAGCTTCTGAAGTTTCAGCCAGTTCTCAGCCATCATATCACAACCACGCAAATCAATATTGGAGTACCTGTGTGAAGAATTTCTTCAGTGGTGGTTCACTACGTGCGTGTGGGAGGGTGTATTTCACCATGGTCTTTATCATGCGCTGGACTCGCAATCACCAGCTATTACCCTTCCGGTAGGGAGCTTAGAGCTCATACCACCGATCTATGGGTAAAGCTAAGACCTCACTTACATTGCAGATCACACTGCTTGCTTGCAGTGGAATGCATTATGGAATGCATTCCACTGATCTGTTGCTCTATTTGGGAGCCACGAAGGGGACCACAGTGGCGCACCACGTGGTTATCCACTGACCCTGCAACAAAAGTGTGCGTGTGTGTGTGCGCGTGTGTGTGGCACCACGATAACAGCCACTGCGCTTCATCATTACAACCTCCATCATAATCATAACCTACCTCTCATGACCGCTTACCCATTGTCCGGTTGTAATCCGGCGATCACCTTGCACAATTCAACCGGGTCGCCCTCCTTGCAGCAGCTCACTGAAAGATTCACCTTAAGACCATCAGGCAGGCGAAGAATCTGTTCCGAGTTCGGGAAGAACTTCTCCGGTTCAGGAACTTTAGCCTCTGAGGGGAATGAAGAAACGATGAGGTTAAGATTATTGCACAGAAAAATAGCGTGGTATATGAGATGAAGAAAGAGAGTAGACATCAGGAAAAAGCGAGGGCTGTAGTATGAGGGTAAGGAGGAAGAGGAGAAAGAAAATGGGACATTAATACGGAGATTAGAAGAGGAGGAGACACTTAGGAGAAAAAGTAGGAGGAATTGAGATAAAGGAAGGTGAGGGGGGGCTATTGTCCCCCACCCCTTCGCGTTCTCGACAGAGCATCAAACTCAACCTTCTCTTTCCTCTTTCCTTCGCAACAACAACGACAGGGTATAGTAATGCGGTAGAGACAAGAATGTATCTAATCTAATCATTCACTTTTCAATATATTAATTTCAACCTTTACAGTCTCACCAATCTTTTCGATGGTGGCGTGCTGCTTGAGCTTGTCCAACACCTCCTGCATCTTCACGTCCACTGATAGGGTCACAGATACTTCCTTTATGATGTCTTCGGTGTTGTAGGTCACCTGTATTCCAAGGTCCTCCCAAGGGACCTGACTTGGACCTGACCTTGGACCTTGGACTTGACCTGAGCATGAGGCAACACAACCTTTCTCTACCACTCTTTTAGTGCATGGCCTTAGGTTTGTCACATCCACCGCCGCGACTATTACTATGATCACCACAACCACCACTGCCAGTGACCCAACCAGCGTCCCTACATGAAGGAAGAAAGTGCACACGCGTTAATACATTGATTGGACGTTTTTTTCAGCCAACACTAATAAAGTAAATTAGAAATATAGCTATGGAGACGGGACCAATGCGAGTGTAGCTCAGGCCCTGTAAAATACAACTAGATGAATACAACAAGAATACTAGATGAACACACACACACACACACACACACACACACACACACACACACACACACACACACACACACACACACACACACACACACACACACACACACACACACACACACACACACACACACACACACACACACACACACACACACACACACACACACACACACACACACACACACACACACACACACACACACACACACACACACACACACACACACGAGAAGTCCCGGGTTCGATCCCGGGCGGAGCGGAAACATATTGGCTGTTTCCTTAAAACCCCAGCCCCTGTCCACCCAGCAGTAAATGGGTACCGGGTGTCAGCCGGGGGTTTGTGACCCCCCTCCCGGCGTGGTGGCTTCGGCCTACACTAACCACTAAGGATGAATGATAATAAAATGTTGATTTGGAGACGGGGCCATACGAGCGTTGCTCTGGCCCTGTAAAAATACAACTAGATGAACACACACACACCACACACACACACACACACACACACACACACACACACACACACACACACACACACACACAGACACAGACACAGACACAGACACACACACACACACACACACACACAGCTGGGCAGTATTTAAATACATTTGTATTTAAATACGTATTTAAATACATTTGTGTATTTAGAAATGTATTTATAGATACATTGGTTGTCATGTATTTAAATACAGTATTTAAATACTTTTATGAGTATTTAAATACATTGTATTTAAATACTTTTATGAGTATTTAAATACATTGTATTTAAATACTCATAATATAAAAATGTAAATATTTTTTATCAGTTAATTTGGCCATAAACCCGCCCACCTATCTGGCAACCCTGATGTTACAGTGAACCAGTGTTTCCGCTTTCAAGGAAATTTCCTTATTTATAGGAAATTTAGGCCCGAGAAGGAAATTTCTAAGGATACCCAAAATCTAAGGAAATCCTATAAGGAAATCCATTTTTTTCGGACATGTTAAAATTTGTGTGTATTTAAAATGTATTTACAAATTAATTTAAATACAATTGATGTATTTAATATTTAGTATTTAAATACATTCGTCAAATGTATTTAGTATTTAGTATTTAAATACATTCGTGAAATGTATTTAGTATTTAGTATTTAAATACATTTCTCCCATGTATTTAGTATTTAGTATTTAAATACATTCAATGTATTTAGTGCCCAGCTCTGCACATGCACACACACACACATAATCACAAACAAGCACACACACACATAATCACAAACAAGCACACACACACACACACACACACACACACACACACACACACACACCCACACACACATACACACACACACACACACAAACAAGCACAAACAAGCACGCACACACACACGCACACACACACGCACACGCACACGCACACGCACACACACACACACACATTATAGTGACACATACCTGTAATCCATGCAGATGCTGTGTCGGGGGAGACGCTGTTCATAGCGGTAAAGTTCTTGTCTGGCTGGGGCCGGGATAACATCAAACGAAGGTGGACGCCGTTGTCACCATCATCACCACCACCACCATCACCACCATCTCTACATCCCACCACCATGAACAATGGGAGGGCCACAGGGACGCTTATGCTCACTATCTCCTTCCCATCATCATCATCATCACCATGCTGGGAGTAGGCAGGAAAGTTATTAGCCAGTCAGATATCTGAATACTTCAGAACAGGTAATGTCTACTTGATACTAAGTAAACAAGGACCATAACAGTGCCCCAACTCCGGAATATGAAGTTTCTAATAACTTGAGACTCAGTTACTATAGAACATCACCAAGTTCACTAATGCCAACTCTACGCAGCGTTGCCGCCCCAAACCCCTCTGCCTGAAGCTTACCATGAAGAGCCTCAGGAGAGCGTGGGTGCCGCGCAGCCTGATGGCGACCCTGAGGGTGGTGTCGGCGGGAATGGGCGTTTTGGTGTTTCTGGAAGTGGGGAACGTGACGTAGGGAGCGGCTGACCCCCTTGGGCTCACCTTCACCCACTGATCAAAGCAGCGGTCTTTAGGTTGGAGCAGGAGTGTGACTTCCTTCCCCACCTTCACATGCCACTCGGGGGATACTGTAGGGAAGGAAGAAGTACACTGCCTCAATTATAATACTTGGCACATCTTCTACCACGTCGTCTAGGAAATACCTCAGGCAAATTAAGGAAATTTATAAGCTAAAGAGACGAGATCGGTCGTTTTCTGCTGCTCAATGAAGAAAGCAGAATGCGTGAACATAGAGAGATTTTATATGTATGGATATGACAATCAGCATTTCCTTCTGTGGTATAAAGTGGCAAAGATGTTTTTGTACTCATACATGAAGATGAACAGACCTCAACTTTACTAGATTGACTCTCCTTCCTTCCTCCAATGCATCTGCTCTTGACCTTCAATAAACAACAAGAAACACTTGAGACTTTCACTCTTACCTTGGTGGCAGCTTGACACGTTACCCTCCACGTGCATCTTCCTGACGGTGTCTTTGAGGGCCAGGGTGTACAGATCCACGTGGTCCTCCTCACTGAGAACCAGTTTTATGGTGAGATTCCCATCGGCGACCACCAGCGTGAAGGTGTTCCAGCCTTCGGGGATTTGCCGCGACAGGAATTTCGGAATCTTGGTACTCTTGCGGTCCCGCACCTTGGAGTGCTCCGCCATGGTGTTGGTGAGGGTGACAGCGTCCCGCACGTCCGCATCATTATGGTCAGTGTAGAGCACCGCCACCACGGCGGGGGACGCCTCGCTGATGTAGGCCAGCACCGGCACCTCAGACGGAGCCGAGACTTCGAAGGTGTTGATGAGGCAGCCTACAGGCAGAGCCCAGTCATCATCCACCACGAAAATAACATTAGCAAAGCTGATTTTGCTTAAACCTTCTTACTTAACGAAATGCAATCAGAAAGTTCTTAAACTCTCCGCTTTGAGCCCTAGAAGACCTATGTCGCTCGGGGGGATTGACCAGCGAGGTCTTGGAGCGCCCCACCAGGTGACGGGAGGGGGAGGGGGGGGGATCCCCGGGTTTAGTTAGCTAAGTTTATTTACATCTCTTACAAAAACTTAGTAGCCTTACAAAATAGCTTAAGTTAAACTTACATTACATTCTTGTACTAATCTTATATCTACACATGTATAAGAGATGAGCGGGCACGGTTGCTGACAGTTTTCTGTACCTATTACTTATATTGATAAATATACAAAAAAGTAAACTAGCTCATTAAAAAACATTAATATATCTATCAAGTTTTCGTATATACATACTGTATGTAATTCTAGATGTATATTTATTAATACATATTTATCTATTATTATTGCTGTTATTATATATTATCATCACATACAAATGAAAAAAAAATCTATTCATTTCAACAGAAATCTAAATTTACGTGAGCGGAGAAGGAAACTGCAAGGTGTGACCCTTGGATGAATCCTATGTAATAGTATTCACTTATTTCATCAATTATTCTTCCTGGGGTTCATTTACCTACCCTTTGTTGCCTTCACAATGCATTTACTCACTCACTCAATCCAAATTTCCTCCACCAATCCTTCCCTATCTCCCTCCCTCACTCACTCACTCACAATTTATATCTCCTGCTCTTTACACAATCACGTCACCTTTCCACTTTCACTACCTTTTCCCCCCTACCTCCTTTACTCATCCCCTCATTCACCTGTCATACTGTTGCTGTTGACTGGGCGTGCTTGAACCAACGCCACCATCGCCACCACCACCACGAAGACAACACGGCGTCTTGGAAGGATGACAGACAACATTATTTTGTTCGAGACTCAATAACGCGTTGGCTCTCACTCAAGGAGGTCTGAGTCAACACTGAAGAGACATGGCGCATTATATTTTACGATAAGATGCATAGATATGATAACAGTATCTCTCTCTCTCTCTCTCTCTCTCTCTCTCTCTCTCTCTCTCTCTCTGGTCTTTTCATTCACAATAATATAGCAACATTAACTTAATGCGCCACTTTTTTTTTACTAAGATTAGCTATGCATATGTTACGCCAGACGCAGCTTAGGAAAATAAATGTTAGAAAGCCAAGTTGCCGAAGTTTCAGAGTTGTCTTCATACACTGCCACCTAGAATGAGTCGGAAAATAAGTGAAAAACTGGCGCCAATGCTAACCCCGATACTTAGAAGTGATCTTTTGTTATCTTATCGACACGACGGTCACCAATCTTTATCTTATCATTTGTCAGTGCTCTGCCTGCCATTTTGTGCCACTAACAATCAAACAGGCGGATTATTTTGGTATGAACATATGAAAATAAGGAAGCTACAAGAGGCTGGGAGACCTACACGTGGTAGTTCCTGTTACTTAACACCACCTACATCCAGAGCTGGGCAGTATTTAAATACATATGTATTTAAATACATTTGTGTATTTAGAAATGTATTTATAAATATATTGGTTGTCATGTATTTAAATACAGTATTTAAATACTGTTACGAGTATTTAAATACATTGTATTTAAATACTCATAATATAAAAATGCAAATACTTTTTTATCAGTTAATTTGGCCATAAACCCGCCCAACTATCTGGCAACCCTGATATTACAGTGAACCAGTGTTTCCGCTTTCAAGGAAATTTCCTAATTTTAGGAAATTTAGGCCTGAGAAGGAAATTTCTAAGAATACCCAAAATCTAAGGAAATCCATTTTTTTCGGACATGTTAAAATTTGTGTATATTTAAAATGTATTTACAAATGTATTTAAATACAATTGATGTATTTAGTACTTAGTATTTAAATATTCGTAAAATGTATTTAGTATTTAGTATTTAAATACATAGTTTTTAAATACATTTTCCCATGTATTTAGTTTTTAGTATTTAAATATATTCAATGTATTTAGTGTCCAGCTCTGTCTACATCCACCTTTCCTCCCCAGCAACTCACAGCCCAGTCAGATGCACGAACTGGCCGTGTTTCCCAAAAATAGTGTTGATGCCTCTCCTTCAACGCCTGTGAAGTTCTAGAAGATTCTACTGAAGAATATACTCGTACTGTACATGTGGTGAACAAGAACCTCCTTAGGTACTTCTGAATCAGCCTTAATATCGTTAACCGTAATACCGTAATAACCTTAATATAGTTGCGAGATAACGATAGGACTGATAACGCGCAGATTCCAATGTAACGCGAGAGAGAGAGAGAGAGAGAGAGAGAGAGAGAGAGAGAGTGTGTGTGTGTGTGTGTGTGAAAGAGAGGGAGAGAGAGAAAGAGGGAGAACGAGAGACCGTCCTGCTGGGATGGTAACTATTATAATACTCACTCACTCACTCACTCACTCACTCACTCACTCACTCACTCACCACTCACTCACTCACATCCTCACTCACTCACCACTCACTCACTCACTCAACTCACTCACTTCATCACTCACTCAACTCACTCACTCACTCACCTCACTCACCACTCACTCACTCCTCACTCCCCTCACTCACTCACTCACTCACTCACTCACTCACTCACTCACTCACTCCTCACTCACTCACACTCACTCACTCACTCACTCACACTCACTCACTCACTCACTCACTCACTCACTCACACTCACTCACTCATCACTCACTCACTCACCTCACTCACTCACCCTCACTCACTCACCTCACCCCTCACTCACTCACTCACTCACTCACTCACTCACTCACTCACTCCCACTCACTCACTCACTCCTCACTCACTCACTCACTCACTCACCCTCACTCACTCACTCACTCACTCACTCACTCACACTCACTCACTCACTCACTCATCATCACTCACTCCCCTCACTCACTCACTCACTCACTCACTCACTCACCATCACTCACTCACTCACTACTCCCACTCACTCACTCACTCACTCACTCACTCACTCACTCATCACTCACTCACTCACTCACTCACTCACTCACTCACTCACTCACTCACTCACTCACTCACTCACTCACCATCACTCACTCACCACCTCACTCACTCACTCACTCACTCACTCACTCACCCTCACTCACTCACTCACTCACTCACTCACTCACTCCTCACTCACTCACTCACTCACTCCTCACTCACTCACTCACCACTCACTCACTCACTCACTCACTCACTCACTCACTCACTCATCACATCACTCACTCACTCACTCACTCACTCACTCACTCACTCACTCACTCACTCACTCACCACTCACCCTCACTCACTCACTCACTCACTCCTCACTCACTCACTCACTCACCCTCACTCACTCACTCACTCACTCACTCACTCCACTCACTCACTCACTCACTCTCACTCACTCACTCACTCACTCAACACTCACCTCCTCACTCACTCACTCACTCACTCACTCACTCACTCACTCACTCACTCACTCACTCACTCACTCACTCACTCACTCACTCACTCACTCTCACTCACTCACTCACTCATCACCACTCACTCACTCACCTCACTCACTCACTCACTCACTCACCACTCACTCACTCACTCACTCACTCACTCACTCACTCACTCACTCACTCACTCACTCACTCACTCACTCACTCACTCACTCACTCACTCACTCACTCACTCACTCACTCACTCACTCACTCACTCACTCACTCACTCACTCACTCACTCACTCACTCACTCACTCACTCACTCACTCACTCACTCACTACTCACTCACTCACTCACTCACTCACTCACTCACTCACTCACTCACTCACTTTACTCACACTCACTCCACTCACTCACTCACTCACTCACTCACTCACTCACTCACTCACTCCTCCACTCACTCACTCACTCACTCACTCACTCACTCACTCACTCACTTTACTCACTCACTCACTCACTCACTCACTCACTCACTCACTCACTCACTCACTCACTCACTCCTCACTCCCACACCACTCACATCACTCACTCACTCACTCACTATCACTCACTCATCACCACCACTCACTCACTCACTCACTCACTCACTCACTCACTCACTCACTCACTCACTCACTCACTCACTCACTCACTCACTCACTGTATTCTGGGACTGAGAGTGCTGTGAAGTGTGGGGCAGGTGTATCCAGCTTCTTTCCTGTGAATACAGGAGTGAGGCAAGGGTGCGTCTTTGCCCCATCACTTTTCAACGCTTGGATGGACTGGGTATTGGACAAGGTTGTAGATCAAAGTGATTGTGGAGCATCCATCGGCAACACCAAGATCACTGATCTTGTTTTTGCCGATGATGCAGTAATCTTTGTGAGGAGGTCCTGGTGATGGCTCTCGAGGCGCTGCACGAGGAGGCAAAGCCTTTGGGACTTGAGGTCTCCTGGCTCAAGACCAAGGTCCAGGTATTTGGAGACTTACTAGATGAAGCAGTACAGTCTGTTCATGCGTGTGGCGAGGACATTGAGATCTTGGAAAGTTTTACATACCTTGGTAGCGCAGTCCATAATGACGGCGGGTCACGTCAAGAAGTCTTACGGCGGATTGGCATAGCCCACGGTGTTATGGACTCGCTCAGCGGGAGTATTTGGCGTTGTCAGTACCTGTGCAGGAGGACAAAGATCCGGATCTTCAAGTCGCTTGTGATCCCTGTCTTACTCTATGGTTGTGAGACATGGACACTAAATAGTGACTTGAAGAGACGAATCAATGCCTTTGGTAATAAGTGTCTTCGCAGAATCATGGGGTATCGCTGGGATGATTACGTGTCAAATCAGCGATTGCACCGTGAGACTGAATTGAGGCCTATTACCTGCATAGTCCGGCAGCGCCAACTTCGGCTATATGGGCATGTGGCACGCTACCCTGAAACCGATCCTTCCCATCGGGTTGTATCTGTAAGAGACAATCCGGCGTGGAGGAGGCCAAGGGGGCGCCCACAAGGCTCGTGGCTGGGGCAAGTTGATGTTTCTTGTCGAGAGCTGCTTGGTATGGGAAAGGAGCCTGCATGGGAACTCGCGCGTGGTGACCCCCGGGAGTGGCGTCGTAGGGTGGGCGAGGCGACGCGCCCCCCGGCGTATGCCCCCAATGATTGATTGAGTATGAGCGCATACCTCCTGCCGAATATTTCATCAATTAGTTGCCATGGCAACAATTGTCAATAGATTTCATCCAAAATTAAATCGGTTCTTCCTTATACCAAATAAACTTGATATACCGAGTTTGGTCCAAATCTATTCGTAACTTTTCGAGAAATCCTGTACACTAACAAACAGACAGACAGACAGACAGATAGACAGATAGATCGGGGTGAAAACATAACCCCTCCAACTCACCCCTCCAATAAAGCCCCAGCAACTGACATGATATTAAATTAATATATTAAAAGTACTCAGCACATTCTGTTCCCTCTATATGTCAAGCTATTTAATAAGATACTTGATAGTGGTATCATGCCATCTGAGTGGCTGGTTGGTATGGTAGTGCCACTCTATAAGAACAAAGGAGACATTCAAGACGCCAATAATTACCGGGGGATCACCCTGCTTAGCTGCCTGGGCAAACTGTTCACCTCTATACTCAATGATAGACTAACTAAATATTCTGATACTAGCAATATTATTAATGAAACACAAGCTGGGTTTAGGCATGAGTACTCTACCTTAGACCATATATTTTTGCTTAAATGCGTAATTGATTTGTTCAACTGGAGAAAAAAGAAGCTTTTTTGTTTATTCGTAGACTACAAGAAAGCCATATGGCTACATATGGTGTGGCGTGAGGGTTTGTGGTACAAGCTAGTGAGGGAGAAAGTGAATGAGAAAATACTGAATGTAATCAGAAATATGTATAGTAACATCAGGTCTTGTGTAATGTTAAACCAAGAGATGTCTGATACATTTGTATGCAACATGGGAGTAAGGCAAGGGGAAAATTTGTCGCCCCTGCTTTTCACTTTTTACATTAATGATATTGGAAGTAAATTACTTGAATGTAACTGCAATTTCCTAGATTTTGGTCATGATTTGATAAACTCCTACTTGAAACTTTTTGTTCTAATGTACGCAGATGATACAATTATATTGTGTGACAGTGAAGAAGGAATGAAGCAGGCTCTGATAGCATTGTATACTTACTGTAATGAGTGGAAATTAAAGATTAATTGTAACAAAACAAAAATAGTGGTGTTCAGTAGGGGAAAAACTCATCTAAGTAATTATAAATTTGAATTTGGTTATGAAAATGTTGAGGTGGTAGAAGATTACAAGTATCTTGGTGTATTATTTAATTACAATGGTAGGTTCCGTAAAGGAGAGCTAGATTTGAAAGAACAAGCAACAAGAGCAATGTATTCACTAATAGGTAAATGTAGAAAGTTTGACTTGCCAGTTGATATGCAGTTGGAATTATTTAATACCATGGCGTTACCAGTACTGTCCTATGCAGCTGAGATTTGGGGAGACTATAGGATTAGAGAGCTAGAGATATTACACTTAAAATTCTTAAAACAAATGTTGTGTGTTCATAAAAACGCTAGCAGTGATATGGTATATGGTGAACTTGGAGTGTACCCACTGGAAATTCATATAAAGCTCATTATGTTAGGTTACTGGTCTCGGCTAATTTCAGGTAAAAACACTAAATTATGCTATATAATGTATCAATGTTTGTTGCATTTGGATATGTTAGGGTTATACACTTCTCCATGGGTTGCCTGCATTAAGAATATATGTAATGAGTGTGGTATGTCAGGGATGTGGTTATCACACAATGTGCCCAACACTACATGGTTTAAGAAAGCAGTTGAAGTGAGATTAAAAGATCAGTGGATTACTGCCTGGCATCATAATTTATCAACAAAAACTTTATGTAGTAACTACAATATATTTCAGCTAATTTATGGTATGGAGGTGTACCTCGTCAAACTACCGAAAAGTATTCGCATCCAGGTAACTAGATTCAGAACAAGCAACAATAGACTACCAATAAATGTTGGTAGATACACAGGTGTAAACAGAGAAGATCGTCTTTGTAGCAAGTGTATTGCTAATGTTGTAGGAGATGAATTTCATGTCCTTTTCGCATGTACTAACGAGGAAATTGTAAGGCTGCGTGATATGTATATCCAGAAATACTGCACAATTAGGCCAACGCATTTTAAGTATGTTGCGTTAATGCAAAGTACCAGTGTGAATGTTTTGAAGAACTTGTCATTATTCATCAGATCAATTTTGAGCATGTTTAGATAAGCTAACAAGTATATCTGGTTATTAGTTATCTTTATTTATATTTTTCTGTGTCACTTAGTTTTGGAAATTGACAATTGGATTTCTCCTAACTTTCAGTTTATGTAGTACTTATCTGTATGTTTCTATTAGTATTGTTTAAAATGTCCTGCCAAATGTATTGTATCTTATAGGAGCTGTGCTCCATACTTTATTTATAAAGTCTGAGCAATAATAAATTATATTCTATTCTATTCTATTCTATATTCTCACTCACACTGTCTCACTCTCTTTATCTATCGCTCTCTCTCTATCACTCTCACACCATCTCTCTCTCTCTCTCTCTCTCTCTCTCTCTCTCTCTCTCTCTCTCTCTCTCTCTCTCTCTCTCTCTCTCTCTCTCTCTCTCTCTCTCTCTCTCTCTCTCTCTCTCTCTCTCTCTCTCTCTCTCTCATTTTTTTCTTTTTATTTTATTTTAGCATTTTCTTTAAGCATCAATTTCTTTCAATGAATCTTTAATTTTGAAAAATCACTGTGATTCAATCTGTTATTTAGATTTTAATGACACTGTACATCCAAACAAATAATTTCCTTCACTAAAATTACTCGAAAATGCTACCTAAATAGACCTAGCTTTAACCTAAATACCGAGAACTTTGTATAGATAAGTCATAGAAAGAGGAAGGGAGACTGTGAGTTAAAGTTTCTAGAGGACAGCAAAGATGAAATAAATTCATCATCCTTGGTTCATAAGGCCATCAAAAATAACGTATTGTGTGATCTTTGCGTTAACTTCTGCATTTTGGTGGATCTTACAACACTATATCAATGTTGCTGAGAGAGAGAGAGAGAGAGAGAGAGAGAGAGAGAGAGAGAGAGAGAGAGAGAGAGAGAGAGAGAGAGAGAGAGAGAGAGAGAGAGAGAGAGAGAGAGAGAGAGAGAGAGAGAGAGAGAGAGAGAGAGAGAGAGAGAGAGAGAACAAGGGGTAGAGAGAGAGAGAGAGAGAGAAGAGAGAGAGAGAGAGAGAGAGAGAGAGAGAGAGAGAGAGAGAGAGAGAGAGAGAGAGAGAGAGAGAGAGAGAGAGAGAGAGAGAGAGAGAGAGAGAGAGACGAGGGTAGAGAGAGAGGGAGAGAGGAGAGAGAGAGAGAGAGAGAGAGAGAGAGAGAGAGAGAGAAGAGAGAGAGAGAGAGAGAGAGAGAGAGAGAGAGAGAGAGAGAGAGAAGAGAGAGAGAGAGAGAGAGGAGAGAGAAACAAGGTTAGAGAGAGAGAGAGAAAAAAAAAAGAGAGAAAAAAAGAAGCAGGAGAGAACAGAGAGAGAGAGAGAGAAGAGAGAGAGAGAGAGAGAGAGAGAGAGAAGAGGGTCTACAGATAGCGAAGGCGAGGTGATGAAGCCAGAGGGGTCTACATAATGTGATGCCACCAACCGTTCTTTCTCCAAAATCCCGGCTAATTTGTACCCATTGTGAGCTTTGACCATAAATTGTACGCCAAAAATGACCCAGTGTAAATCTATCACCTTTCATCTTCCTTCAGAGTCCAGCAATGTCATCTTTCTTCTCCTAGAACACTACCGACTGACCAAAATTATAGATACTCGGTGTCATTCTATATGTCACTTAACAAAGATACGCATATAGATGATTATTTGCGAGTAATGAAGTTTGTGATACTTGAAAGTGTATGTAGTATATCAGTTTTGAATACACAGTGCCATTGAAATTGCACAGAATAGTATATATATTATTCTCCTCCTTTAGCACAATCTAATGACAGTAATCCGTACACACATACACACACACACACACACTCATGGCCGTATTATCCATGAGGCTAACTAGGCTGAAGCCTAGGGGCCCGCCAATTTTTATTTGCTGAGGCACTGTGAACAAATTTGTGAATAGAATAATTATTCTTCATGAGACCCTAAAAATGAATATAGCGTTATGTACTGCGATCTAGTACTTACCGTACCAGGGTCAGTCGTCAGCTGTAGTGGGTGAAAGATTGAAGTGGCGGAGGGCAGTGGCGTAGATATATAGGTATCTATCAATGGGGGGGCACAGCTGTGTATGGGGGGCACTATGGCATGCGGAGCTCAGGGGCATTATGATGCCACATAGAAGGGTATAAGCAGGGCAGGACTTAGGGTGGGGCCCACGGGGCCAGGGCCTCGTATGTCGCGTTTACTCTTGAACACGTCAGGTTAGGTTACGTTATGTTACGGTTAGGGTAGGATAAGTTTCCTGTCTAGGTGATAATAACTTTGTGTGGGAATCACAATGAGGGTATTTTCGAGAAAATCCTATGGTTAGTTTCGGACCTACGTACAAACAAAGCGTCTTCACTCCCGAAACCACATACTCGCCATAGAGTTGGGAATATGCAGCCCGGGTCCCACCAAACGCTGGGGAATTTGACATTTGAACTCATTACCAAACCAAATAAACCAAAAAGTCAAATACCTTTCCCTCCACTGCCCCCGAGACCCCACACCCTCAGACCATCTGCTATAAATTCATGCGTAAATGTACATACTTTACATTTATATTTTCAAGGAGGCCAAAAAGGCAAAACATCAATACACTCCTGCCCCATTTACCTTTTTTATTTCGATATTTTGGTTACTTTTTATTTTTATTTTTTTGCTACGAAGTTTGTGGGTTGTTAAAGGACTGGATTGCTTTGTTAGCAGTGGCGTAGCTAGGTAGCTATCAATGGGGGGGCACTTGGGGGAGCACTAGGCAAGCGGAGCTCAGGGGCCACTCTGATGCCACATAGAAGGGTATATTCTAAGATTAGATCATTGGTGGGTATTAGAGCCTTATACAGAATACGGCAGCCATGGCGGCCAGTGGGGGGGGCACCTGGGGGGCACATAATTTTCATGGGGACTAACGTGCCTTCCCATGCCCCGCCGTAGCTACGCCACTGCCGGAGGTGGCCCGAAATACCTGAAAGGCTAGGGGCCCGGTCATGGCTTAATACGGCCCTGCACACACTGTGTGATACACACACATACACACACACTCGACTTGTATGAAAATATACAGACATTTTTTCTTATACATAATAAACGACAATATCGTGTTTAGTAAAAGACTGACACACGTCCTCTAACGAAATGATAACAATGGAAATCTAGTGTAGAAAAATTGTTTGTATTTTATTAGTCATATATGGATTACATGAAGGCGAAACGAATCACAGATTTGTTACATCTTATACAGCTGTATGTTGTTGTTGTTGGTTTTTTTACGCAGCTTGATCAAATTATACAAGGGAGGTGGTGGTCGAGTGGTTAACGGTTGGATGCAGTGAGTTCGGGGTCTCGAATCTCGCCGAGTACAACTCTTTCTGCAATGGTCGTGAGGCCGAAGACTGCCCACATGCTGCCCATCAACCCCTCCTTCGACGGCGAGTGCATCGGAGGACACCGCGGGGCAACAAGAACCTCTAATCATCACCATAACATTCTATCTATATCACTATCACTCAAAAAGATCCTGCCTGTGTCACCACGGGCGAGAGCAAGACGTAATCACAGTGCTCAGATATAATCCTATAGTATACAAGGCCAACCATGTGAGCCCTCAAAGATATACGGCAAAGCCTACAGGCGCTATAGGCTCAAAAGTAAAAACAAAAAGCATGTGAAGGGATCGGCTGGTCAGTCACGCGGGACCAAGCGAGGGTCTGACACAAGCGAGGGTCTGACACAAGCGAGGATCTGTCACAAGCGAGGGTCTGACACAAGCGAGGGTCTGACACAAGCGAGGATCTGTCACAAGCGAGGGTCTGACACAAGCGAGTGTCTGACACAAGCGAGGGTCTGACACAAGCGAGGGTCTGACACAAGTGAGGGTCTGTCACAAGCGAGGGTCTGTCACAAGCGAGGGTCTGACACAAGCGAGGGTCTGTTTACAAGCGAGGGTCTGTCACAAGCGAGGGTCTGACACAAGCGAGGGTCTGCACAAAGCGAGGGTCGTCACAAGCGAGGGTCTGTCACAAGCGGGGTGACACAAGCGAGGGTCTGGGCAAAGCGAGGGTCTGTCACAAGCGAGGGTCCCGTCAACAAGCGAGGGTCTGTCCCCAAGCGGTGTCTGAACGCGGGGTCTGACCCAAGCGAAAGGGGCTGTTACAAGGGGGGTCTGTCACAAAGCGAGGGGCTGTCAAAGCAAAGGTCTGTCACAAGCGAGGGTCTGTCACAAGCGAGGGGTCTGTACACAAACGAGGTCTGTCACAAGCGAGGGTCTGCACAAACGAGGGTCTGTCACAAGCGAGGGTCTGTCACAAACGAGGGTCTGACACAAGCGAAGGTCTGTCACAAGGGAGGGTCTGTCACAAGCGAGGGTCTGTCACAAGCGAGGGTCTGTCACAAGCGAGGGTCTGTCACAAGCGAGGGTCTGACACAAGCGAAGGTCTGTCACAAGGGAGGGTCTGTCACAAGCGAGGGTCTGTCACAAGCGAGGGTCTGTCACAAGCGAGGGTCTGTCACACGAGGGTCTTCACAAGCGAGGGTCTGTCATTAGCACTAAGAACACACTATTTCCTGCCCCTAAGATGGTTTGTCTGGCTTCACTACTATGTAACCACAGTTACCCCCACACACACACAGCCGTTCATGCACCCCACAGCTATACTCGTCCACCAAGGGCGGCAACACAATATTTTTTCTGTAGTGTCTCAAGATTGGGCAGGTGCGCGTTTTACACACAGACTAGGATTGGTCTGCATAACAATCACAGGTGTCACACTGTCTTTCAGCGCCTCTAAAAGGTGATCACTTTGATAGAAGATAAAATTAACATTCCTCTCTGTCTTAAGACATCTTTAGGACAAGGTTTTTCTGAACTCTAAATGTTGCCCTCACTAAGCTAAGAATAGTTGATTAAGGATAACAGTTAGATGACTCACTATTTATATTCTGTTTCCTGCCCGCACACTTAGTCTTCTCCCCCCTCCTGCCTGCCCCCCCCCCCCCATTCCCCCCCCGCCTCCCCCTAACCAAGAGATGAGCTAACATCGACTCTCGGAAACCAGATCATCCCCTACTCTTCTTATAAGCTTCCTTTTCATTAATATCAGCGAATAAAGACTATATTATTTAACAGGATCAGGCTCACGGAATTCAACGTTGAGCGTCTGGATTAGTCTACGCTCCTCCTCGGGCACGGCGTTCAGGGGCAGGGGCTCCTGGATTAGTTTCTACTTCTACTCGGGCACGGCGTCCAGGGGCAGGGGCTCCTGGATTAGTTTCTACTTCTACTCGGGCACGGCGTCCAGGGGCAGGGGCTCCTGGATTAGTTTCCGCTCCTCCTCGGGCACGGCGTCCAGGGGCAGGGCCTCCTGGATTAGTTTCCGCTCCTCCTCGGGCACGGCGTCCAGGAGCAGGTTCACCTTGCCCCTTAGAGACTCAGAGACTTAGTGTATTTTCTTTTTTTAATGAGTCAACCAATGCAAAAAGAAAAGTTCCTCTATTGAGGAGGATAAGAATGGTTTGGGAGTCAAGCAACACCCAGGGCAAAGTTACAGCACATGTCTCTTAGAATTGGAGTCTGTGGTAGAGTATTGAATCACTATATGTACATCATAGCCTGGATCATCACAGTTTGGTTACTATAACAGTACCTTGAGAGAAGAGTAGTTAAACACATCCCCACCCCCACCCACCCACCCTCCCTCCCTCCCTCCCTCCCTCCCTCCACTCCACACACACACACACACACACACACACACTCACACTCACACTCACACTCACACTCACACTCACACTCACACTCACACTCAGACCCAGTTGCAAGAAGTGGTCATTTTCCACCCAGTACACGATAGTGAGTGGGGCGCCCGACCGTCGTGATACTTCATTGATAAGTTTCATGAACGGCTGATTTTGCCCCCATCGGCATGAGGGCCCGACGTCGGGAGCCATGGCGAGGTTGGTATGCCGGAGGGGTCACCCACCCTAAGACCAAGACCAGATGCAATAAAAAAACATTGCAATTTGGCGCCAAAGACGGTTCCGGACTCCCCAACTCAGAGAAATTACTTCTTATAAGGTAAATATCGCATATGTCTCACCAAGTTTTAAAAATTTTGATGTAAATATGCAGTTTTAACCAATACTCCCTATTGACCAATACTCTCCTGTCATAACGGGGGGGCCTGCGCCCCTCAAGACCCCCCTGCTAGTTAAATAACTAAACTTGGGCATTGTTTTCGTAACCTAACCTCGCTAGGGGAGTTTTGTCCCCCCCAGACCCCCCGCTAGTTAACGCACTGAGCCTGGGCATTGTTTTCTTAACATAACCCCGCAAGGGGGGTTTCGTTCCCCCCCAAACCCCCCCCCCAGTTAACTAACCTAACCTAGGCATTGTTTTCTTAACAAAACTCGCAAAGGGGGGTTCGTTCCCCCCCCCCCCCGTTAGTTAACTAACCTAACCTAGGCATTGTTTTCTTAACAAAACTCGCAAAGGGGGTTTCGTTCTCTCCCCAGACCCCCCCCCCCCCCCCCCCCCCCCCCCCGCTAGTTAACTAACCTAACCTAGGCATTGTTTTCTTAACATAACCTCGCAAGGGGGTTTCGTTCCCCCCCAGACCCCCCCGCTAGTTAACTAACCTAACCTAGGCATTGTTTTCTTAACATAACCTCGCAAGGGGGGTTTCGTTCCTCCCCAGACCCCCCGCTAGTTAACTAACCTAGCCTGGGCATTGTTTTTGTAATCTAACCTCGCTAGGGGGCTTTCCCCCCCCCAGACCCCCCTGCTAATTAAGTTAAGTAACCTAGCCTGGGCAATGTTTTCTTAACATAACCTCGCTAGGGGGGTTTCGCCCCCCACCCCCAGACCCCCCTGCTAGTTGACTAACCTAACCTGGGCGTTGTTTTCGTAACCTAACCTCGCTAGGGGAGTTTCGTCCCCCCAGCCAGACCCCCCTTGCGTTATTTTTCATTTCTGACGGCTGTCTGTGTCCAAATCAAGATTGATGGGTGAAAATGGTAAATAAGCCCTCCGGTCAAAACAGCGGGAGAACACCGATGGGTATGTTGAGTTGTTGACTGTCTTGACTTGAGTTCTTTCAACGAGACTACCAAGAAACAACTGAAAATGATGAATTAGCTGCCTTTTTGGCTTCGTAACCGCGTTGACTCTTCATCAGAAATGTGTCACATATTGAATATGTTGATTACACTGGGGAACAAATTTTTGTTGAGTCAGACCTAAGTAATTTTTGGGTGCTGAATCCAAAACTGATCTCAGTTTTTCTCTATCACGTCAAGTTTTTGAACTGTAGGATTTTCGTTTTCTTAAAAAATATGAAAAATACTGTACATAACAGTAACAGTGCTTATTTTATAAAAAGTTGCAAATGTTAACATACAATGAAAAATGAAAGAAATAGGCATGAATAGAATGTTTATTTAACATTATCATGTTTTTAGAAAGGATAAGGCTATAATTGTGTGCAGGTTAAGGTAAAAATTTACGTTTGTAGCTTTGTCTGGAGTGTTCAACTTGAGGACTATCGCGTTTGATGCTCCAACAATAGTCAGCCATCATATGCACATCCCATCTACCCTGGTAACGTTCTTCCATAACCTTCAAATCTTGGTGAAATCGTTCACCTTGCTCGTCGCTAGCAGCACCAAGATTTTCCGGAAAGTTGGCAAGATGGCTATGCAAAAAATGTACTTTAATACTCATGTTGCAACCAAGCGCTTTGTAGCTCTCCAATAGTTTCTGAACAATTTCTGTGTAATTACTTGCACGTGTATTTCCAAGAAAGTTCTTGACGACGTCTTTGAATGATAGCCAAGCATTCTTTTCAAGGTCTGACATAGTACCGTTGAAATGTTCATCTTTGATGAGCTGTCGAATTTGTGGACCATCAAACACACCGGCCTTGATTTTTTCAATTGACAGTCCAGGAAATGCCAAGATGATGTACTTCAAACAGTCGCCATCAGTTGACAATGCTTTTACAAATTGTTTCATGAGACCTAGTTTTATGTGCAGAGGTGGGAATATTATTTTCTTCCTGTCAACAAGTGGCTCATGTACAATGTTAGGATCTCCAGATTTAAGATCAGATCTCGGAGGCCAATTCGTCTGAACCCAATGCTTCTCTCGAGCTCTGCTATCCCACATACAGAGAAAGCAGGGATACTTTGTGTATCCACGTTGTTGACCAAGAAGGAAGGACACCATTTTAAGGTCAACACAGATGATCCAATTGTGTTTGTCATATTGCAATAACTCAATGACTCTCTTTACATCTCCATATTCTTCACGAAGATAGACCGAATGCCCAATAGGGACTGCGCCAAACAAATTGCCATTGTGTAGAAGGACACACTTCAAGCTCCGCTTTGAGCTATCAATAAACAATCGCCATTCATTTGGATTGTAGATTGAAAGCCCTAATTCCTTCAGTAAACCAGGAATGTTATGACAAAACACAAAACTGCTGGCACTTCGAAAGTACTGCAGAAATGTACTTTCTCTGGTTCGAAAGTATGATACCTTCACTCCTTGTTCAAGTATGTTTTTCTCGTTCAGTCTTGATGCTAGTATTTCTCAAGCTTTTTTGGATAGGCCCAAATCACGTGCTAAATCATTCAACTCGTGCTGATCAAATCCCCTATGAGCTGAATCCTCGTGAATGTCAAAATCTGCATCATTGCTGTCACTGCGTTCTTCAACATCACTCAGATCTTCTAGAGGAGGTAGTTGTTCGAAAACTGGCACTGGAATTTCAGCTGAATGAGGCTGAATGAGGCTCACAAGTGGAATTTTGCTTATCTGGAGGGTAAGCTGTGGAGAAAAAACTTGACGTGCTAGAAAAAAACTGACTACAGATTTGGAATCAGCATGCTAATTTTAGTCTAAATAAGCTCAAAAATCTAACTCAACAATTTTTTTTTCTTCAAATTGTTCCCCAGTGTTATTGATGTTCAATGGAAGTTTTTAATAATATATGATGCTCATCGATCATCTCGTCGGTAGGGGGTTACCGCCCGACAATCTTTGCCCGATGGAGCCCACGATGGGGATGAAATGGCGCTGTTCTTGAACCAGAAGTGTCGGGCATTTCCACGCCGGGACCCTATAGGGAGCACGATAAGACCTTCTTGCAACTGGGCCTCACACTCACACACACTCACACTCACACTCACACTCACACTCACACGCACACGCACACGCACACGCACACGCACACGCACACGCACACACACCTTTATTTACACTCACCTGCTGGACTCATTTTCCTCATTTGGACTTGGATCATTTTCCGATGATTTGGAGAAACACACAGGAGAGGATTTAGGAGAGGATTTGGAGAGGATTCTCTCTACCAATCTTTTAGTCCATGGCCTTAGGTTTGTCACATCCACCACCGCGACTATTACTATGATCACCACAGCCGACACTACATGTAACCCATCCAGCGTCCCTACATGAAGGAAGAAAGTGCACACGCGTTAATACATTGATTGGTCGTTTTTTCAGCCAACACTAATAAAACAAATTAGAAATATAGCTATGGAGACGGGGCCAATGCGAGTGTAGCTCAGGCCCTGTAAAATACAACTAGATGAATACAACTAGAATACTAGATGAACACACACACACACACACACACACACACGCACACACACACACACACAACACACACACACACACACACACACACACACACACACACACATACACGCACACACACATATACACACACACACCCACACACCTAGACCCACACCCACCCACACCCACACCCACACCCACACCCACACACACACATCCACACCCACACTCACACCCACACTCACACCCACACCCACACACCCACACACCAGAAGTGGGCACTGCAAACGAAAATCCACTTCCGCAAACGCAAATCCGCAAACCCCAATCCTTACGTTCCGCAACCACAAGTCCGCAAATTTCTTGAAGTTCACACTTCCGCAACCGCAAGTCCGCAAATCCGCAAACCAATTAAATTGATATTTTCTCTGCATATGCTTCAAAAATAGAGGTAAAGAACTTTGTGGTAGTACATTTATATATTACTAGCCGCAAAGCCGCCCTCCGGGCGGACTTTTTGGCTAGCTCCTGCGGAGGGCTATTGGTGGGCCTTCGGCCCACCAAACACAGACTCTCCAGATAGCCCCTTCTAACTTTCCTGAAATCATGGATGTAGAAATGTATGTATTCCCTCCCACCCATTCACTCACCCATTACCCATCACCCCCCACCCATTCACTCACCCATTACCCATCACCACACACCCATTCACTCACCCATTACCCATCACCCTCCACCTATTCCCTCACCCATCACCCATCACCCCCCACCCATTCACTCACCCATCACCCCACACCCATTACCCAGCACCCCACCCATTCACTCACCCATTACCCATCACCCTACATCAAGGTTTCCTCAATTCTCGCAACCCACTTTTTTTTCAGTTCTCGCTAATAGGCTGCTAAAAAAAAAATCTCGCTAATAGGCTGCTAAAAAAAAAAATCTCGCTAATAGGCTGCTAAAAATAAGAAAAGAAAAAGGGGATCGGATCATCCTATAAGTGGGCTTAAAACCTTCCCCTGCTCGACCCGGTTCCAAAAATGTGCCATATGATGGGATTGCGCCACGGGGGGCGGAACCTGGAGCGGACACACACCCACACACACACACACTTTCGCTTATATTATTATAGATTTACTAGATCACTTATGATACACTAAAATATACGTATAATATATATATATATATATATA